>CM073763.1:58893940-59423940 GCA_037127475.1 Arma custos | reverse complement strand
AAATTCGCGATGATAATTTATTTCCATTAAAAATTATATGGACCGATGAAGCTACCTTTACAAGAGGAGGAATTGTTAATCAAAGAAATTATCATGTATGGGCTCTTGAAAATCCCAGAGCTATTAGAGAGATTAGATATTAGGTTTCAGCATGGATTTGCTATTAACGTTTGGCTTGGAATTTGGAACGGATTACTGGTGGGACAATATTTTTTACCTGGAAGATTGAATGGTATCACATTTTTTGTAGAACGACTTTTCTAATTATTTAGATGACATTTCCTTACAACAGCGGATTGAAATGTGGTTCCAACTCGATGGATGTCCAGCTCATTATAGCACAGTTGATCGAGCTTGGCTGGATATAAATTATCCACAACGATGGATTGGACGTGGAGGAGTAGTACCTTGGCCTCCCAGATCACCTGATATGACACCCATGGATTTCTTCGTATGGGGAACCTTGAAGAATTCGGTGTCAATCAACTCAAGAGAGCAATTAAGAGACCGAATCATAGATGCAGTGCACCAAATATCATTAGAACAATGTTTGGCTGCAATTTATCAAGTGAATGCTAGATGTAATGCTTGCATTGGTGCAAGAGGACAACATTTTGAGCAATATTTACATTAAAAAGAATATAACATAAATATAAATGTAAAAAAATAAGTATAAAAATGAAAACTTGTTTTGTTTCTTTTTTTGCGATTTTCTCTAAAACTAAGCAAATCTCTAAAGGACTTTTTGTCTTAGTTTTTCGGTCCCCTATAAGTTCCTGAAGGTTTGCCATTTAAATTCGGGACACCCTATATAATACTACAAGTTTATTTTTGTTATTGTTGATTTTTTTGCCCGTCTGCCCGTTGTGCCTCCTCCCATAATAAAATCCTGGATCCGCCCTTACTTCTGGCTACAAAAGCATATTTAAAATATTGTTTAAACTATCATTTTTGTTTGAAAAATATACGACACTGCCCCAATTGATCCTCCCAGTAGATATATGGCTGATTCAAACTTTAAAACACGTATTCTTTAGTACACGCGTTAGTACCCAACCCATATCCGCCCGATCATCTACTTAACGCAATCCTCCCACCTACGCCTCCATCCTCTAAATGTTTAGCTATTTATTTACTTTAAAGAATTCCGACCTGTTTTTAGGCTCTCCATATGAAGTCCTTACAATATTTTTTTTTGTTCAGTTTTTTAATCCAAAAAAAAATGTTAGAAAAGATTGTTTATTTATTATCCATTATCTTTATCCGTCTTTTGTTACAAAAGCGTTATCAAATAAGGTTCGAAGGTTCAATTTGATAACATTATCAACCACGCCCACATTTGATTAAATATTTGCTTTTCAACATCATGAACCCAACGTCAGCTATTGTAGATCAAAGATGAATGTAAAATCTATACATATCTGTACCTATTTATGTAATGGAACCTTTGAACTCGATTTTTGGCCTCTTCAAAACATGAAATTTTTTGATGTGTTGTATGATGTGTGTATCCTACATCAGATTATTTTTTCATTATCATTTTTTCAGAGTTGAGTCGTTCTATATTCCAAAATGTCACTTGTAAGATGAAATATTCTTAACTAATGAAATATTGTTCAGTATTACAGCTCTTTATTGATAGTTCTTGCTTGTACTTAATTTTTTTTTATTGAAGATTTTTCTACTTGATTGCAAACAAAAGTGCAAGGTGTAAGAAGCTCTTATCATCATATGAGTCAGAAATGAAGATGTCTGGTTTCATCATGGAGGAATGGTATGTCCAATAATAAATTATTATTGGATAAGAAAAAATAAAATTTAACAAAGGATATCCAAGTTAAAGAATTTAATATATTAAGAAATGGAGAATACTCATAAAATAAAATAAATATATATGAGGAATATCTTAGTAAGTATTCTGACAACTAGTGACAGAGTTTAATAGTATTACAAGGAGCATTATAATTTGAATTCAAAATTATAAGAATATAATATAAAAAAAATCAGCATAACTACAACCCATGTGCTTATTAAGGGCTACAATTTCTTAGTCAACCGTTACACAATGAAGTGGTTTATATATAATATATAATTTATATACAATGATGATGAGATTTCCCTAAAAAATAGGTTTTACCCTGAAAAAAGATGTCCACTTCACTTTAGAGGCTGGATGAACCCTATGAGGGCCTCTCTTTTCCACAAGGCCAATCCATGATTAATAGTAGTGCTCCTACTCACTGAGCTGCCTCACTTCCAAATATTTAGAAATGAATAATTGCATAATATGTTCACTAAAGGAGATCCAATGAATAAATTTATAATTAATAAATAATTAGAAATTAACTTTTAGCTATATTATATTTTTTCAAATCTTCTTTCTTCCAATGGCCAACAGTTTTTATCCACTTGTTTGAAGAACCCTTTGGCCTTGAAACAATAACCATTATGTGAGGAAGAAAATGGTCCGGTTGGAGGTCAAAAAATTTCCCTTAAGTAGGGAGAAATGTTTGTTGAAGAGCCAACTTTTCGACTCACTTTGCAGGTCCCGCAAATTTTTTGACCTGTAAGGAAACTATTGGAAGATTTTTTTAAATGTTTACTGAATGAGGAGCATTGTAATGGAGAGGAATAGGTTTCCTCCTGTTGTAAAGGTACATTTTTTTATTCTATCAGATAAGAGGACCTTGTAATGGTATGAGCATTTAAGAAAATAATAACATTCATGTTTATGTTTTTTGGGTATAATGTTATATTATGAGTAAGAATTACAGAATTCTTTAATGCACTCTCTGCATAATGTGTAGTCTAACATCTATCGCTGAACCCAACACTAGGTTTATTTTCATTTATCATGGTCTGTATTTCACTGTGAAATACCTTTAAAAATCCTATATATAAGAGAATATGCATGTATAATCATTTTATTACATAACAGGTTTTTAGTGATGTAATATTTTATTTTACCTTTTTAAAGCTGGACGGCCAGTAATGGACACACCTCACTTCTTATTCTCAGAATTGCTTCTCCCTTGGATTGTTTTGTGTTCAATTTGTATCTTTAATCTATCCTCTGCTTTTCAGCAGTAAATATTATAGTTAACATGTGAAGAAATTATGACAATGTCAACTTCAAAAAAGAAACGAGATACTAATTCCCTTCTTATATATGTTCTTTACTATCGAACAGAACATAGATAATAGTTCGTAAAGTTTTTAATACTATGTATTATAAAATTAAATTATTAAGTATAGTTTGAAAATTAAATTATATTCAAAGAAGCCATTTTATTTGCTTTTTTTTTTTAAGACTGGAGCCTACAGGTACCTACGCAGAACTTCATTCTCAGTGTTGGATGGGATATATTTCATAAGTATACTATATATTTCGTAAATATTCACAAAACAAATATGACAAAATAAAATAATATTAAATTATATTTTTGAAAATTTACTTGTTATTAAATAAATTACAAATAATTAATCATTTATTATTATTTTGAACAATTAAAATGAATATAATGATGGATTGAATAACATAAATTCTGTTATTCAAACATAATTCTTTTATAATTTATCTCACTCTCTTTATTTCTTTAAATTACTATAAATTCTGTAATTCTTCCTTGGTAATGTAATGTTTTATATAGTTATTTTCTGTTTCTTTCCTAGCCCTGAAGATTTCCTACATCTATGGTCAAAACGTTGGCACAATAAAATAAGTTATGCTTATTTTGTGTTATCATTGATTGCATCCCCTGACTAATTAAATCCACCATTAGAATTATCCAGTCAACTATTTCTCACTCAAATATTAAAAATAATATATTATTTATAAAGGTGGGATATGTCTGACCGAGAAGCGAACCAGAATGGCTGAGGTGGCTAAGCACAACGACGGAAACGTGGAGGACCCGGGTTCCAGTCCCGGTCCTGGTCATATCTTTTCTTTTCAAATAAAATATTTTAAAATAATATATATTAATAAATACATTATATATTTCAAAGGAAGCGGGATAACTCAGTGTGTAAAGAGCTTAGTTGCTATGTTAAAGATCCCAGGAGGTTCATTTACCTCAGGGGATAGATAAGTTATGTAGTCAGTTAACAGCCACAGACGGACCCTATAAATAGGACCTACAGACCCTCCTGCGGCCCACCCAGCCTCTATAAATTGGGTACTCTTAATTGGGGAAAACCTGACGATTGATGTTTTTCTCCCCCTGCACAACCATTACCCTAGAAACAGTTCAGTCTCTACCAGGAGCTGAACCTTAAGATGCTGATTTGTAGTATTGGCACATTTCTTTTTTTTATAAACCAATACCTATAAATATAATTATATCCTGTTATCCTGCAGGATTCATTTATTTTGAAATAAATAAAAATAATATTAACTGAAAATAATTAAATTCCAGAGTTCAAAAATCTGTAAATATTTTAATGCTATTTATTATTTACCAACACTTAATAATCCCTTTAGAGCATTCTCTATCTTGTTTACTAACACTGGACTTCTTCAAAAAAAGCCTCAGTTTAGTTATTTATTTCAAAGAAGAAACATGACAGTGTCCTATGAAATTCTCGTAATTTTAAGACATTACTGGAAAAAAAATTCCACAGCCACTGAAGCAACTCATGAAATTATTAAGTATAAAGGGGAAGGTGTCCTTGACCAGTGCACTGCGCGGCGTTGGCTTGAAAAATTTAGCAGTGGAGATACGACGTTGGAAAGGAAGAAGGGCTCCAGACGACCATTAATGGATATTGATGAGATTCTGAAGGAAGCTGTTAAGTCAAATCCGTCCAAAAGTACTTGCGAACTTGTCAGGGAGTGTGGTGTGTCAAAAGATACTGTTAGTCGCCATATTGAAATAATAACACAAATATTTGGTTAAAAAACGGTCATTTTTTTTTATACACCTCATTAACATGTAATTGAATAATACGAACGATACAAATGATCATGAAAATGAAAAATCAAAATGGGTAATAATAAATGTAATAAAGCCAGAATTCCAATCAACTGCTTTGAAAAGGGTATTTATTATGTATAAGATACACAATGGTTATGACTAAATTTTATAATCACCATAGTTCTGAAAATTAAATATACAAGATTTGAACTGACTAAATTTCTCAGCCTAATTTCTTAATTCTAAAACTAAATAAACGTTTATTTAGCTTCAAAGATTGTAGAGGCTGTACAATATATATATATGAAATGTAATAATGACAATATTATTTATTTTAAATAAAGCTTATTAGGTTTGGTATAGAAGAGCAAATGGGTGAATTTATCTCATGAAATTGAAAATATATAGAATCGCTTAAATAGAAATTACAATTAATTAAATAACAAGCATCAATTTCATGAAACAAGATTCACAGATTTCAATTTATTTGCTGTTCTATTAACCAGAGAAAAAGTCAGTTATAGATCCAGATCACAATTGAATGAATAAATAGGTCACAATTCAGGGAAGGACAAAAGTCTTTAATTGAATTTATATGATGACATCAATTCTTTACTATTTGCCAGTTACCAACGTTAAAAATTAAAAATTTTAAAAATACTGAGTATATTTATCAAAATGAAGTTTTACATACTTCACTAATTGAACTGTTTTAAACGTCAATTCTATTATGAATTAACATTTACTAAAATTAGAGCTATTGACGACTTTTAAGTTTGTTTTTTGTGATGTCATGATTCAATAAAATAAACAGTTTTCAATTTGTTTTTTCCATTTTACAATTAGATGTAGATTGAAAACTCACTGAAATACTATAGGCAAATTACAGTCTTAAAACACTATTAATTCAAATAATATATACAAATTTAAATACATTTAAACTAATTTCAGTATAATCGACTGAAATGGAATAACATACAAGACTACAAGTATTGAAAAAAAAAAGATTAAATTTCATATCGATTGACACTTTTCTGGTAACTTTGCAAGTTACTGCATATTAAATCACATTTCAAGATTAGTTCCCTTTCATTTATCAATGATGCTCACCTCTCAATAGAGGACAAGGTTTAGTCTTATTAGCGATTTATATATCAATATTTGTGATATTAATAAATATATATATATATGTATATAAATCTAAGTTTGTGTACACTTGAAATGTAAGAGTAGGGAATATAAGAAGTCTATAGCCTACACTTAATGATACAAATCACTTGCAAAACCTTCTGATACAATACAAAAATATTTCCAAATTGATAATTCCCAGCAGATTACAATATCTGCTTTATATTGTGCTGGCTTTAGACAGAATCACTGATTACAAAATATCTCATAGCGAACACTCATATATGTGTAGTTACTAAAATAATAAATAAATATGAATCATAATATTACATAAAACAATTAGATAAGCTCTATTAAGACTATAAATCTAAAAATAAACTTAGACCGTTGAAGAAAATTCAAATAAACTTTAAAAATTGATTTCAATATACAATACAGAAAATATACTATCTTTACCACAGCCTGTATGGCATCACTTTCTATGCTTAAGCATTTCTCACAACAATCTCACTACACATAGTCACTTTCAAAGAACTCAAAGCTAAGCTCTGCATATTAGGTTTTATACGTATAGATAGGCATAAGAGGGCATACCCTTTAGTGATGAAATACCTAATATAATCGATAAGATCTAATGTACTTGAAGTGCACTGGAGAACCTGAGAAGCGCTATGACAGAGTAAAGTAACAATCATAAGATATTTACAGCGGATGCTCAACTCGATATGATCTGCTATGATATGCCTCTGTTCTCGTTTTGTTTAATGTAATAACAGATTCACTTATAATGAATTGAGCATCGTTTACTTACTGTTAATTTAAACCTCGTCTTAATTTTGTTTCCTCTTTTCGTTGAGCAGAATGATATTGTCGTTCCTTCTTAGCAGAACAAAGCCTTTTCCCTGTATAAGATCACATTTAAAAAGAAATAAAAATAAGCCATTGAAAGTATTAGTTGTGAAAATAACTTGCTTAAAACATAGTTGCCAATATATTAGTTTAAAAGCTAGTTTCAATATGATCATTACAACATCCATATACACCTTATTCATATGCATACATAGACCTACAGCTAGATATACAATGACACAAGTGGAAGGTAAAGTTTATGAGGGAACATTAATATAGATACATGTATCTCTTCAAACATAAAAAATATTTAAAAACTAAATGTAAAAATGCAAATATTTTTACTCTTTTTTTCCTTTTTTAATTTATCGACAAAACATTTACATAATAGATGAAAAAAACAGTCGAGAACATAAGTGACTAAATAGAAAAGGTCAACTGATGAAAGGTGAATCCAATCTGACTAGGGCATGGGCCAGGTGCAGAGCACACACGTGTGGAACTCGGCTGCACACAACACACGTGTAACCTACAACAAAATAAATACAAAATCAAACAAGATAACAATGATAACTGCATACATCTAAAAATCGGGGGTGATCGTCCATCAGAACAGTTATAACAACCATGTTGCGACAAGAATTTAAGAATGGAATAAAGAAAATCAAGTATGAATATTGAAGAGCAAAAGCTCAAATAACATAAAGTACATGATAAGACATTAGTGGAAAAATTCCAACCAAAAAGCCTCTGAAAAGAACTAGAACAGGAAACAAGAATACCAGTCAAATATTTTTGTTTCTTGTTTTAGTTTAGAGACTTAAGGATTTTGGTTGGAATTTTCTAATTCAGACTAATGTATAAAAATAAAGTATCACTGAATTAATTTATTAACCATGAAAGACATATCTAGCACAAGAAATTAATGATAAGTATTCTATGTCATAACTTGTTAGCTTGCATACAGTAGACTACACTATACAGTAATATTTCAACTGAGGCTATTTGCTTAGATATTATTCCTAACATAAACTAACTTTTTTACAGAGAATCCATCAAAGAGTTATTTTTAAATAGTTTAAGTTTAACTCTTAGGTAAAAAAAAATAACTGTAACAATCCCTGATTAATAGACAAGGCATCACATAAATCATTCCAATAATTGAACTTTTATGTCAACACCTTTATGATGTTTAATGTTTATATTCATTGCTGCTGAAGTAGTCTAACAGCTAGATAGGCAGCTTTTTAATATTTTTTTCTTAGTCACATCTTTTAATATTTATCACACCTGGAGAAAATTTTTACTTTTTTATTTCTTTTCATAATTAACGTTACTTAACTTAATTAATTAACATTACTCAAACCTACCTAAGGATTGGTGTTAGCGGTCTGAGATGGCGGAGGCAGCATAGCTAGAGTCTCGGGGGTGGCCCCAGCCCTCAGAGTAGCGTTCTCAGCCTCCAACTGACCAATACGTTCCATCAACTCGGCAATCTTCTCCTTCAGCACCTCCACTTCTTCCCGGACAGCGTACATCAGGTGAGACTTCACCAGATCCTATAAAAATAAATTTATTTCATTCAAGATAAATTATTACAACATAAAATTATCAAAGTTGGTAATCGTAAGTTTACATAGATGATATTGTTGATACATATGCTAAGCATTGAAAGTGAAAAACACCTTCACCTAAAGGTTCATTAAAAATCAACTATCAAACCATCTATGTCATTGCATATTGTTTTTGAGCCTGATTGATGACTTAATATGAATTTTATATCAATTTTCAATCCAAAAGCAAACACTATAGATTGAAAATGAAAAATGTGTTTTTTTCATATTCAATACTTTGTATTTGTATCAATAATATTTTTACTATAATAAACTGATAGGTAGGTTAATAGGTTTAACTGACATCAATAGAATAATTTAGAAGACAGTAACTTCCTACTTCGAATAAGTATCAAATTTGCAGTGATTATTAATGTCTTTTTGAAACTAAACTTATTTTAATTCATGGAGAACAAAGATAGTTGGGGCGTGCAGTCAAAAAAACACCAAATAAGTACTAGACTTATATTTAGTAAGTGCCGACGTTTCGACCTACAGTGTTGGTCATCTACAGGGCTATGAGAGAGAAACAAACAGAACGAAAAATATATAAAAACGTTACAGTAACAAGAATATAGTGACATGTAATGTAGAAAATTAAAATAGTGACAGATATGAAAATTAAAGATAACGAATATTAAAATAGTGACAGAATATAATAAAAATAAAGATATTGACAGATTTAATAAAATTAAAGATAATGAACAGAAATTAAAATAGTGACAGATATAATAATTAAAGATAAGGAATATAAAATAAAATACAGAAAATAAATGTTCAGAAAGGATAGAAAAGTAAACATAATATAAAGGGAAATAAAAATGAGGAGGTAAACCAAAGATACAAAATGAGAAGAATAACATATAAAAAAAGGTCGGAACATGAAGGATTTAGAAAAAACTAGTAAAGTAAAGATATAAAATGTATGATAATGGACTTCTAGAGGTTACATAAGTAAAATGTATGAAACATAATAATATAAGAATATGTAGAAAGAAATGAATAGGTATCTCGAAAAATGACAGTTAGAAATGTAAACAATTTGAAAATATAAGTATGGAACTATCTGTACAATAACTATTTGAAAAATAGTTGATTGGATTTGAAAAATAGTGCTTAAATATGAACTCTTTGATTACCAACATATGATGGATGCCAAAATGATGAAGGGGGAATAGGAAAATATGTAGTGTAAGGAATGGAGAAAGACTAAAGAGAAAAAGATATAATAAATAAAATATTAAGAAAAGACGTACCTACTGGGAGAGGAGCCGCTGGGTGCACCGGCTGAACAACAATGAAAAATATGTTACGGAGCAAGACGGAAGAGTTAGCAGCGATCTCTAGCGGCCAAAAAGGTAACTATACTGAAGTATAGGAAAAGTGAGGGAAAATGAATAAATGGATAAAATTATACTGACAAGCCAAAAAATGTGTAAAAATATTAAAGAAGATGATGAAAGAGAGATAGTAAAGAGTAACAATGAATGAACAAATGAGAAAAGTGGAAAGATAATACCAATAAAATAAAATAAATATCAATAGTGCGATAACAAAGGAAACATCAGTGAAGAAGTAACGGAATTTAAGGTTTTTTGAGTAAATTAAAAATTTGGGAGTAGGTAGAGGAAAGGTGATGTGAGTCAGTCTTAAGATTGATAGTGGAGGAATCTAAATTTATGTGGATAGTTTCAGAGAGGATGCGTTTATCATGGTTAGGAACAGTAGGATAGGCGTATTATCAAAACCAAAAGTGTGGTTTAAAGAAAGGGCATGTTCGGAGAGTTTAGAGGAGGTATGGTTATGGGAGGAAATGACATATTTGTGTTGGATAATACAATCTTTAAGGAAGTTTTTAGTTTCACCGGTATAGGAAGAGCTACAATTAGGAGTAGAACAGGGGATACGATAGATAACATGGGAACGTAGTTTGAGGGGAATAGGATCTTTGATACGGGTATAAATATGGGAAAGTTTGTTATGGGATTTAAAGGCAATACGTAAATTGGGGATAAAGGAACGTAAGTATTTTTTAATGTTATTAGAGAGGGAGGGTATATATCGCAAGGATCTGTATATAGGGATAGATGGTGGATGTGGCGATCGGGTGGGGGTGGGGGGTTATAGTAGTCATGGATGAGTTTATTAACAATATAGGGAGGAAAATTGTTTTTTAAAAGGATTTCTTTGATACAGAGGGTGTTGGTTTTATGGAAGCAGGGGTCAGAGAGGGATAGGCCTCGGTGAATGATATTTTTAGCGACGTTAATTTTAAGATGGTGTGGATGTTGGGAGTAATAATTAAAAAGTCTGCCTTATTTTAATTCAATTTGTAAGAATAAATGAGCTCCTAATTAGTAAGCTTTCTAACACAAATATTAAACAAAATAACTTTCTGCAGCTTAAATAGAATTCTTATATCTCTATGCGTATATATATGTATATGATTGATGCAATATTTTTTTTATTTTACAGGGGTAAAACAGAAGAAAACATAACAGAGACATCACACCTCTTATTTCCAGAATTATTTCTCTCAGAAGTATTAAGAAGTTTAATTTTGTTTTTCTTTAACCCTAACAAAATCTTTCAACCCTAAAAAATTAACAGTAATTCTTTTTAGGCTTCTTTGTGGGAATTAAGACACTAAAAGGAGGATGAATCAAAATATAAACCACAACACTAATATTTAAATATTTTGAATATTGTTTTTTCTACAAAAATACTATCTACCCGCTACTGTGTAAAATAAAGGATTTATTTATTTAGGGAGATTCAATCAATACTCAAAAATTATTCATTTGTTATTCCCATAATTACTTTCCAGAATTAAAACTTTTTATATGATTTATGATTGATAATGATCTTTGCTATTCGTATGAATTTAAACACAAGAAATGATGTCCGGGCAATAGACCAACCTTTGTCTTTTAAACTAAATTTCTTGTAAACATCTTCTTTCTTTAATCAAAATATCTTTAATAACATACATCCTGCTATCAATACACAAACACTACAAGCTACCCTCGAAGCACCCAGATTACAATTTTTGATGTTTAATTAAAAATATATATTTAATTATTAAATTTTTTTTGTTTAAACAAAAATCATTAAAAAATAATAATTATTTAAACTGAATATTCAAATAAATTAATAAAAATAAAATGTAGCATATTTTTTACTATACATTTATTAGATTAAAAACACATGAATAATTGGGAGAGGAGAATAGATGAGATAAACATGGGAGAAATAGAACTTACAATATTTATTGAGTTAAAGGGATTTAGAGGAATAGTATTTTAGAAAAAATAAACAATAATTGACAATTATTACAAAACAGGCAGGTCGACTGTTAGCAACTTTGCAAAATTGTCTTAGAGCATGCTAAAGCAGTTTACAGAAAAACAGAATTTTCATTTATAAATTCCATTATTTAAGAGCCAATTAGTAATTGATATAAAACGGTTAGCATAGATGACACATTGCATTTCCTATTGCATCTAAAAAGTTGTGATGAGTATTGACATGACTACCTTTGCAGGAAAAACAACTGACATGGAACTATGAAAGTGGTTCTTGGGGAGTGTTAAGTAAAATATAAACCTTATATTCAATTACACTACTACTACCCATGAAGGGTCTTGGGTTCATTACATGGTAGAGTCTGTACTGTTTATTGACAAACACTGCACAACACTTGTGCACGGAAGTAACTTTTCCTAGATCACGCTCAACTTCCAGATTTATTTCACAACTTTATAGAGGCTGGCTAAGCCACAGGGAATATCCCACAGGGTCCAACTGTGACTGTAAACAGATTTAATAATCTATCTGTCATAGCCGTATTTGAACCCTGGAGCAACACAATGCTCTAAACACTGAGGTACCCTGCTCCTCTAAGGAGAAGATAATACACTTAAAAACACTATTTTCAATTAATAGGTTTCATTATTTTTCTTTTTTAAAATGCTATTTTCAGAATTTCATCATACTACTAGTGATAGATGCACATTGTTCATTTTCTTTTGGTTCAGTGCCTGTTGATTAAGATATTATTTTCCTCTTTTTTGCTGATATTTGAATTCTGTTCAACCAATCTTATTTTAAACTTGAATGTATTTTTATACCCTTTATTTGATAATTTTTCGATGAAAAAGCTTTAAACCACAAGGCAGTAACAATGTTTAACTCATTTTTGAAGACACGGTTTTTAACTTGGATACTAAATTAATATTTAATAAAAATAAATCAATAAAACTCTATTAATTTTCTGATAAAATAATCTTTACTTCAAGTATCATTATGAAAATAATTCTACTAATCCTAACAGCTGTATTACTTTTTTTGATCGGACGTTATAAATGACTCAGGCTTAAATTTATTCATCAACTGTATGAAAAGATTTTCTAAGACTTAATAACTAAAGTACTTGTGGCCTTGGACTGTAAGCAAGTTAAAGATTTGTGTCCAAACAATTAATTATTAAATTTCATAAGAAGGAACTACAATAACTTGAAATAACTTTTCAAATAAATAATAAATTAATAATTTATTTTATTCAAAGATCCTCTACTTCAGTAACTGTAAAGTAAACTGGATGAAAACTAAATAGAATATTTTGATAAATGTTACTACTCACCATCGCTTGCTCAATCTTATTATCAATAGCAACTGCATTGGCCCCAGAAGTGCTGCAACAAAAATAAAAATATTTAATAATCAATTACGTAAATAAATTATTTTTCAAATAAAAATAGGTAATTTTAAAATAGTCGAGCTGGTTATTGTTCTAAAGCAGTGTATGGCACATCCAGAATGAAAAAAAGTGTATATTTTGGATAATAGCATTGCAGAAGTTATAGTCATCTGTTTGCAGGACAGTTACAGCTTACAAGACCTTTCTTTGCACTATTGTTTTATTCAAACCCCTCAGCATCTATTGTACATGCAAAGGTTTTTAGAGTGTTTTAGAGTATGGTTAAAAGTAACAATTTTGGAGTCCTGCCATTAATGGTGGGTAGAGAGAAAAGTGTAAAACTAGAGTCACTAAGCCCCCAAAACTTAATAAAAAAAAAATAATCTGTACAAAAGTCACAATATAATTTTTAAAAGAATCAAATATACTTTACTAAAAATTACACAATTTCAGCAATGCTGCTTTTATCATTCTGGAAATGCAATTATATAGGATTTAATAAAAAAACAATTAGTTTAAATCTACTGATCACCACACAAACATAACATTAAAATGTAATATTAATGCAATGCCACTAGCCACTATGAAGACCATGCAATAAAATTATTTAAAAAAAAATATAAATGATTTAAGGTAATAATAATGAATTAATGAAGCACTGTAGGATATAAGAAATATATATATATATATATATATATATATATATATATATATATATATATATATACATATATTTATGTATTTAGCTTATGGTAAGGTATTATTTTTTTATCATTATAATATTTGTACATTCTGTTTAAATCTATTACCCACCTAAAATCTATTATTAAATCATAGAAATAAAAAGGAGTTGATTTATTAACTTATTATTCCATGAACAATAATGTATTCACTTTTGGATGGAATAAAACTAATTGAAAGGCTTCAAAGTAGTAGTACTAAGTGCTAAGATAAAACAAAGTTAAGCTGTATATTTGATTTAATATGCCAGTTTTTGTAATGATAACTTGGTTTTTCAAGGAACTTAAATAACTTGGTTTACACTTGAATCTTATTTCAAGGCTTGAAGATTGCTATCAAGAAGTAAGCAATTTAAAAACTAGTAATAATATTTATAACATAATGAATTGTTTATTCACAGATCAGGGAGACAATTTTACTTGCATGTAAACTGTGCCCCTTTTTTATTAGTCCAACAAATACTATATATACAATTAATAGATTTAAATAATTAACAGTTAACACAATAAATTAGTAATGCTGGAGTAAAAGTTACAGTTTATGAGTTCAAATAAATAATTTAAATAATATAAAAAATAAATCTTGAATATAAATAGCACCAAAATAATAGTCATAAATGCAATAAAATAGTAATGATTTTATTTACATCAAATTAAAGAAATAAATGATATAAATTGTGTTATTAACAATGTATTTTCCCTCCCATAGTGTAATATTATTATCACAGAATTAATTAATTAATTAATTAAGTTATAAAAAGGCAAATTATTAACCATTAAAATTTATCTTTATTTCGCTTTGTAAAACCAACATTTAGGTATTGATTAATAATTAGTTAATTGTAGATATGTCTAGATTGTTTTGATCAATATATGATGTTAAATATGAGTTTTATTAATTCAGTGGATTTATTAAATGCTTAAGAGGAGATTTGTTACTAGTGCACCTTGATTGGAGGATATTTTTTTTTATATAAGAGCTCCAAAATACTAATGCAGAATAGTCTGCTGTATTTCAAAAATTAATAATTATGATTAGTTATTTGAATGCATGCACATGTTACATCAAAAAGTCCTTAAAATGATTTCATATTTATTACAAGACAATCAGAACATTAATATGGATTTTGAAAGCAATAAATATAAAACTTCATAGTTAAAACTTTTCAAGAGCTTTTATTAAATATATTAACATATATAAATTACTATGAATGTATATATATATATATATATATATATATATATATATATATATATATATATACTTTATCGGAAATAGACAGAAATATACGAATGGGCAGAACTTATTGTTGATGAATCATAGAAATCGGATCATCTTGCCCCTTCACCCAGTACAGATACCTTATCGACAAAACAAAGACATATCGACTGAAATACCGTGCTTTCGCTAACTTGTAATTTTTATTATTATTATTTTACTTTACTATTAAGTATTAACATTAAACGAAAAATGAGCTCATGAAGTAAATATTTCGAATTTTATAAATTACTGTATAAATATCAACAACTAAATAGATTGTAATAACAGTGAATTGTGTTTCAATAAAAAATAATGACATATATAGTTATATATCATTAATTATCTAGTCAACTTTTATGCATATATTAATATGTTTATATATATGCATGAAAGTTGCGATGAGTTATTATGTAGAAATTTCTCTAAAATGATTTTCTTGTACTTAGAGAAGCGTAATGGTGTTATTCTTGTAGCGAATAAGGGACTGCGTCAAACATTGGCTTGGAAAGGAGTTATTGCTCATATTATAACTTCATTTCAAACCAGAACACACGAGAATGACACGATTACCTTCCTCTCTGTAAAAAACTGGACGTAACAACTTATTCACCTGTTTGACCTAGGTATTAATGTACTGACCTATGTGCAAACAACGGTGAAGTAATTTTTAAAATAAATAGCGGCAGTGCTTACTTTGTCACAACCATGGACGAAGAGATAAGCCCTTTGAAGGTTGTGGTTTCCCGAGACTGACTGACAACTGAAAACTATCAAAGGCATGAAGTAAAAGAGGGATCGATGTATCGAGATCGTCATTAATTCAACTACTATCGATCAGATATTAGATACCTCGACAAGCGAATAAAGGACAGAATAGGGACGGTCGCCGATCTAATCTGTCAAAGCTATTTCTCTTTAATAAGAAGAAATTCGGAGAAATAACGAATGTTTATTGCGGAGTGAACTTAATTTATAATTATTTATCGAATACTTTAACTACGCCAATTTAGACCAAACTTCTAATGTAAATGATATTTTAGATCATTATTGAATAAATAATAGGTGGAAGAAAGTAACGGAAAAGGGAATAAAGTATGTTTTAATGAGGTTTAAAATATTTCTCTGTAAGTCAGAAAAATGCTGCTTTCTCAATTTTATGATCAGCTGGGTCTGGTTAAATATGTACGTAAATTAATTCTGAAATTAGTCTTTAAGATTCATGATGATCTTTTAGTTGTATGTGGATGTTATGAGATTTGGAATTCAAGTCAACCAATGCTAGAACCGGGTAGAAACTACGGGACATCCGTACATACAAACCAATAACTACCATATTTGGTAACAGTAGGTATAACATTAATAAATAAACACCGATAAAATTGCAAAATAAAGATATGGATGAAAAATTAAGAAAAGATAGAAGAAAGCAATGAGAGAAGGGAATTAACTATTTTTTTATTGAGGTTTAAAATGTTTCTGTCTAATGTTTCTTTAAGTCTAAAATATGCACTTTTGTCAATTTTATGATTGAACTGAATTAGGTTAAAGATGTATGTAAATAGCTTCTGAAACTAGTCAATCAGATTCATAACGATCTTTTAGTTTTATGTGGGTATTATGTGATATAGAATTCAAGTTATCCAATCCGAGAATAGGGTAAAAATATATGGCATCTAAAAAATCTGGAAATTTTGTAATTTTTATTTTTATTTTTCTAGCACCATAATCGATCCTCTCTACAGCCTTACGCAGGGCGAAGAGGAAGTTTGTACAGCCTTTTCCCCTGGGGCTCATCATTCAACCAGCTGTCATATCTTATTTCACCCCAGCCCTCTCTTCCCTTAGTCTTTTTTCACTTTATCTCCCTTCTTGGATCTAGGTCTGCCTTTTCCTCGTATTCCACCAATCCTGACTTGGGGGAGTACTGGAGGATCTATTCTTAGAAGGTGGCCAAACCACCTAACCGAATATATGGCCTGTTTCAAAGGAATAGTATTAATGAATTGGATCCTTAATTGATTCCTCTTCTCTAGATTTTATGATTCGGAGAAGTAACTGCTACTCGAGAGAGAAAGGTAGAAAAGAAAACAAAAAGTAAGTTATATAAAATAAATTTAGTACAGGCATATGCATTGTACTTTTTTGCTAGTGAAGTTTACATAAATCCCTTCGTGAAATCCTCAATGCTCCTTACGTTGTTACGAATTAAGTCATTCATAACGGATATCTCAAAATAGAGTGAAAAGATAAGAAACTGCTCACCATTTCAGGCTACTTCAACACTTATTAGACAAATAGGTCTAAGCTCAAGATTACAGATTACATATACAGGAATATTACAAAACCTTTTTGGACTTACGGAGCTTTGGGAGTCCAATAAGCCGTCGAATTCCTCTCGTATCTGTTATCTGTTCCTTACAATCCGAAATCCTTCGTAAAATCATCAATGCTCCTTACTTTGTTACGAACAAAGCTGTCCATATTCCGTTTGTTTCTGATTTGGCCCGAATCCGAAATCAATCCTTTCATTAAAAAGTTAATTCTCACTAAAACCCACTAGTTTAAAACCTAGCTACCTGTTCGATTTTCGATAATCCTCCGAGGCGTCTGAAAAGAAGATGGTTTCTCTACTTGCCTTTATCTAAAGCCTTACGTATCATTCAATTTATTTACTTGTTGTATTATTATAATACAGTTATAAATTTCAATAAATAAATCACAAATTGAAATTTAGTGCAGTAGACTTCTTCGCACAATACATTAAGTCGTCTTGCACGTGCACTATGGCCAATGCATCTGAAAACCCCTTGCATCTGTGACTACGTTAATTAACATAAAAAATGTAAATTAATGTAACGTGCATTGTAGAATCTCGACTCGCGTTTAGCGTGAAATGTATACGACTACATAAGAAAGTTTGCATATTCATGTGTGTCAACTTCAGCCTACACCTAAGTGTTTTAGAATATATGTAAATACATTCTTTAACTTAAGGCAGTAAATAAGTTATCTTCGTATTAGGAATTTTTATGTTTCATCAGATTGAATATATTATTCATGACATCTGAAGGAAATAATTTTTTAGGATTAATCTCTAAGAGGCTTAAAATGATCTACTTCAAAGAAATATTTTAATTTCTAGTAATAAACTGTTAAAAAAAACTTTAGATTATTTTAATTTGACAACAGAGCCTCGAAAAACTTAGGATTTTACAAAAATAGAGTAATAAAAGTTTTTATATTTTTTCATTTTAATTTTATAACCTCAATTTTAATTCTTTCTATAAACAACATTTTATGATTAACATTTTGTTAAATACCATATTCTGTTCTTTCCTGTAATATTTCATCAGTTTCATAGCTTTAAAAGAATATATAAATTTTAATTTCCTCGTTGAACTTAATTATTGCTACAACGATTATTTTTTTTAAAAATTGTATTAACATTTTTCCCTTCTATTTACCGCTATAATACTTCATTAGTTTTATAGATTAGGATTAAAAGTAGATATAAAAATTTTAACCGGTAGCAGCCAATGTTACTGATTTCTTACAAAAACAGGGAATAAAGAACATTTTGAAAATAAAAAAAAGCTTGGAATATTTGGCTATTTAAAAACTAAGTACCAATTTTTACAAGTGTCATACGACCGATTTCCAGAGGGGGAAAATACAATATAACATCTGATTTTATATTTAGATTTGCAGGTGCATGTCTGTATGTAGAATTGCCCACATAAATGAGCCGTTATTTTTGAAAGGGGTATAAATTCATTTTTTCGTCTATAGAAATATTTTAGAGCTTGCATTTGAATCAATTTAAAAATATGGGCATGCGTTATGTTTTTAACACTTAGCACTTAGCAAAGAGTGACATTTCAAACACTATAAACCTATTTATTTAATTATGAAATAATAATTATTAAAATTATTTGAAAGAATAAACGATTTTTCTTAGATCCACATGGACTTATAACACTTTCAAAAATAATAGCTCAAATATAGATAAACATAAAACGGAAATGTTCCTTAAATACTTTAACCAAACAATAACGCGCTACGAATAATATTATCTTAATTAAATAAACGGCCAATTATCAATTACCTTACCTCATCACCTTAAACTTCACCCAACTGACAGAGAAGACCAGGATCTTCCATGACAGACTCCACAGGTGGAAGGAAAAACAGAACGGCTTCCGATAAGTGCCAGAAGCTACTAGAGTGATTTAATAGATCTTAAATATTGCAATCTGCTTCTATGACGTCAGCAACTATTAGCTTCGGTCGTCCTAGAACGAATGCATTTGTTGTTCATTGTCATCGAGGTCTAGAGGAACAAAGACATGCGATCATCTGGTGGATGGATGGAACGTGATGGCACCGTTCCAAACGAACTGCTTTGTCTTTATAGTGCTCTATTTATTTTTTAAAATGAATAACCTATAGTGCTACAACCCGTATGAAGGATAACGGGCTCAGGAACTTGGTAGAGACTGCACTGTTTCTAAACCAACGGCCATGCAGGGAAGTTATTTGGTCGAAATCACTCCTAATCGTCAGATTTTTCTCCCAAGTAAGGATGACCAGCTTATAGAGACTGAGTCTGCTCAAGGAGCGTCGCAGATCCCACAGTATCCATCTATGCCTTTCAACTAAGCCACTCAATAGTAATCATAATTATTTTATAATCTCATAAAATCTTTTATAGAGGATTCAGTAAAGTATAGCTAGCCATTCTATTCGTAATCAGTAAATGAACGTGTGGATTTATTCTAGAGAAAATCGACTACTTATAGATCTTAGCACTTGTTAAAAATTGACTGAATATTCTCTGAAATTTTCGAAAGGCATATGCTACATGAATTTTGAAAACATAGTAAGAGAGAGGTATTTTTAGATTTAGGTATTTTAAGGGTAATGGTGGAAATACCCATATGTAACTTACTGAAATTTTTTTAAGGTTATGAATTTCGAATAAAATAAGACCAAAAAGATATATCATACCTGTAATGCAATAGCAACACTGAAGATCCTAATCTATAGTATGAATTTTCACAAAATTAACAGTTTTGGAACGCTATCTGCGTTATATTAGAAGTAGGAGATTTACAGTCGTAAGATTTTTATCTAAGTCATTTTAGAAAACTAAAACAGACATTTGTTCTTCATTATTTAACCAATTATAAAGCATGTTGTAATTAATTAATTACTAATCTGAATTGAATTTTTACTATCTAAAGATTTTCTGAGAATATCAAGAATTGCTTTTAATTATGTACTACGTCACCATACTATGGTATACACACACATATATATATCATATACATACATTCTACAAGTACAACACGGTCGGATTCGAGAAATATTTAAACGTATGTTGATATGGATGTTATATTATAAAAGCCTGTACCACTACAGCCCACTATGGGTCTTGGGTTCAGAGCATGGTAGAGACTGTACTATTTCTTAGACAACGGTTGTGCAAGGAGGTGATTTGTCGTTAATATTCCGGACTTGAATAGAAACAATACTAGGTTCGTTCCAAACGGAATGCTGGCGCATACGTCTTAAAATAGAATTGAAACATAATAGGCATTGTTAAAAAAGGTCCATAAATTATCTGAATTCAAGACATTATGTAATAATAAAGATTTATAAACCTTCAGAACATCATTAAGTATGTTTGCCATCTTTTAAAATTTTAATTTTCCTTGCCTCATAAATCTTAAAGGAATAAAATTAAAAAAACCTTGGTAACGTCAGTGATAATAAGGATGATGATAAAAGCGGATAAACGGCCTAAAAGTAATTAAATAATTAATATCTCTCAATATTTTAATTTAATTATTGCCTAATAAGATTCGGGAAACATCAAATAAAATGATAAATTTGTACAATGAGAATACAAACAGAAAACACCATTTAAATCGATTATAATCGATAAATGCGAAATGTTCAAGAGTGAATGATCTCAATATGATTACATAATCTAAAAATTATGATTTAAGTAATATTATTATATTACATCATAGATTATCATATAGTAGTCCGGCAGATAGGTCTTTTGCAAACCCTTAACAGCCTAAGGTCGCCGTCGAGTACTTTACGTACGTTAACGTTTAAATATTAAAATTATTAGTAAACTACTAAAACTGTATATTTTTAAATAAATAGATGTTATTATATGGGCGATGTGGATGTCCTTTAAGATAAATTAAAAAAAAAATAGTAGAAAAGCAACAAAGCAATTTTTTGATGCCGATATTTGGCGCTACATTGTAGGGTTATTTCAGGAGAACGAAAACCAAATAATAAGGGTACATATAATAGAAGTATATAAAATGAAATTATATACGTACTATAACTACTTTTAGTTTTTATTATATTTAAATTTAGTGACTGTGCCTCGTCATTTGTAGCCTTGGAGACGTATGAGTGTTGTTAAGTCCATACTCAATAAGCAGATAATATTTTTTTTTAATTCACCGTTATAATGAAAATCACTCGTTATTCGTCATCACTTAAATGGAATAATCCTGTTTAAATCTACTAATACTAGACTTGAAAATAAAATAATAATAGTATTTAAACAGTAGAGCGTCGATTATCCGAACTAATACCGTCAGATATGCTTCGGATAATCAAAGTTTCAACCCCCCAGAAAAACAATCACAAGGTTTGTATATATAAAAAAAACTTTATTATTTTGTGTAGTTTAATTTATTTTAATAAGTTTAAATTATACACGCACATAGTTGTTTATTTATTGATTTTAACTCGCTTTATGCTGCTATGGCTAATCGGATGATTCCGCTGTGGGACTTCTAAATTTTCCCTATCCACATAAGATTAGGAAAGGGATATTTAACGAGTATCTGACACAGGAACATGCTCGGAGCTCCTTTTACGTTCCTTCCGAATGACCATATAATCAATGATATTTTAATGTCTTAAAACAAAATGGCTAACTGCCGGACTGAGAACCCCCAATCTTGGGCATGTTAGGTTACATCCTCATAGTTAAAAATAAAGCTCAATAAAAATAAAAAATAAGTGCGCATAAAAAATTTGTTTGCATCTGGCAATATTTGAGGCGTATCATTCCAAATCCAGTTAAACCCATTTTTTTAAAATGTTTCATGAGGGTAAAAAAATATTGAAAATTGAATTTCTTCCAAGTATATAAAAATAGACAAATCAATTTAATATCTTCAATATACTGTTCAATGGCATATCTGTCAATATAATTACAATATTTCAAAGATTTCAGTCAATATTTTCATTATTTGGAAAAAAATCAAGTTTTGAAAAAAAAATTAGATTTCCCGGGGTTTGGAATGAGAGATATTTATGATATTGAAATAAATAAAGTAATAATACTTTTTAGGACAATGTTTGTGAAGGGAGGTGATTTGTTATTAATCACCCTAATTAAGGGTACCCACATTATAAAGGCCGGGTGAACCCCAGGAGGGTCTCCAGATCCCACAAGATCGATCTCCTTAAATATAATATATCATTTTTTTTTTTTCGGGCGGTACATTCATGGTTTAATGGTTGACTATTGAAATATCCAAAGGGTAATTTAATGAATTAGGCGAAAATATACAAATATATATATATATATTGTCTACTAACTCCATCTTCACTAAAACAATTCACTGGAAGACAATAAATAGGAAAATAACGAGATGTGAGGCCTTTGTGACAGTGTTCCAGCCGTCGGGGCATAGATAATACGATTTCGTCGGCGCCTGGGGCCAGTTCATCTTTGTTCTTTCTAAGGTCAGCGACTCCTTCGTAGGTTGGTCGTGCGAAATTATAATTAAACACGATCTGCTAATTAACGCATAGATTTTATGGAGGTGTCTATTAAGTAACACGTTCAAGAACGCATCTTCAATCTCGGTTTTAAAAACATTCAAGTGTTATATCATATGACCTTAAGATATTGTGTTTGAACACCTCCCACATTTTTCGCTGTTATTCATAAATAATATAATCAGTGCTCAACTTTCCTCACTAAAAATGATAAAATTCGATTAATAATGAAAAATAAAGTATAAGAAATGCAATAAAAACATGAAATATATTTATACTTGGTATATTATGTGGTAACATAATATGTGCTGGAGACTATGATAGATAACTTTGATAGGAGGTTAGGTATCTAAATTGCTTAATATTTTTAGAAGCTATTGTACTAGGTTAATAAATAAAGTGATAATACTAGGTTAAAGGTATAAATTCAAAGATTTTACGTGGTTGTATAATATAAAAAATTATAATAAATAATTATTTTAAAAACCAACTATGACAAACCGAATACGACAAATAAAAAAATAATACCAATCCAGTATAATTTTTACTAACAAGAACTTATATTATAGAAATATAAATTCCAGACGATTTTTAAACACATGAGTTATTTTATTTTCTAATGTATAAATAATTAATGAATTATTTAGAGAAATTCAGTAAAATAATAACATTAAGAGCAAATTAGTTTAGTAAATACCGTTATTTTTAACGTAAAGGATATATTTATTAATAGGATTTGGTAAATTGTTAATATAATCACTTAAAAGAAAAAAAAATATCAAAACTGCATACTCGACAAAATTAAATATTACAGAAAAATAGGCTTGAATTTATGTTATAAAATTAATTCATATTAGTTGTATAATATGAGGCTAAACCCTAGTGATTGACGAAAATTCCTTTTTTAAAACAAAATATAAATAATTATCATTTATATATTTTTTTCTTATACCATCACATCACCAATTTTTTTTTAAACTTAGGCCAGATAGATAAGGTTTAAAACTAGTTTTAACAAGTTATAAGCCTCGATTTTTTTTGTCAACCTTTACAATGACTTTTTATCGTTATTGATTTCCATAGTCAGTATTGTAACAGAATTTTTTTTTACAAGACACATACGATCTGCAACTCACTCTTCATTTGTTTCAATTAAATAGCTTCCTCGTAGTCTATAATTATTCTTAATTTTAATGTTTAAAAAAATAATAACAAATTGCGTTAAACACGAAATGGCGTGTCTATTAACCCATGACCTCCTGACCCTATTTAGAAGGAACACCTTGAGCGAGATGGATCAGTGATAATAGATAAGGAATTAGTAACCTTCAGTTTATCATACATATTATTTATTACAGTTGTAAAAATATTAGGAAATTTTCAATATATTTAATTTTAGGGTTTAGTTCCGGACACTGTTGCTTCCAGCTAAGTTACAAGTTTTTATTAGTTACCTTTTTAATATTTTCGAAAACAAAAATAAAAGTACGTCTCAATATGAAAAAAAGAACCGACTTAAGTGTGCTGTTTAGGTTATGACATCATCTATACTTCGAAATGCTTGTGTTAAACGTTCATTTCTAGATGAAATGCTTACCGAAATATACACAGTTCCCATAATTACATTATCTTTTCCATACTAAACCTCATGGTAACTTGTATTTTTGAGGCATATTAAAGGGGCAATGAAAGAAAAGTTAAAACTTGCGATTCAACTCGAAGCGACAACCAGCGGAATAATTACCAATATTTGTCTATCTTGCCTATCCAACCCTGAAGAAGACCTTTAATGAGGAAAGAAGCCTCGCTTATTACAAATTCTATTTATATATAATGTAAACTAATAAACAGTTTACGTCCCATTAAGAAATTGATTCTTTCAACTCCAACCTGACACCATTTTCTTCAACAAAACAACCTTATGTTAAACTTTTGAAGTAGTTATCAATATATCCATATTAACGCCATATTGTACCAGTACTTCCCAATCCTGGCTACCGTAAGTGACAGAGCAGCTGTTACCCATCGGCCAATAGGGCCAAATCGCTCAATAGGGCAGCTGCCTAGGGCCACAAAAGCCCTGCAGACATTCTGCAACCTTGTAATTTTTTTGTCTACATCAAAGGGCGGGGTTTTAGAAAAATCTTAAACTTTAGAAAATTTCAGAAGACCAGTACGATATATTCATTCGAGGGTTGTCCATTTTTTTTGTTTTATATTTAAGGGTTTCCATTTGAGTTTAATTAAAAATTTGGGCGAACATTACTATTTTAACTAATAACATTTAGCAAAGAGTGAAATTTTTAAAACTGTACACCTCTTAAATTGTATAATGAAATTATGACCATTAAAAGTATTTAAAATAATTTATTATGAGTGAAATAATAATTGGAATGTTTTTAAAATAATTTTTTTCAGAAGTAATCAATTCAATGATTAGGCAACGTTTCACTAATTTATATATCAATTGCAAAACCTGTTACCATCATCAGATAATAAATTTAATTAGTTTTTAATTTATATTCGCAGCAAAGAGAGTATTGAATTGCGAAGATTTACAATTAACAGATTCCAATAGATATTTTCCATTTTAATTAGTTCTAAATGTATTTATGGCTAATTCAGTAGTACTGTCTTTATATATCTTATCATATTAAGGATGTTATGTACGATAAATATATAATTTACATTAAGCTAAAAATAGAAAAACTAAGAATTTGATTTTTATGAGATAACGCAAACAAGTAATAAACTGGAACTAATAGATAACTTGAAGCATCAAATAAATTTTAGTAAAAATATATACTTAAATATAAACGGATTATTTTTACATTTAGAAATGATTAATGATAGCTATAAATAATAATATATAAAAAAAAATAACATATTGCGTTTTAGATGAAGTTGATAAACTGGATGTGAACTAAAACTAAACTACATGTAATGTAGAAAAGTAAAATAGGGACAGAAATATAATTAAAGATAACGAATATAAAATACAGAATAAATGTACAGAAAGGAAAATAATATAAACATAAAATAGAAAGGGAAAATGAGAAGGTAAACGAAAAGATACAAAATGAAAAGATTAAAATATAAAAAGGTGAGATATAAAGAATTTAGAAAAAACTAGTTTAATTACAGATATAAAATGTATGATAATAGACTCCTAGAGGTTACATAATTAAAATGTATGAAAAATAAATAAAACATTTTGTATCTTGTATGTAACACATTAAATATAAGACTTATTCGTATTTTTTTACTGCACCCCCCAACTATCTCCATTCTCCAATGTATCATCCAGTCAACTATTTCCTCTCAAAAAACTAAACTGATTTTTGCAGTAAACCACGTGGTAAGGGATGTTAGAAACGACGCATCCAGATTTTTTTTTTCGATATCCTGCCTATCATTTCTATAAATTTTACAGTACTTTAAATGTTATAATTTATTAATACACGACGATGTACTCGAAAACTTAAATTTGGTTTACGATCACCATTTGTCCCACTGATAAATAACTTTACAAGAAAGTCGAGTGTTTTCCTCATCCGAAATTTGAATTTTTCCATTATGACTATTTTCATAACTATTAATATTTTAGTATAGTAGTAATACGATAATGTTTAAACATTTTAATTACTATTTTTTATTACGTTGTTTGTTTATTTAACGTCACATTTTGCTCCTATAGCTAATCGGACGATGCTACAGCGGGAGCACTGAATTTTGCCTATCCAGGTTTAATTAGGATAGGAATTTTCAAAGTGTAACTGACATCGTACAAGCTTCGGACCCTCGTTTAACGCCCCTTCCGGAGGACGGCATAACCAAGGATTTTTTACCCCGTTTAAAAAATCCTAGGGCTATCTAACGCCATTTTTTATTATGTAGTCCTTTTGTTGAATTATGTATAGAAAAAAATATTCAAATGTTCCTTTCCTTGATGTGCCACAAAATATGAGTTAAGAAATGTCTCCTTTTGGAAAATAAAATTAATTAACTATATAAACTAGCTTTCTTAAGGAGGAATATTATTCTTTCAAGTTTTAAATATAGACCAGAAAGTTAGCAGATGTAAACAGAAAAACACCACAAAAATCCATCTCCTCCAGTTCCCAGGTATGACTAGAGAAGGACGGTCCTTAGTCTCGTAGCCTTCCTGGAAACACTCCCCGCGGCGTCCATATTCGCAACTGTGACACGGGGGCATTCTTCCAGTTGGCAAAAATATATCTGGGACTACCTGAGGGGGACAACCTTGGGCTACGGCATGATGAAGGATTAGGAAACCAGTTTTTGCGAAAGAAGAATGCAAAGACGAGAATACTGTCTAAAGACATTTTCGCTCAAAAGCGTTTGTGAGAGAGACCGAACCAGGTAACTGGAAATGGGATTGCTTCTTCCAAAGAACAAACGCCCATATCACCAGAATGTTTAACAGTTTTTATAAGACAATGGTACAAAACAGTACAAGATATAACTTAATGTTAATTCGGGCAAGATAGCTTTTACATTATTGTATAAATATTATCTTCATTAAAGGAAAAAAAATAGGATGGAATAGGAAAAATCCCCAAATTAAAATCTCATGTCTCTAAAAAACAACAGTGAGATGTGCTGCTCTTTGTCTTTTTTGATGTGATTTTTCTTTTAGTGATGCCTGATTTGGAGAAACGTTGACTTGTCGTATTTTGCAAACGACGTTGTTTTGATGATTTTTCCTATTGAATCTTATAATTTAGGTATCTTTTTGAGTTTTGGTTGACTTTTATTTTTAAAAAATTAATCGAAAGCATATTTTCAAACATATAGTATGTATACAAATATAACTTTCTACGAAGTCAGGCGCCACTGGCCTCTAGTTCGTATGGATGACCCATTGAAAGAGAATGTTCGGAACTTCCTGAGATGATATAATTAGGACTTAAATGCTTTACTTCTCATTTGAAATCAGGCAAATTGGCTGACAGTAAAATAAAATACAATGACATGGCTGGCATGAAGAAGAACAGTATCCAGGGGTAACTCTCCGGTGGCTAGATTTAATTTTCCCTCATCTAGGTTTATAGTCTACTCCTAGTGTTCTCAGGAATTTCCATTAGTTGCATTAATGGGTTTGGGTGTCTGTGTAGTTTTTCTTGAAAGCGTTTGTAGCATGTTGGTATATGCTCGTTAACCGTTGGTATTTTTAAGTCAGTATGCAGAGTCCTGTTATTGATATACCTTGGTGCTTTTGAGATAAGTTTATGATACCGTAAATTATTAGTATAGATACATAGACCCTCGAAACTTTATAATTCGATGAACCCCTCGGCGACGCTCTGCGCAGCTGGGTTTCCCCTTCGGTTCCAGTAATATATTGTAATAAATTCCGGGACCGAAAGACTCGCTATTTTCGGCGAAGAGGCGCTCCTTGAATACGCAATACACAAACCCCTTCATGAATAAGTATTGGAAGAGAAATTAAGCGGAGGCAGTATGTTGCGCGTCAGATCTCACTCGGGTGGAATTTCTTCAATTCTTGTTAACGGGAAGGTCAGCGATGTATTTCGGAATATCAAAAGGAAGGAAGGGGTCGGATGCGGAGTTGCTTGTTGACCTCTAAGCTTAAATGAGTCTCTCAATCAATATTAATATTTAATAATTTATTTCCTAATTATAAAACCGTATGCTAAAGCCATAATTCTCATTTCAGTGGGGATACACATCCCTGTCCATTCGACCTCTACACCTCTTTCCATAAAACAGCTGTAGGATATCCTTCATTAACTATGCTACATCATGCAGGGGTCATATGTGGTGTAGTGGTTAGCATAACAAACTATTATGGTACCTGGTTTACGGCCTGCCGCAGGTTTAAAGTCCGGCAGGTGACTTAATGATTGGGGGTAAGAAATTCTATATTAATTATCACTAACATAGGCGGATCCAGGGGCGCGGGGAGGGAGCACGTGCCCCCAGACGGTTTTTTGTGTACTGTGGAGAATCCATTACAGCACATACTTATAGGCAAATCATGTGATGTTATAACAGAAATAACATGAGCGAAACTATTGTTTAGATATTTTAATAAACCTTTCTATAAATACTACAAGTTTATTTCTAAGTTATTGTTGATTTCTTTTACCGTTTGCCCCTTGTGCCCCCCCCCCCGGAAAAAAATCCTGGATCCGCCTATGATCACTAAGGAAACATTGGTCTTCTCTTTTAATTTCATTGATAATTAAGATATCTAATGGAGGTAATCCCAGACTTAATGTTAATTAGGATGATTAATGAGAAGCCACGATAATAGAAACAAGAGATAACGTTAATTAAACCATTAATAAGAGGACTTGGAGAATTTCATTTGATAGATTTTGTAGTCTGATTCTAGAATAAATAAAATAATAAGTTGTAACCTAATGCAAGAAGCTCTAACTATTTAAAGATTATAGTAATTTTATTATAATTATGATAATAATCCATTATTAAAATAGCATTATTGAAATTCTCTTGGCTGAAATTGTGGAATTTGCAGTAAAAGCAAATTTGTGCCATCATCGCATGTTCGACTATTGATTTGGCAAATAGCTTATCAAGCTAACGATTGGTTGAGTCATGGGTAGTATTGAATTGGACCTTTATAAAAAATACAAAATAATTCGTAGATTTTTCAATATTTAAATATATATATATATATATATATATATATATATATATATATATATATATATATATATATATATATATATATATATATTTATAGGGAACAATTTATGGAATGGGGCAAATATGTATATATATGAGATATAAATGTCCCGATTTTGTGGTGGCCTGAAAAATAACGACTATGAGACTAGAACATGGCCTAATCATTCAATTTCAAAGAAGTCAAGAAATTTTGTGAACTATTTTAATTACTACAACTGAGAGTATTAATAACTAGATGTCCTCAGCAAACTTCAAGTTTTCATCAAAGTTGTTAAGCGATTGGTGAAATGATATTAGACCCAAAACGTTCCCTTTGGCAGCTTTTGATTAAACCATGAGTATGCCCCTGGAAAATTATTTATACCTATTTATAATGGAGTTATAATATACATATATATCAATAAATAATAAACCTACAGAAATTTACACCTTATCAATGGGATCCGCTACTAACTCATATATTGAATGTATGTATTTAATGGCCAATGTGAGAATAAATTTATTATTTAATCTAGAAATAGAAAAGTCTCGGAATAAATGGTTAGATCATATTTGTTTACAAAAAAGAAAACTCTACAACAGATGAAGGATTTAGTACTGTTTCTAAAACAATTTCATAGAAGCTGAGTGAGCCTGAAGTGCTACAGGGCACATCTATCATTATGTTTTTTTTTCACGTTAATTAAATTCAAATTAATTATTAATTGAAACACTGTATTGACACGTTTTCGAAATTTCAAACCGCTTAGAGTCTTTTAAACATAGACAAAATTCAAAATATAAGTATGTAAAAGGGAGAGGGGAATACTACAACCATACAGGGTCTTGGGTTCAGTTGTTTTAAGATAACGGTTGTACAGAGAGGTGATTTCTCCTAGATCACGATTAACTACCAGTTTTTCTCCCAATTAAGGTTACCTGCTTTATAAAGTCTTGGTGAGTTCCAGGAGGATCTATAGATCCTAAAGGGTACATCTATGACTGTTAACATATCAAATCATTTATCTACAATAGCGGGGTTTGAACCCAGGACTTCAGCATAGCAACTCAACGCTCTACTCCAATTCAAACAAAATATTTTAATCACTAAAATATGAAAAATTTCTCTACTTATAGGTTTATCCACGGTACATGAGGACATTGAATCCAATAAATAATATAATTTAATCCTAAATTTTGAGTTTATACAGTTACGCAAACGTTGACAGAAAATGGTCAACAAAAGCGTCAGTGCCCCTCATTTTAATAAGATAACTCCCTTATCTCATTTTAATCTGAGTTACACGATATCTCCCAGTGGAACGAACTTATAGGCAGATAAATGAGTTGTTTTTTTTCAGTTTCACACATCCATATACACATATCATATATTCATATATATATATATATATATTTTTTTTTTAATCTTTAAATGGTACATAATGTTTTAAATTTGCGAGCGGATAGTGTGAAATAAAAAGAACCGACGCAGAAGCGTTGAGATAAGGGAGCTCTATTTACATAGAATCGGAACACATGAACTATTGGAGGCTATCTCAGATCGTTCAACTTGCTATACAAACTGCGAAGCGACTCCAGGCTATCGAACGGCGTCTCTCTATATCACATGGTTATCGCTTCGGCTGAACCATGAAGGGCTCATTGTAACCCGGCTTAATGCGACCCAAAACTTGAGCGCCAAACATGGTGTGATAATGGATCATTAGGAAAATCCTATGCTATATCATAGGACGACACAAGCAAGGTTTAATATAATTATTTAGAAGTAATTAATAATTCGCCAACAATGCCACGGAATAATATGATAGTTTAAACATATTAGGGCGTTGTCACGTAACTTGAATTTAGGGATTTGTACAGATAAATCAATCTGTCTCATCTATATATGTATATAATGTTAATATTTATTTTTAAGCTTCTAAGTTTATGTATATTGCTCCCAATTAATTACAAAAGACTGATATACATGACCTAATTGGACTTACGTAGTAGAACTTAGGGGCTACACTGAGCCCATTCCTCTCGTATCCAATCCTTGCTATACAAAATCCTTCGTGAAAACCTTAATGCTCCATACTATGTTATGAATAAAGTCATCCATAATGACCTAAATATTCTATTTGTTACAGATGTGGCCCAAACCCGATATCAATCCTTTCATGACAAACTTTATTCCCTCTCAAACCCACTAGTTTCAAACCTAGCTACTAATTCCCGATAACCCTCCGAGGCGTCTGAAAAGATGTATTCGAGACCCTTTTTTGCTATAGTTGAATTTGTTATATGAGTACCACCACTAGGTAGTTTCTATACTTGCCTTTATCTCATGCTACTGAGTATCATTCACGCTATTTACCTGTTGTATTATAATACATTTGTTAATTTCAACAAACAAATAAAAAAGTTTTTATTCCCTAAATGTTTTCAGCTATGAATGATCGATTACGAGTTTGTAAGGAATCTGGTGCAAGGGTTTATAGGGGCCTCAGTGAATTATTTATTCCGTAGTCATGGAGTTAGAGAAAGAAAACACAATTTGACCATTCTTGGAATAGTAACGTCAAACATCACCTATTTGAAAATAATAGATTAATTGTTAGTTTAATGTTTCAAAGCCAAGTATCTAGTTGTTAAATTTGTTTTAAATCTAAAAAAAGACATGAAAGCGATTGTTTTTCAATTGAGATATGTTTTACTGGCACGTGGACAACTAAGAAAACAAAACAAAAATGTTATTTTTGTTTTCGAACATATAAGATCCTTTATAAGATGATTTATATAATTTGGATCGATATGAACTCTAATTAAATCCCTAAATTTAAATTAAATTTAATCCATAGTAAATGGATAAAATAATATTAATTCAAATTATTGGTGTAATGCGGTAATGGCGTATTTGACCATTTTTTGAACTGTGAACATTGGTTTTGAAGTATAGTGACAGAAGAACAAATAAAGTGTTTTTTAAAAGTTAATAGCTAATTATACATTAAAATTAATAATTTTATTTACTATTTTAAATAGTTGACGTCATTCTGTTAGGTTTTTGTAATAAAGAAGATATAACTACAGTACAAATAAAAAAAAGACACTGACGGTATATAAAAACAGTAAATTTAAAAAAACTGAAAATAACTAAAATGGCATTTATAGTTATTAAATTAACTTATTTATTATTATTTTTTAAAGAGGCCGGTGGTTAATACTGTACCCGGGTTTTTTTATTACAAAAACTAAGTGGGTTTCATACGGATCGCATTTGATAGAACAAAAATATATGTGTTTGAGTGCAAAATATTTGACTGGATAATTCTAATCATGGATTGAATTGGTCAGGGGTGCAGTCAAAGATAACTCAAAATATGCAGAACTTATTTTTTAATTGCGCCAATGTTTCGGCCTATGGGGTAAATAGCGGGTGCCTTGTCAAAGATACAATATGAAACAAAGATATAATATGAAAATCTTTAAATAATAACATTTGTTACTGGATTCTAAAAATAATTTATAAAATAAACAAAGTTTACTTATGTAAACTATTTGCAAAGAAATTTAAATTGATGAATTCACTTTAGAAAAATAAAAAAATCGTTTCGGCTTCCATTCCTTGAAAATTCATACCCTTGGACGATTCTGATTTTACAAATAAATTTTTAAGCGTTGAACGATAGACACAAATTGAAGGAGTTGCTAAAAAACGCGAATTGTTTTAAAGTTTATAACAAAATTAGTTTATTGCTACTGTAGCAGGAGCGCCAAATTATTATCTATAAAGAACAAACATTACGTAAAGATATTTTTACAATCATTTTACGCCACGTGAGTGACCATGTATGCGCTGATAAAAGTTCTATTTAAGGAATTTACGATACTATAATTTGCAAGATAGTGCACAAATTTGTCTAGCGGAAACATTGCAAAATTAATTTCGAAAATTCATTTATAAAACGTAAAAAATTGAAGAAACTGTTCACAAACTGAAGAAAAAAATACTGCAGCAATTAAGAAAAATATATTTATTAATGTTTTTTAGAATCGGTATGATTGGAATAAAATCTTGTATCCTTTTATATAAATAAATGTATATTGTATCATTATTTATAAAGCATATGAATTATGAATACAATATTATAATAATCTATGGGTAACATTTAGTAAAGTTTAAGGCAATTGCTACTTCAAATTTGAACTTTTTTTTCACATTCTTAAAGGCTTTCAATAAATTTGTAATGTTTAATATTAGAAAAATTATACTTCTAATAATATGATGTGACAACTAGACCGTTGGACAAAAGTGCGATATTTCTGCTATAAATTGTATTGTCAATATTTATTTCACAATTGCATTACAAAGATTTTATGTTAAATTTTGGGTTTATTAATCCTTTTAACATTACGCATTCTAATTTTTGTTTGTTTGTTTTGTTTAAAAGAAAGGCTCCAGAAATCATATTTTTTATTCGACTCAGTAATTATGGGTGACTAAAAAATAAAAAGACGAAAACCTAATTTTTTTTTTTTACTTTTTCACAGAAAAAAAGGAAAAATATAAATGATTACACGCGAAAATTTGATAAAAGTGATAGGAAAAGGTTATCAAATACAAAAATAATTATGATGGTTTTCGACATTTACAAGTTGTTTTTGTTTTAACAACTGCATAATTCTTTCATTACTTCACTTCTCTCCCTACCTTTACACACACGCTAACAAAGTAAAGAATTAGTATGGCTATAATATTGTGGAAATAGCTCCATTTATATTTAGAAGAACATTTATAGCCAATAAATTAAAAGGAATGAAAAAGCCTTTTAAGAATAACCTAAGAATCCACTCTATTACCGTAATTATTTTACAAATATCGGAAAGCGATATTAAAAATCTTAAATGAAAAACAGCTTCACTCTCATCATATCTATAAATTTAATTTTTAAAAGTTCATAAAGATCATTAAAATCAAAATAGTCTTGCTCGCTAAATCTGTTCGAATGAATGAAAATCTTAACTTTACCAATAATGAAGGTTTTCCATTGTTTAATTTATTTTTTTAAACAGAGTATAGATGAACTATTAATTCTATCACTATGATCAACTGGCTAGGAGGCCAGTAGTGGTGTAGTTAACGACACGATCAACAGGTAGGCCTGTCGAGGAATGGGAACGGAGCCATCGATCTCTTCGCAGTGGTATTTAGTTCTAGACTATTCGTAGGTGTAATTAAAATTTATGAGTTACTTAGCGATAGTAATTAACGACAGCTGACAATGGTGATGTTTGGAAAATATTCGGCATTGAGTATATGTATTATACGCTTAAGTATGTATTTTTTGGAACAAAATGGAAGATCTATTGAACAAAGTTCATGTCTATCATGTATCAAAAAATAATCATAATGATGTTTTGTCAATTTAAGCATCAACAGGACAACAATAATAAAATTACATAGTTCAAAAATAGCACGCACATCCTACATAAATTTAAATAATACGAAATCCTACATAAATACGATTTCATAACTAAATAGCATAGCGAAAAGGTTTTTTTGTGTCCTATATATCCTATATATATATCCTTGCATCCTAAAGGTATTACCAATATTTTAATAACAAGATTCCTTTTTTTTCCTGAATTACTAAAACTCATGAAAAGTTCAGTAATTGGTAGATAAGGGAGGTGATCTGTCCTAGATCACGCTCAACCGCCCGGTTTTTCTCTTTTAAAAGGTATTCACTATAGAGGCTGGGAAAGCCTCAGTAGGATCTGTAGATCCCAATATCTTATTAAGAAATCATTGTTAATAATTTGGATTTTTGGATTTTCAAGTAGTAGTCAATACTTTCTGGTGATTAGCTATGCTAACTCCCCTGACTTCCTCTCCTCTTTTATATGTAAATGAACCACCACTAAAATATTGTAAGATGGAGTATAGATGGAGAATCAGAGGTCAGAGATAGAGAGAGAGTCGAGAGGAGATGGTATGACTGAGCGTGGGTAGTTAAGATAATAATTACTGTGTTAGTTGATAAGTTATAATGTTAGTCTTTAGTTGTTAGTTTATACAAGAAAGTCTCTTTATATAGCCACATACAATTCCATTGAACAATAAATTGAATACTTTCTAACTGTTTAGTAAATTAAATAAAGTTATGTCTACTATTCGTTTATTTAGTTTAACGTCACTTTATGCTGTTATGGCTAATCGGACGATGGTACAGTGGGAGTTCTAAATTTTGCCAATCCAGGTTTAATTAGGATTAGAATTTTTAAAGAGTACCCGACATCGTATAGACCATTATTTTACATCGTATCTGAAGGACGGCATATCTAAGCATTTTTTACTCCCTTTAAAAAGTTAGTAAGACCACTTTCGGGAACGCGAACCTCCGATCTTGGGCATAGTTGTTATGCTAGTCACTACACCACAGATGAACCCTAAGTCTACTGATTGTTAACGGAATGATTATGATAATTGAAATCATCAAGGGAAATCCTTTTTTTCTTTTTGATATACTTCACTCCTTAAAAAAACTGAGAGCCACTATCTGTGCGAGGCCAGATTAGCGACCACTAAATAACCAATCAGGCCTCACGAATATCATTGAGGAAAAACTACACCCCGAAGAAAATGGGTCAGAGGAAAAGGAGGAAGAGGTCGACTACCCTTAAATGCAGGGCCTAAGGTTGAATAACAGCCCATTTCACACGCAGAGCATATTTCTTGGCACACTTATCCGTTTCTAGTTTTCCCGTTCTTAGACCGGGATTAATTTCGTTTGGCACACCCCAAATTTTTTTATAGAAAGATCCATGTGTATTTCTGTAAGTGTTTATTTACAAAGGCGTTTGTTTAGCCTCGATATTGCCAACTACCGAAGAACTCGTGTGGGCCTGTGTTGAATACTATATATTATTATCGTGTCAAAGGTAGGATATAGTCCATACAAATATTCTTTTGAATATTATTAATAATATTCGTTTTGAGACTTTTTCGTTTGAGGGTTTCCCAAAGTCTCATACCAATTTTATGACAATATTGTTTTTACAAGTCTTCCTGTCAAGAATAACATCTTCATTGAAACCGTATCCCGCCATGCCTTTCTGAACTCGGCTAGTTCCGTATTTTATCCTTCAGTCGTAGGCTTTGATTAACCTTCCAGTTTTTATCTCACGCAACCACCCTTATAGGTTAAGAGTTAATTTTTAAAGAGTTGTAGGGAGCGGAGAAATTTAGTGTGTAGAGCGCTGAGCCCCGGTACGGCAAGTGTTGGGTTCAAATCCGGCTGTGGCAGCTAATTATTTAATCTGCTAACAGCTACTGATGAATCTGGAGTCCCACATGGGGCTCACTCAGCTTCTATAAATTATTAATCTGGACAAACCTGAAGATTGAGCGGGATTACGGACATATCACATCCCTGCACAACCGTTGTCCTAGAAACAGAGACTCATCTGTACAGGGTTGTTTTTTTTCTTTGTTTCTTTATATATGAATGTATGCGTGTATATATAGAATAAAAAATAATTTTATTCTGGGACCAGGTCCCTTCAGAATTACAATATTGTACATAAATTAATAGAAATATATATCTGGCCAAAGGACTACATTAGAATAAAACAATATTTACATAATATCTTGAAAGTAAATAACTAACAGATATGTTTTGGTAGAGAATAAGAAAATTTAATACAAAAATAAGATAAAAATAGACAAAATTACAATAAAAAGAAATAGGCTTATGAAAAAATAAGTGAATAAATAATAGCATCTAATCGTTTAAAAAATGATATCATTATGAGTGAGGAATATTTACAGTAATTCATCAAACGATTAAGTTGAGTACATCTAAAATTATTTATGGATTATAGAGCATCTTTTTTGGGAATTTAGAAGATGTAGAAAAACTTTGGATTTAAATGAGGTTACAGAAGACGCATGCCGGATATCGAGTGGGAGTGAGTTCCAAAGACAGATAAAACGGGCTAGAAAGGAACCCTCTAAAGTTTTGGTTCTATGGGAACGGATATAAAAATTGGAAGGGCGAGATGCGCCCTGTGGTTGGATAGACGATTCGAATTGCAGGAGACTATAGATATAAGATGGATGTTGTGAGTTGATGGTTTGATATAAGTAAGAATCAGGAAATAGAGTCTACGGATAGAAGGGAAGAGCCACTTGAACCACTTTAAGGTAAAGATGGGACACATGAGACCTCCTCGGGACGACGATGACAAATCGAAGCGAACTTATTTTTTCGCTATATATACACTTATATAAGTATAAACATTTATTTTTCCAATATTAAAGAAACCCTAAGCATTGTAAAATTTCTAAAAAATTTCAATAACCTTTTTCAAGTAATACATAATGAGAATTTAAGCAAAGAAAAAAAACATGTAATGATTGTCGAACACAAATCCAGTGAGGTGATTTCTAACAGGTTTTAAGTTAAGCGAAAAAACATTACAAAAACTACCAGCAATTAAAATTTTATTAGATATTTAAGATACGATTTTAATGATGAATAGCTATTAAGTCCCCGAATAGACAAAAATTAACGAAAATTACCTCAACGTTTTTTTACTGTCGGTAGGTAAATTTTCCTTATTCAAAATTATTAATGTTAATTATTAATAAATAATTTTGAATGGAAATGAATGGACGTAAGCCTTATATTATTTATTTTTAGTGTATACATAGCTCCGCCGCTATGAGGATAATAAATGCATTTTTTAAAGATTTCACATTTCACATTGTATAAAATTGACCTACTTCACTTGATACATTTTTCCCCTTCTGTAAAATTGGTCTTTTTTACAATAAAATTAAAAAGCACATTTTTCAATACATTACCCACTTCAGTAATAGTGTACCGGCACAATGTGTTAACGACGTCAGAAGAAGAAAAATAATCATTTTAAAAATATATTTATTTTATTATATATTACATACAAAGTTATATATACATATATATATATATATATATATATATATATATATATATATATATATATATATATATATACACATACATATGAACTTATCTCAGTTGAGAACCCATAACGACAAAGGTGATAAGATTAACGGTCTTCTTCGACACGTGCATTGGGGCTGTTGTATACAAAAATAACAGGTTCGCACAACCCCTTATGCAACGGAAACCTCACTCACTACTTCACAAGCTGGCCCTAATTTCAGGAAGAAATACTAAATTAAAAGAGCAGATTTCAGTTATATGATAAAGGAAACAAAAATACAAACATACCAGCTTGCCTATGAACGTTTCTGTTTGAACATTAAAACCTGCGCTGTCAGTGGTTGTTGTATGCATTAAAAATTTGTTTTATGAACCAAAATTGCTTTAAAACTTGTAATAGTTTGCCTATTTATTTGTAAACATTTTAATTACACAAGTATACCAACCATGCACAAATGCACCAAAAACATTGCCGTTAACCATAGACGAAACCATATACACTATTTCATACCATTAAAAGAATCTACAGACGTTAAAATAAATCCGCAAAAGATTGAAAAGAACATGGACGAGATAAAATAACTGTTCATCTTATAACTTAAAGATATCTTGATTGTCAATATTTTTTGACAGGTTAGTAAAGGAAAAGAAATATACTAAAACCCATAACCATTTAATTATTTTATAATATTAAAAAAAAATTGAAATCACGATTTAGTTGTTTTTCATCTATTGATGGTACGAACATAACAAAAATAATACTTTAAAAATCCTTAACACTGCAAGCAATTAAGTGGCTTGGGCTTAGCATATTGTAGATACTGTATATTGTTTCTAGGACAATGGTTGTTGAGGGAGGTGATTTACTCTCTTTATAGAGACTGGGTGAGCCTCATCCGTGCCTGCTAAGAGATTAAATAATTTATCTATCTCGGCTGGATTTGAACCCGCAACATCCGTCACATCAATTCACTGAGCTACCCCGTTCCTTATTTATATACAGAATAAACCCTAAATGAATAAAGGTGATTGCGTGAGATAAAGGAATAATCAAGGCGCAACTTCCTTATTGAACCGTAAATATTGTTTCTTTGTTGCAATTAATTGTTGTTTTTTACAAGTAATTATATTTTGCAATTTATTTTCTCTAATTTTGTCACGTACTAAAGAAATGCATCACAAGGACTGACCGATCGATTTAGAGTTTTGAAATAATCAAGATTTGGTCACTTTAGGAGCAGTTAATATATTTGATTGAAACATTGTTTGATATCGGGAAAACTAGGCGGTTGGTTCGCTAAGAGGTGGGACAAGGTATTGGGTGTTGGCCCACTGCTCTAGTATTGATCCGTCTCTTGCAGTGTCTACCGTAAGCCCGTATTTTATCTACTATTAATAATACGAATCAAATAATATATTACTAGTGGTAAATAAAAGCAGAATATGAAACAATAAAATAAAAAAAACTAAAAGCATTTATTTAGCACTTATCTCCCTTCACTATAAGCTACGAAAGTAAAGCTGTATGCACACAACGAACACTAACAATTTCGTTAAACTGAATAGTTTTGTCAATCTGGATTTTATTTTTACGTAACAGATCAATAATAATTACTTAATATGATTACTTTGACATATTTTTTACACGAAAGTAACGCAGACGTTATTCCGTCAAGGTCTTAAGAAATGGAAGCATATTATTCTTGATGACGAATTCGGTTAGCTCCATTCAATTTCTGGTTGATTGTTGTAAATTCACAGCAGTATAGATTACGTAAATCTGTTGGTATTAAATACTGATAAAATAAATAGGAACAGGGTTCGCAGACCCGCTTCCTAGGATAAGGTGGTTTTAGAATTGTTTAAAGGGAGTAAAAAATCCTTGGTTATGCCGTTTAAGGTCTCTGCGGTGTATGGCTCACGTAAAATATATGGATTTTGGACAAAATTAGACTTAACCACTTATTCAAAGAGCTGCAGATATAGACCTAACATAATCAACTTAGCAATTTTTATATTAGATATTAAAATTGAGAAATGTATCATGTATCTTCAAGTTCCTCGGTATGGTCAAGGGAAAAAAAACGAAATAGAAGAAGAAATAAAGTTAAGGATTCAGTATGGCAACAAATGCTATTGGGCTCTCAAGAAAAATATTCTAAATCGAAATATATCCCGGGAGATAAAAATGCAAGTATATTAAACCGTTCTCCTATCAGTAGTGACGTATGATAGTGAGGCGTGGACCCTTACAAATCGAGAAGAGAGTCTAGTTAATCCTTAGGAGGGGAAACTCTGAGAAAAATATATACCAAGATAAAAACCAACAAAGAGCTTATAGACCTGTAGGAAGACACTTATTTAGTCTTATATATTAAATAAATGGGGAATAAGATGGTTTGGTCAATTGCGTCGAATGGATCAGGAAAGACTACTAAGGAAAGTAATGGTGGGACGCCCGGACGGTAGAAGGAAGAGGTAGATCCAGGTGACTTGAAGATGAGGAAGAGGTTCTGAGGGCAGAATCGCTCTGAGTGGAGGAGCATTGTTGAGGAGGCCAGCGTCCTTCAAGGACAGCGCCGTCAGAGATAGATATCATGAGGGGGATTGCACAGAAATGGAATCAGCCATTAGATCGACAATTCATAACATCCGAAAGGGTGTGGCCTTATTCAATCTACTAAATGATTCCTCCTCATTTTTCGGTTGGGAATTATATTACAAGAGAGCGTTCGGCAAAAAGCATCAATCATCCAGAAGTTGGAATGGCGGCGAGAAAACTGCCAAATCGAGGGACTCAGGTTGCTGAGGAGTCACGAAGGTCTCCGATCACGGACGAAAAGGAATGAAAACATAGAGCCTATTCGCGTGCCTCTTGGCAGGTCGACAACCTCGGGGCAAATATAAAATATCATATCGAAAGAATAATACAGCTTTACAACCGTTCTAAAGTAAAGCGTGTTGATAATTAGTGAATACAGATTTATTCTAGACACGCATGTGATACTTAACGATCATTATTTAATGTTTCTTGTAATTCTGTAACTCTTACACTAAGGTTCCGCAGTCTAGCAGGTAGCACTTGGATTTATACGGAATAAAAAATCCTTCGGAAATGGCGTAAATTGGGGATTCCGAGTATGAGTAATAACAGGTATTCATTAATGATCTCTATCCTACTTAAACTTGTATAGGCTAAATTTAGGATAGTGTAGTATCGCCTGATTAGCCATAACAGCATAAACTTAAGTTAAATGAATAAAAAAAAAACCAAGAGACGAGGGATTTAATTCAAGGGGAATGCAAATCCATTTTTTCCTATACCGCAAACCGTGTCCTAAACGCTCCCAAAGTAAACTGTTCAAATTCAGTTCTATCGTTCGAATATTGCTGGTTTTTCTTCTCAAGGTTTGGTGAGATGATAATTTGTCAATTTTCTTAGCGTTTCTTCCGACATAGCAGCATAAACTAACGTTAAACAAAACATACTCTTAAACAAAAAGAAAGTGGTAATAGACAAAAATATGAAAGAACCAGGAAAATTTAATTAAAAAGGACAAGGAATGGAATGTTAGTTCAAGTTGCTAAACTGAGCAATAGTTCAAAACATAGGCGTAGCAAAAACATGCTACATACGATTACATACCACACGAAAGCGTAGAGATTCACGTCAAAGGCAGCCAGACTTTAAAATCTTAATCATAAATTTTAGAAATCAAGTTTTCCCGTGACATTTCCGCTCAGATGAAAAACGTAATCAATCACTTTTCCTACAAAAGGATTTTTTACATTACGGGAGACTCATTGCCTATTTTTGTTTGTTATTAAACGCAGAAAAAATGTTATTTACGATATGCCATCTTATACATACGAAAAAGAAACTAAAATATTTTTCTATCAATATATATACCTACATATATTTCCCCCAAATTATTTTTGCCCCTAATCACTCATCGCTACTGAATTATTTTTAGCATTACATAAACGAAAAGTACAGATCGTCGATACAAATGCTAACATGTCGAATGTGAAAAAATAAATTTTTTGTTATTTTTATATAAAATTAATAAATAAATACATTTTTTGTTATTGTTATTTTTTGACATTACTTTAAGATTGATACTTGATATAAAATTCATCTTGATTCATCAATAAGGCATTTTTACATAAAATATGCTTGAAGATATGCACTTATTTTGAATAAACCTTGAAACAGTTTTTTTTCACTCCAGAAAAGTGGTATTTTTAAGTTTCTTATTAGAATTTGATTCCAAGATGCCTTATGTGCCATTGACAAGACTACATGCCAGTGACAAGACTACATGCCGTTGACAAGGTACTATTGAAATAAACCTAATTAATAATGACAATAAAACAGTAAATTTATACAGCTCAAAATAATCTATTGTATGTACATATTGATATGTACATACATTACCTCATTTACTTTAAAGCTATATTTAAAATTAAAATGAATTTTGAATAATTAACATGAACAAAAATAGAATGTTACAACATACTCGAAGAATATTTTGAGATAATATTTGATTCAACCAGCAATCAATAAGTGTATCCGTAGCTGTTAACATAATAAAGAATTTATCTCACACATCTGATTTGAAGCCGGGTTCTTTAGCACAGCAACTCAGTACTTGATACACTGATTGTGTTAAGAGTGATCTTACGAGTTTGAGTTCAGAAGGTGGTCCTTGAACGGAAAGTTTGTAAGCAGAGATTGCTGGTATCGGCTTCGTGCCGTCGGGTCCGCTAAGCTGTGTTATTACTGTAATTAATTAAAAGTAATATTATGGATATTAGGATATATATATATATATATATATATATATATATATATATATATATATATATATATATATATATATATATATATATATATAGGATATATAATGATTAAAATAATCCTGCATCACAGAGATTTCTTTTATTATTGCACCTTAAAAAAATTATTGCAATAAGATATGTAGTAAATAGAATAAAAAATAAATCCAAAATTTTAGGTACAAAAAACTATTTAATCCGTCATAGTTAAAATATTAATACAATATTGCAAAATTTTATTAATAATAAATCCCATAAAAAATATTCATAGATTTAAACTACCAAATAAATATATTCAGCAAAGACAATATTTAAAAACGATACATACTGAACAATATTATATAAAGATATAGAGAGAGTTCAACAAGTGAAGGGGAAATAAAAAAAACACTTAAAAGGTGTTAAGAACTACATCAAACTTGCACGTTTAACAGCAAGTAGATGTTAGTTATATAAAAAATAATATTTTTAGTAAAATTCAATAATTATTAAACATACAAATCAATAAAAATGGACAGTACTAGTTGGTAAACAATGTGAAGGCAATTGATTTAACGATTTAATTAATATAATAATTATATATAAAAATAAGTATAGAGATCAAAAGTTATATTATTATAATTTTTTAAAGAAAATTGAGTCCATAGAATGTCAGAGAATGTTACTGCAGAGAGAAATGAATAATTATAATAAGTGTACATATATGTGCCATACTTAATATTAATAATAATTATAATAAACTGTGTTTTTAAGTGGGCAAAACACGCCTACTTCTTGAATTAAATCTAAATGTAGATTTATTAAGGATGCTATTTGGACAAGCTATTGTACGCAGTATTTACAAAGAAAACTAATATTAATAACATTTCAACGAGTCTATATTGTTTAAAATTAAATACGCCGTTGATATATTGTCATGGACGATGTGAGTTTTGACTAAATTGTAAATGAAATTGATCGACATGGACCTAGGATGCTCTACAACCAAAGATGGCAGGCGAGCTTTCAACTTTGAGATGGGGTAACTGATTGAAACAATTACGTTAGAAGTATTTTATTGTAATTAATATTATTGTGCAATAAAGGTGATTTTCGTAGTAATGCAGTATTTTTTGATGGAATACTTCTTAAGTAATGTATATGTAAGAGAGAAGGAAAAGAAATGAATAGGAATAAATACTGATTTTTTTTTTTACTTCAGGGTTGCAAAATTTAATTATTGTTTTAAATTTAATTTTTTTTTTTAGTGAAGGATACATTAGAGAGATAGTGAAAAAAATTAATTGAGATAAATAATAATTTTTTTTACTTCAAGGTTGTAAAATTTAATGATTGTTTTGTGTTTTAAATATTTTTTTAATTGAGTGATTTTTTGGTAATTAGAAAAAAAAAGAAGCTGAATTTGTGCCATTTTGAGTGGGTGTTATGACAATGATATAATAAAATTTATTAAAGAGAAATTCGATACAAAAAATCATAATAAACATAAACAATACAGAAGCAGGTGAAGGTTGAGCATAAAAAAAAAATGCGTGTATCTTATGACATAAAGCATGATTCAATATCACAAACCATGATTCGCTCAAGACATACTTAGATCAAACTAATGGTAAGGAGAGGGGGAATCAAACAAAGTTCTGCATACGTGTATATATTTTTTATTTTTATTTTTTTAATGACTATCGATAATTATAAATTGGAGGAATCGATATAATATATATTGATGACCCTCTGCTTACCGTATGAAGTCCTTGATGAACATGTATATGGAGAGGAGGCCAGGGTCTAGCCTGTGGGAGAGGACGGCGGCAGACATGGCGCCCTAGCTCCCGACTGCCAGCTTCTGACTCTTGGGTAGTTGGGGAATATCGATCCGCGCACCCGCTCTGCAACGCCTCCACTTCGGGGCACTTGTAAGCTTTCCCGTCCTCATTAGCCATGGTAACGGCCCGGGCACTCGACTTCGCAAGGATTCGGGACAACATGTCGGGAGAAAACGTTAAGAATTGACCAAATACTCCCTCACCAAACCATGAGAAGAGGAGACAACAACCTTAGAACGATAGGACTGAATGTGAAAAGGTTTATGTTGCAAGCTATTAGTACAAGGAATAGGAAAGTTCCCTATTCTTCCTGAAGCATTCTGAATTTCCATCCTCCATAGAAGGAAAACCAGACGAGACTATATTCGTAATAAAACCATTGGATCAATCCTCGGAGTGGAACCAGTAGAAAAAGTTATTGAGGAAAATATGGACAAGTCGAAAGAATGGAGTACAACAGGATGGCTAAGATAACATACGAGGCTAAGGTTGACGGAAGAAGGTACAGAGGAAGAACTCGACATACCTGAGAAGATGGTGTTAAGGAGAACTTTGTAAAGAGAAATATAGAATGGAAAAGAAGAAGGGCAACAGTGGAAGATCGTACAGTGTGGTCCGGGCTATGCAGAAGGAAACCTCACACTGCATGAGCGGTAGAGAGGAATGGAATATGTTGATGATGATAATGAAACAAAATAGATTCTTTCTGGGAGAAGTAAAGAAATAAGAAGAACAAATTAATGGCTTAGAAGTCTCGAGTTCGGTGATTGAATAATTTCTTTGGATATTTACCACATTATGTCTTTTCCTATTCTTCTTTTATTTTTATTGATATTAAAACAAATTGAAGTCGTTTGTTGTATTATTTCTTCAAATTTAGCACAATTGTTCATTTAACTTTTCTTTGATATATATCATAGAAAAGTTCTTTTAAAACATGAATATGCGGAACACAACGCGAAGTAAGTGGGTGCGATTCCATGGCCGAGAAAGAGTAAGAAATGGACCTAGGGTATACCCCAGGGTCGTGGATTTAATTTGATATCATCTTTCGCGTGTTTATAACACTTCGTAATCTATACTTCAACAGTACACTTTGACACAATCTTAATCTACCAACGGAATAGTCTAATTTACTTTTTAATTTAAAAAAAATATTGATCGTGTTATTTTTGTAGTTAATAAGGAGCTAAGTCCGGCAATGACTTGAAAAGGAGTAATTGATTATTTTAAAAGATGTATGAGATGAAAATAGTTGACTGGATGATCTAATGTAAAGGAGATAGTTGGGGGGTGCAGTCAATAAGAACACAGAATAAGTAATAAACTTTATTATGTGCCGACGTTTCGACCTACAGTGTAGGTCGAAACGTCGGCACAGAATATAAGTTTATTACTTATTCTGTGTTCTTATTGACTGCACCCCCCAACTATCTCCTTTACATTAGATTATTTTAAAACTTCATTTCGAAGAAAAAACTACGAGATTAACAAGAGTCTGCTTCACAATACTGTTAACTATACCTGGGCAAAATTGGACTTAACAACTTATACACCAGGGCTGTAGATTTATTAACAGGATGTCTCAATACATCTAGCTTGATTCTTGTAACACCGAGGGAATATTTTGATATCGAACATTGCAACTGAATTTTAGAATCGAACTATGTACTTATATATATTTTATTATAATAAGTACTACACAATAAAATAAAGATTTTTTTTCATACAGCCGTGTTGATTATACGAACTTTTTTGATTACCTGTATCACATCTGATGGCATTAGTTTGGATAGTCGACGCTGTAGTATAATACTTGTGAACATAATTTAGCAATATAATAATAATTAAATCAAACCCGTTTCATTATGTAGTAAAAGTACATAGTTTTAATAAACTTGAAACCTGTTGTAAATACAAACCTAAATTTGGAGTAAATGACCTTAATGAATGCAATCAACTTGTTTATGGGTAAAAAAAGTCACGAAAAGTTATGGAGTCATCGAACCGCTTTGCAGAAATCCGTCTCTCGTGGAGACAATTACCTGTTTTTTCATTTTTTTTCGGGGGGGGGGGAGGGCGAGTGGTTATGACAGTGATAGATAGTATGGAGTCGTGATGTATGCCAAGTTGCATGTCTGAGGTGAGTCACTGTTCGCTGAAAACTTGATACAGAGTCAGCTTAGCTACTGATAAGCACGAACCAGGCATTTAGTGAATCGTTATCGCTCGAGTGAGCCAGCAATATCTAGGAATTGATTTAGATGAGTAAATTATTTTTAAACAAAGAACAAAACTATCATTTAAACGAATGAAAATGCTCTCCATACCAACCCGAACTAGAAATAATGGCCAGGTTCTTACTGGGGATGTGGATATGGATATTTATAAAAGGAAGAAAATGGTCCGGGTGTAGGTAAAAAACAATTCTCTTAAATAGGGAGAAAAATCTGATAAAAGATATGTATTAAACACCATGAAACTATTTAAAGAAATATATTACATAGGACGGCTATATCATAGTTTATAAATCTGTACGGTTTTTATATTTTGCGTTGAATAAAGAATCGATGGGTCCATAAAAGAGTGGAATTTATGAAAATGTAGTTAATACTATATTGGTATCAATATTGATTGTTAATAAAATAATTGTTTTTCTTTCTCTTCGGTTCTTGGGTTTCATTCAAAAAGTGCTAAATGTTTTGAAACTTGATTGTACTGGATTGTTTATGTTTTGTCTATGGATTGTCTATTGTTCCTGTTGACTGGATTTCAAAAACCTAACGGAAACCTATAGGAGTATTTTTTTTAGAATAGAAAAGTCTTTTTAAAACAAGAATATGCGGAACCCAACACAAAAGTAGTGGGCGCAATTCCACGGCCGAGAAAGTATACCCCAGGGTCATAGATTTAATTTTATAGCATCTTCCGCGTGTTTATACCACCTCGTAATCTATACTTCAACAGTACGCAATGACTCAGTTTTGTACAACTATCTACTCATAACATTGGTCATAAGACATCATTCATTGAGAATTCACTTTAAAAAGTATACGATAAATAAATGAATTGCAATCTTATATATTAAGGGAATAAAGGAACTCGACCCCTTGATCATGCACATAGATATCGGAGCGGAGGTACAACTCAGTAACAACTAATTCCGTAGAAAAACTTCAAATTTTATTTCGTTAAGAAAAACTGAGGGAGCGGAGTACGTCAATGTGTAGAGTGCTGGGTTGCAGTGCTGAAAGCCTCGGGTTCAAATCCGGAAGTGGCCGATACCATGTAGGATCGATATCCTCCTGGGGCTCACCCAGTCTCTATAAACTAGGGACACTTTATTGAGGGAATATCTGGCGGTTGAGCGAGGTTTTAGACAAATCCCATTCTATGTAACTGTTATCCTAGAAACAGTACAGTATCAACCATCTACCTTGATGCCAAGAATCTTCACGGGTGGTAGTGGTACAGGTTTATAGAAAAACTTGAAATAAAAGCGGTTCAGCTAAACTGCACTCCTAGAAAATAATTGTTCTTTGAAATTATCAAGAAATGACTTTTTCTTATTGAGTACATTAAAAAAATTAACAGCTCCACCCACCTTGAAATTAAAATATTTCAATGTTTTTACTAATGTAAAAATGCTGATGAAATTTGGGCATTAGAATTTTCTATGATTGCTCTATAAAGGAGTATTTTTCTTTTTTATGTTATTGTTTTTACGTCCATATGCTTAAAATAATGTTCATATTAATTAAGTAATTTAAGTCCAAGTGTGATGTTAAGCATTAATAAGAAATAAAAAAGGGTAAATGGAAACCATAATGTTTCAGATGAATTTTTCACAATATTAAGTTTTAAAAAATATAAATTCCGTAAGAAAGTTTAGAATTATCTTAATAGTAGATAGATATAAATGTTCTTTTATTAATAAATTATTTACAGTGTATTTCTTTTTAATTTTATTTACAACTTTAGCAACCACAGCAAGGTACTTTATACCCTCTGCCGGGAGTTTGATTGAACTAGTAAATAATAACAAAACTAAAAATAAATTAAATTTCCTTTTGACATTAATAATTAAATTCTGAAATTAAAATTTTTGTATATCGACCTGCATTTCTTACAAAATTATATAAACCTATTAAATTCTCCCTATTCAGAATATATACTAGTTTTGTTTTGAGATCAGCTGATATTTTAAATATTTTTTTCTAAAGACGGGACATACTGCCAGGAAGTGAAAACTATTTTCAATTTCTTTCAAATTTCACAGTGAGCATAGCTGTATATTTTGGGAATGATTTGTAATTTAGATTCAGAAGTTCCCCTCTACATTTCATAACTAAACTAATTTTTTTTGCTACTTTCAAATGGCTAAGGTAATCTATTGTTTTATCTAAAGAGCGACAGAGGCCGTGGTCTGTGCCCTCTGATGCTTTTGCATGGTAAACTTGAATAAAATAATCATTGTACAGTGCTAAAATTTTGGACATTATCTTATTACTACATACATAGGAATGTTTCCCTAGTAAAATTTCACTAAAAAGCACCTGAATTAAAAAAAAAATTATTAAATTCAAATGGCAATACAATAATTAAACAAAAGTATAGTATTAAATATAAGTAATGCATGTGTTTATGTGATCACAATTAAGACATCATTTCAATAATTTAGATCAGTTCAGGATCTAAATAAATAAGCAATACAGTAACTATTAATTGATTTATATTCTAACTTTCCTGAATTTTACTACTACAGTCACTCAAATTTCGAAGATTTGGACATAGGCCCTTTTCCCCATAAGTACACGTGTTCTATTCTATGGAATTCTGGATACAGTATTGTGCAACTTGATACAATAGCAAGGTCGAATGCCCGATCCAAGAATATCAACCTCAACAAAATTCCAACATATGTGAGTGAGAATGTATGTATGTGTAGATATATATATATATAAATATACATAAGTTAGTCAAACTTATAGTAGCAAATACAAATTCTAGCAAAGTAGAAATATATATTATACATTGTATTATATTCATCATTTAAACTCGTACAAACAAAATTCAGAAAATATAAGGATATATTTTAGTTGTTAATAATTTTTTTGTTAAAAGTTTCTAATTTTCATACAAAAATACTAACACTTATTGAAAGTAATATAAACTTTCGTGGGAGTTAGATCTTCCAGTCAACTACTTTCCTCTCAATCACTAATATAAACTTTCAATGACAACAAATATCATTTTATATAAATGTGACGTATTTAGTAATGAAAATGATTAATTGTCCCTGTCAGTAGTTTAAATAAGGCATTAATATTACCAAGTAAACTGTAAATGTAATAGTAATTAACACATTTGCTTAAGATAAGATAGTAGAAAATTATGAATAAATTATTGTAATTAAGTACACATGAAGCTTGATCATTACTGCACATGTTTATGTCAGAAGATAAATAAAGCAGATATGCAATTACTAATGATATCTAATTCAATTAAAATTAATTAATTAATTAAATAAAAAATAAAATAATTTCGTTTAATTAAGATTAAATGGAATTTTATATTGAACTTTTTTCCTTAAAGTAAATTATTTACAAAAGTAGTCTTGTCAATATGGTAGGTTATAAACTCTCTATACAAAACCCTGATCAGTTTATAAACAACTCTGTGAAGGACGTGCGACATTCCGATCGCCATAACCGTTCCAAGTTCATGGATTGATCATGGTGCTGAGCTAGTTAACACTATAAATAGCTACTGGGAAAGGTTTGTTATGGTTCGTAAATGGGACAATAAATAATAAGAAATAGAGGAAGGTTTTTATGGAGAAAATCAAAATCAGGCTTTTATGGAGAAAATCAAAATCAGGTTTTTATGGAGAAAATCAAAATGCCAAGAATATAAACTCTGCACAGAAAAATGGATATAAAGGAGATGAAGAAAAGTATAATTTTTAAAAAATATTTTTACTTTTTTCCCTAATAAATGTAAGTTAATACCAGGCATATATAATGCGGCCAGACATAATTATATTAACATCACACGTGGTGAAATACATAAAATACATATGCTCCGGAATCCATATAAAGTCACTGACCCGAATAGAATCAGTTCTTGCATAAACATGTTTGTTATGAATCTCGCCGGGTAGAGCAAGCCGCATATCTTTTACCTCATATAACCCAGCTTATATAATCAATTGTTTTCCTCCTACTACAAATCGATTGATATAAAAAAAAATCATAAAAAACTAAAACGGATCAGTCAGTTAAACTATTAAAAAAGTTAAAAACGAGGAGTGAAATTTATAAGATACCATTGTGTTTCAAGAGCTGTTTTAAGAGGTGATGTCTGCCAAGAATGCTGGGCTTTGATTTATCTTTAATATTCGTAATAATATCCATTATGAGGTTGATTTTACTTTTCTACCTTAGAAATTAGTAACTTGTATCTTACACTAATCTTTTTTTTTTGTCGTTTTTTACTTAATAAATTATACAAATGCCATTTGACATGTATTTGCGATCTCTTTTTGAATCTCCCCTAAGGGATTCTTGTGGAAGGGTATATGGAGAAACTCATCTTACACAAATAGATGAAAAACTAGTGGGTGGAGTAATAACGATTAAAAACAATATATACACCTGCAGTGAGCATTATTATCTATTTCAACAAAAGTCAGCATATTAAGATTTATGTTAACAATTATTGGTTAATTTATTTAACGGTTATTTCATGCTGCTATGGCTTAATCGGACGATGCTACAGTGGGAGTACTAAATTTTACGTCCCTTTTGAAGGACGGCATGACTAAGAAATTTTTACTCCCTTTAAGAAAGAAATACCCACCAGTCAGGATTTCGAACGAACTCACGATCCTTGGGAGTCCAAGGAGTTACAAGACTATCAGCAAATCAAAGCAGTTGTTATTATAATGACCTAGTCAATGAAATTGTAGATTTTTTTAAAAGTAATTAAAAAATCCTTTATTAGCCCAAAGGTACAATGCCGAGAAACGCATTCCTCCCACTTAAACCTCGACCTACCCCACAGCATTATTTTTAAGATTCTGTTCGTTATTAAGCCCAACAACAGTACAGGCCCATCCTAATATTCGCGATGATATCACTTTCTTTATGAGTGAGGGCATCTTCTGCAATTCACCCGTTTAACTGGTGAATAATTTCACACAAAAATTATTTTGCACTTTGAGTTTTGAATAATGATCTCAAGCCTCTGGTTTTAATTTCTTGGATATTATCCAAAAAATATACATCTGTATTTGTCGGGGAGCTAAGCAGTTGTGCAGAGTGCCGCGTTGCTATGCTGAAGGTTTCGAGTCAAATCATGCTGTGCCAGATATATTGTTTAATATCCACGAATGAACCTGCGGACGCATCTGAGGTTCATCCAGTCTCCATAAAGTGGATACCCTTAATAGTTGGAATTACCTCCCTGCACCACCGTCGTCCTAGAAACAGTGCAGTTTCTACAATCTACTGAACCTTTTATGGCTTGTAGAGGTACATTTTTTTTTATGTTATTGATGAAAGAGTATTAAAATACCCATCAAGAATTTATTTCAGTTTTTTTTCCATTCATTTTTATTGTTGCTGGGACGTTTTTGGAGTCAATGATGCTCACATGCCAAGAAATGTGGATGTGCCTGGTACAACCATAGGTCCCCAATGTTATTAATTCAACCCATTCAAATTAGGTCAGCTGCAAAATCATGTAGAACTATAAAAAATGTTTGAAAAAAATGTATTTAACATATTAAAGCTATTTAAAGAAATATGCTTATTAGAATATAATTTTCTGAGGATATATTTTATCGAAATTTATAAGTTACAGAGATCAGCAAAATACGGTAATTTTTTACATATTATTAAAAAATGACCACTTCAACAATAAATAAAATAGGACTAGCACCAAATTTATCGAAGGCATATGGAGACAACGAAACTACCATAAGTTGGTATTTCCATTTCAGAAAGCTCATCACCAACTGCCTCAATTATAGCTCACATGGTATCTAATTTTTTTCTATCGTCCAGTTTGAGTGTGCGAGCGCTTTTTTGAGTGTTTTTCCGTGGATGTATAATTGATCAATTATTTAATTATATAGCGAACCATAGGCGTTGATGACCTAAAATTCTACGACTTAAAAAAACACAACAAAATACGGTTTAGCTTTAATTTATCGCTCTTCGTAGCTAATTCCATCCTTCATATTTAAAGAACGCTGATTACAAACACATGATACTCACCGAACGACGACATGACACCTTATTTCGTTTTGAAGAGAAAAGGCGAACGTGGTGCAAGTCAGTTCCATCCGATTCATATCTTCCCCCCATGTCGCGTCACGGCTGGTGAATTATCCGCTCCTGGATGTTATTTTTGAATTGGAGTTCAGGGGGAAATATATTTCCTGGGGGGACTAGAATAGACTAAGGGGGAGTTCACGGGAGGCAGATCTAGCAATTTATGGGGCTCAACAACTCTGTTATTCCTCTCTAAGTGTTTGGATAAGCGAGAAAAAATAAAAGGGTTCAATGGGAATGTTATTGGAGATGCTGAATGCATTTTTAGAACTCTCAAATCGTTAAGAGATTCATATGCTCAGTAGAAAATCATAACTATAAAACTTTCTTTGCAAGGAGGCGATTTGTCCTAGATCAGGCTGAACCAACAGGTTTCCCCTTAACCTAGAGCCCCAGGAAGGCCTGTAGCTCTCACAGTATCCATTCAGATTAAATAATGTCATAGCTGGATTTGAGCCCAGGTCTCTCAGCACAGCAACTCAGTGCTCTACACGAGGATCCTACAATAGATAATGTAGGATAATATAGATACTGTAACCTTGTCCACTGCAAGGAAACTTAGTTAGAAATTCTTGTATTTCAAAAATTGTATTTATTTTTAATATAACTACAATATTATAAATAAAGTATAGTGTAACATGCTAAACAAATGTTATATTTAGATTGAAAGTTATTTTTGGGGGAAACTTTCTTTTTTATTATTAAAATTACCGTTATTATATATTCTTAAAAATTATCATTTAGCCATCTATTATCATTATTATTTTAACCTTCAAATTGAATATAGCATGATAATATAGATTATTATAATTACATATAATAAGTTCAATACCCAATGAAAGGCCAATCAAACCTTTAAATCGTTTAAATTAGCCTAAAAGACCACTAAGCTGCTTGTTTATACAATTAATAAGTGATTAATATATTTTAAAATTTTATAGTATAATTAAATATTTAAAAAAAATGGCGTTTCTCCGAAACCCAAAATGGTGTTCATGCTCTTACATCATTATTTGATAAGAAAATGATGATTATATATATATATATATATATATATATATATATATATATATATATATATATATATATATATATATATATATATATAAAGCTGAATAACAATAAAATAAAAAGTATAAAATTTCTAAAAAATATTTTCTAATTTACAAGTGCTTCAACAAAGCTATCTGACAAGTAAATAATTTTTCTAAAAAATAAACAAAACGATGTTTTACATTAAGTGTAGTCTCAATGATAATAATAATAATACTCATGTTTGAATATAAATAAATAGGTATACATACACATGCGCTATACATGCAATATTGGTTAGGGGTAACTATTGTTACGCAAATAAACACTGAAACTTTTGCAGTAGGTCAGAGTTCTCTCAAAACGTTATAATAATAGAAGAGGCGCCATGTCGTCGGGTTGGCCAATTAGCCTTTACCATCCTCCAATTACATCAAAAATAATAAGGGCAATTATTCGATAATTACTGAAAAAGTCTTAAGCAACTATTTTTAAAAAAAAAGAAGTTAAACTGTATCATACTCTATGTAAGCGGTAAAGGAAATATTATAGTAAAAATAAATTTAAAAAAATCTCAGAATTCATTAGATTCAAAGTTAATTAATATTGACTAATTCCAATCTGATGTCTGCGCGTACCTAAGTCTCTCCCATAGTTCAAAAACAGTGAAATGTAGCAAGCTGAAATTTTGTATTTGGTATTTGGTATGGGTTACAAATAACATCTGGTCCATTCATCCCGTTTGATCACTACACGATCCCCAGAAGTAATAAAATAATAATAATAATAAAACTCATGTACCACTACAACCGATGAAGGCTCTCGAGTTTAGTATTACTGGGAAAATACTTTACTGTTTCTAGAACAACGGTTGTGCATGGAGGTGATTAGTTTTAGATCACGCTCAACCGCCAAGTATTTTCTCCAATTAAGGGTACCAACTTCATAGAGCTGTTCACTCCCAGGAGGGTTTCAAGATCCCATGTCCAGCTGTTAACAGATTAAATTCTAAGCAGTGTCGAAATATCTTATCAAACATCTTATCTCGTGCTAATAATTAGCTATAGAGATTTTTATTGAAAAAATCGAATGAATTTAAAAAAAAATAAAAATGTATGTATTCTATAATACATAAAAAATTCTACTTTAATAATATTTGATGCGGCACAGAAAGATTTTAATTTTAATTTGACTTAAAATAATTTTTTAAAGGAAGTGACTAATTTATTTTTACTATTTTCTTGCCTAAAGTACAGGAACTATTTAACAATTTTCTTTTCTTTTTTTAGCAGTACTTAGGCCGTTTATTTTTTAATAATTACTAGTTACTATGGACAGAGCACTAAGCTGCCATGCCGAAGAACACGGGTTCAAATCTGGATAGGGCAGATGATTTAGTTAAACTGTAAAAAGCCAGGGATAGACTCTGTGTGATCTGAAAACCCTCCTGGGGTTTATCCAGCCTCTACATAGTGATAGGGTAAAAACCCCAGGGTGAGCGTGGTCTCATATCATATCACCTTCCTGCACAACACGTACTGAACACAAGAATCCTTATGGTACATTTGCTGTTGGCCATTTTAAAATTTATTTTTTGTTAGATTTATATAGATTATATTTTCAAACAATTCATTTATTCATATAGCGTAGATTTTTGCACTTAATTTAATTACTTTGTTATATTTCGCGTGGTTGTCCCTATTTTTTTTTTATCAACTACATTCTTAAGGTACTCCAGTAAGTGAAATTTTACGAAGGAACAGCCAGAGACCGATATATCTACACGCTCAGGATAATTGTTGAAAATCCGAGAAAATCACATCGAAATCTATCTCAAGGTGAGTTATGTGATGCCATTACGCAAAATACCACCTTTGCTAAGGGCTTAAGTGAAAAATTGTCCTTAACTGACAAAATGCAGTCTTGATATAGGAAATGATGGGTAGGGGTCAGTAAGTGGGGATAATAGCTTCAATTGACGTCGCGCTGGGAAAAAAAATACTATGCCAATCTGCAGTGTGGCATGCCATAACATACGATGTTTATGTTATGGCAGTTATTAAGGTTCCAAATGTATAATATTCATTTTAAAATATAGCTGGAGTGGAGTGGCTCAGTGGTAGAGCTCTGAGTTGCCGTGGCGTGTCGCCCCTTCTGGGGCCTAACAAGCCAATATAAAGTGGGTAGCCAAAATAGGGGGGATCTGGCTTTGGAGCGGGATTTAGGACAAATCTCCCTGCACTACCGTTGTCCAACAGTACAGTCTCTACCACGTACTGAACCCAACACCTTTCAGAGGCTGTAGTGTTATAGGTATCAGGTATTTAAAATAATACGTCGACAAATTAAATAACAACAAAAGAAACAACACTAAGGTTAAAATATTATATTAATTTTTCGAATATTCCCTTATTTTATGCCTAGTAAAATTTTTTTAGTTACAGAATAACTATCTTAAAATAAAATTAAAAATATATACATATCGAATTTGAGGTTATACTTCAGTGAGTTAAACATTAACATAAATAAAACTAAATATATACGTCAATTTTATCACAAGCCAACAATGTGAATTTTTTAATGACTTTTATTATTTTTTTCCACCTTTATGTATTGTATGTATTGTAGGTGGTAAATCTCGTACATCTCGTACGTCTCGTACATCGCTCCATCAAAAGAATAAAGCCATAACCTAAAAAATCAAATTTTTCAATAGAAGTATTAGAATGTTCCATTTGAGTTAAAAAAAATTAAAAATTGGATATTGATAAAGCAAAGCATTCCTATTGTAATGAATGTATTGAAATTCTTTTATTAACCATTAGAAAATTTTTAAAAGGCTGAAACTTAATTGATTTTAACAGGTATCATTGCTCCTATAAAATATGTTCAAAATGATGCAACTTAATTCAAGTTAAAAATGCCAATTTTTTAGTTACATCGTTGTTTTTTTGAATGGGCGGTATAAGCAATATTCATATTAGACCTATTATTCTTATAATACATTTATTTCGAATTCTAGCATAGTTATATAAAGATGATTAGGGAACTAATTAGAATTAATAATAGCTCTTAAATTACATGAGCAAAATTTGAATGTTATAGCAATTTTTCAATGAATTGACTAATTTTAACGTAATAGCCATTTAAAGGTTTTCGTATTATAACTTCCTTAGTCCAGAATCAAGCCCAGAAAATTGGTTAATTACATTACATTAATTATACAAATTACACTAATCTGTTATTAGCTAATCCCAAATGTGCTGAGAGGTAGGTTTCATAATAGTGAGTTTGGATGATTTAAATGAGAAATTGTGAAAATGTTAAAAGTAGTGTGAATTATGCCATAACTTGAATTATAGATAATTGTAATCTCAATTGCATAGCGAAAAGAGGTAATTTTACTTCCGATTAATTAGATGAAATTTAATACCGTATTAATTTTCTTCAATACAATTAATTTAAATGGATTTACCAATTAAACGTTTTCGTATTTAACTAATGGACTCAGTATACAGACAATTTTGGCTCGTTTTACACATAGGTTCTACTTTTTCACTTAATTATGTTCTTGTATAAAAGCTTAAAGTAGACAACAACCATCGTGAAGCATCCGGAATATAAAATGGCGAGTAATTCGCACTTTTTTTTGGTTATTGATTTGAAATTCATTTTGTTTCCAAAACGAAATTTCCCTATCTAAGATTTAGAGAGCATTAAATTATAAGATTAATAAATATCTGTCACGCTCTCAATTAATTACAAATGACTCATATACATGACTGTTATAAGACCTATTTGAACTTACGGAGTGGAGTTTTGGGGCTCCACTGAGCCATCAAATTCCTCTCTCATCCCATCCTTAAAAACCAAATTCCTTCGAAAAGTCCTCAATGCCCCTAACTTTGTTAAGAATAAAATCATCCATAATGTCCTATTCGTGGCTGATTTTGCCCGAACCCGATATAAATCCATTCATGACTAACTTTTTTCTCACTCAAACAAGTTTCAAACATTAGCTACTTCTTCAATTCCCGATATTCCTCGGAGGCGTCTGAAAAGAAGATGGCCTCGCGATGTAAGTTGGATTTTTTATTTGAGTACAACCAGTGGGTAGTTTTTTATTTGCCTTAACCTTAATCTCATGCCACTATATATTGTTCATTCACTATGTATCATTAAATAAAATTAAAAAAAAGTAATTTAAATTATTTTTTCTCGAATATACATGAGAATATATAAGTAAATAAGAACCCTCTATTCTTAACACACATTCATTTTAACAATCCGCGATTCTACTAAATCTATTTTGTATATTTTATCAAGACAGGGAATTGTTAAAACTCACGAGTCTACCATATTGATCTCACCTACTATTGAAACATGATTTTGAATATAATTAACACACAGTTAGCAATGAATTATACGGTTCAATGCTACGTAAATAAGTCTGAGAATGGCAAACTGCTGAAGGATATACGTAAATAAAGGTGAATAATTAAAAAAAAATGTTTTTTAATGAAAGAATTGAGAATAGATTTGAAAGACAATAATAATCTATTTTTATTTTACGGAATATAATTGAAACGGCTTTTGGGGAGGAGTAAAATAAATATAGTTGATTTAATATAACTCTACCAACTTGTAAACTTATGAAATGGGGTATATTAACAAACAAAACTAAAAGAATTTAAGAAAAGAGAGAGTCACATACTATATATATGAATCAGCCATCATTAAGATTCCATAAAACAATAGATTACCTCCTACGATTTAGGACAGATCTCTCCGTGGTATTTTATAGTATGATTTATCAATCAAATATAATATATATGAGACTATCTTTTCTTTTCCGACATTCACTTATCCTAAATAACACCTTGCAATTTAGCAATAGCAATTATGCCTATATAGTAAAATCCAGAATAAACTAGCGGATGCTACTGAGTATATAGATAATATATGATTATTAGTTCCCGGGTTCAAATCTCGCTCGCTGGTAGACTTATTTAATCTGTTAGCGGCCGAAGATGGATCCTACTGGGATCCTTTGGCCTATATAAAGTGGGTACTCAAAATTAGGGAACAAATTTGGCAGTAGAGAGTGATCTAAGACAATCACAACCGTTGTCCAAGAAACAGTACAGTCTCTACCACACTATGAATCCATGCCTCTCCATGGGTTGTAATAGTACAGGTAAATGATTATCAATAATTAAAAATAAATAAATGTTTTTTAAAAATAAATATATCTGAAAACACTTGAAAATATCAATTAAGCCCGTATTTTAGTATAAATTTATAGTTAAAATAAATTGTTACCTTTTCTTTATTTGAATATTTAGACTCGAACATAACCAACATTAATATTTTTAAATTTAGCAAAACGTGCGAGCGACGCTACGGCGCCGTAGTAGCTTAGATTACTTCAGAATTTACAACGGCATTGAGATTATCGGCGACTCTTGAAATAAGTAGTTTTACTTTTAAAACAACTTTCATAAATGTTATATATTAATATGAACTGTAGATTTACTTAAAATATTTTAATAATAACAAAGGTAGCATCAGGAGATGAAATCGACCATATCTAAGGGAGTGGAGGAAACATGTGTAAATGTCTTTTACACATATTATTATTATTATTATTGCTTTTATTTGTAAACACAAACACCTGCCTTATATAACATTTACAATAAGAGGACTGCCAGTGTAAATCGGTTATAGTATACTTAAAGTAATAACTTCCCAGGGAGGAAAATGATGAAAATAACCAACAGTACCTTCTAACTTAATTTATACAATGAATCTATTAATATACTGCAAGACTCTTCATTATTATATAAGTAATAATGTTGCTAGATAAGTAAATTAAATGGATTGAGTCATTCGTATCGGAGTAAAATATCTGGGAATGTAGTACATTAGAAATCACTATAAGATAAGAAAGAGACAACAGAATGAAATAGGCTAAAAAGAAAAAAACCAAAGTATTTGCATCAATCCAAATGAGAAGTTTATACGAAACATTTACTTCACCTAACATTCTTACATATTCATCGTCTATTGCGTTGGTCAGAAAATGATGCAACATACTGACGAAGATCCGATGTTACAAAACTTTGACAAGAAAATTACAGGTACATTGTAAGCATATTTGTACAGATATATAAAGATTTTTAATGTAGTGACGAATAAAATATAGAGTTATCTTACATTAGAGCAAAATTAAAATTATCCCCGACATACGAGACTGGTACAATTCTTATCATAAAATCATTTAATAGCAATCCATCGTAACCAAGCGGTAAATCAGATTATAAGAGCTGTTAATTGCTTTCTTTAATAGAAACAATCGGTCTCCAATGAAATCTATTTTCATCAGATGTTAGAAATCTCATCAACAGTTGTGTATGGGATTGACAATGCACGAGGTCACTATAACTATAAATGTCACAAGAACGCTATTAGTCTTTTTGTCGGTAAATGTTTTACCCGACATTAATATTAATGTTTTTTAATTAATTCTCTACAGAACTACGACCAAGTACTAAGCTATAAGCTAAGGTAATAAAGACAAAGACAATGCTTACGTTATTCTGTTAATTAATTAATAATAAATATTAGAAACGATCATCTGATAAATTTCTTTGTTTCCTCAACGATCTGCAAGTGATTCGAATTCATCCATTTAATTTTAATTAAATCAATTATTTGATGATACTATAAATAACAAAGATAGGGGACAGAGTAGCTGTGATCACGGTTCCGGGTTCAAATTCAGCTATGGCTTTTAAAGTATATAATCTGTTAATGGCCACAGATGGACTCAATAAGATATGCAGACACTCTTGGAGCTGACTCAGTGTCAAGTGTGTACCCTCAATAGAGATGAATACCTGACAATCGAGCTTGATTTCGGACAAATCAGCTCCCTCCGCAATCGTGCACCTAGAAACAGTTCAGTCACTACCATTTACTGAGCTCAAAACCTTCTTGGGTTGTGGTGATACAGTTTTTTATATATAAAACAAATAACAAAACTACTTTCGTTATACATTCCGCACAATTCAACATACACGCGATCTCACATATCAACGGAATGTTCATATCCTGTTAAGTGTGGAATGCAGAAATCCCCTTCCCATGAGCCAAGAGAAAGACTATAATTTGAGAAATACAAAAAGTACATTGTGAAAAAGAAAATATAAGGAACCATTCAATTTAATAGGAGTAACTTGCAGTTACTGACGACATGACTGTTTTTATGTCGTCAGTGACCCACAACTTTAAACGAAAACTAACGGTATAGTACTGATAGTAAAATCTAAGTATAGGTTGTAGAGTCGTTAGGAATGCCGTATTTTTTAAGTTTCTTTCACTTCTGAACATAAAAAAGAAATCTCTTTTTACAAATATAGAGTGTAAATTCCTGTATTGAAGGTAGGCGAATGTGTGTCACATGACGAAGATTTTTAAATAGTTATGAAATAAAATGTACCTCTTATATATTGTTGATATTAATTGCACAAATATTCAAACTATTTTTAAAATCTACTTTGCAAAACATATAGCTCCTTCAATATAACATAATTCAAAAATTGCCCTTATTGAGTTAAGCCTTTATCAGCAATTGTATAGGTTTGCTTTTTAATTCAGGAATGACATATCTGATATTTTATTTCCAACATGTTTTTAAAAATAAAGCCATATTTTGAGTTTATCATGTTTGAACTTGAAGTTTTATTATTATTACCATACATAAGTTAAGATTTAAAAAAAGCTTTTAAAAATATTCTAATCGTTAAGTTCAATATAATCATTACAATACGAATGCTTTGCTTTACCAATACCCAAATTTTTAAACCAATTTGGTTTAATTTTGACAAGACATGGAATTTTAGAATACCTCTATTGAAAAATTAGGTTTCTTGAGTTATGACAAGGTTCTTTTGAATGCATGTATCTGTTAACAACATTTCTAAGGTTGAAAAAACTTTATTTTATTATAAATCTGGATATTTTTCTATATTCCAGGGTAACAGTAGGGCGTTTAATAAATCTCAGATGGGTTCATTAAATTGATAGAAAATTATGTCATATAAATATTTTGAAAAGATATATCGACAGAAAAGTATCATAAAATAAATCTAATACAGTAATTACAATGTAATAGGAAAAATATAACCAGTCAACGTTTCGCCAATTTAGGCATTATCAGGACATATGACAATGTGAAAACCACATCAAACAAGACAATGTGCAGCAGGTCTCACATCAACAGATCAAACAAAGGGACCAAACTTACTTCAAGTCGTTGAACGAAAAACTTTGAGTTTTCCTCATTTTTATTAATCTTTGGCAGTAATAATAATAACATTTTAAGAATAAATGTCAAAGCGTAGTAGATCTTGTTTACGACCTTTGATATTTTCTTCCAATCACTATCTTGCTGATTCCGAGTTCATAACGAGTAATAACTAAACAATGAGTCATTAGGATACGAGTCATCGAAGTGATTATTCATCTTTCAATAATTAATTTATATTTCAATAATTAATTCTGACTAAATATTTTCGACGAAAAATGTTTTAATGCTCAGGCATTCAATGAATCATTTTATAACATTTATAAGATTATATCTTAGCAAATAATTTATGTTATGACTTTTTCAACTAAATTTACTTTGTATTACTAAATAATTTTGTAGTTCACACACGCGTTCTTACCAGTACTTTTTGAATACCCGCTCTCACATAACTACTTCAAAAAAGATCTTAAAATATGCCTCTAAAATAGCAACCTGGAATTTATTAAAAATCTCTGTTAAATCATCCTGTCAAATTTCTTGTCTTTTCACTTCATTATTCCTCAACCACTAAATATAATAAATAAATGTACTCATATATAATGTAATTGTAAAGACAGTTAACTATTAATTATTTTTATTGTTATTACAAGACAGTTAACGGTATCTTAACAGTAAAGGGTCGCCCAAAGAGTTATTAACCCTAGAATTAAAGAATGAATCTAGGTTCTAAGCCGTTTAAGATTTCATGTTCCCATTGAGTTATGAAAGAGAAGAGAACACTTTGGCAATCAAGAATAGAATCTTGATACAATCTCGCAGGTTAATGAGAAAATAATCTGGAGTGAATTTAATGCACTAATTTAAAGTGGGAAATGATAGGGAATATATGTTGTAGGCACCCACAGCTAACACAATCATACAAATGATAATGTCATTAAGATGGCATTATGGATTTTGTCACGTCCAGAGGTTTGAAATCATCTTGTTTCCCCACAAAAAAGTGCATCTTGCCACATTCTAATGATACTGAGAACAATAATCAACAATGGTCTTAGAACGGAGAACTCAAAGCATCATCAGGAAATCTGTTTTATGATTTCTTTTCAGGATAAGAATTTCAGTGGTGAGAAAACAAAGGGGTTCCATGCAATAGATTGACTGGGGAAAGCTGAAAGAACCAGGAATAAAGCACCAGTTTCAAAGAAGTAATATGCGAAAAATAAAAGAATATACATGAACAGTGGCACAATAAAAAATAACATGGATTGATTCAAGGTAATAGATAGGTAGGAAGGCGTCAGGATCAAAAGCGGATAATACAAAAAATTTGACTTTTGGAATCTCATTTTTCGCTAGTTTAGTCAAACAATTTCACACTACTGAAACTTCCGGTTGAGAACCGGCTAAAACTACGCGAAATAAGGCTGCAAAGTTGCGGACTAGACAACACTGCACAACTAGCTAAAAATGTATAAAAGTTAGTGCTCCAAGTTTTTGGAGTCCCAACAACCTTCCGATATATCAACGTTTGAAACGTTTCATTATTTTCACTGAATGTAAGTTCTCCTAAATTCGCCAGTGGTATCATCCTTTTTCGGATCTATTACTATTTTATACATATTTTCCCTCTTTAGAATAGTGTCCACATCTACCAAGTAGAAAAAAATGACAACCAGCAGATTGGCTGATAGTGAAATTAAATAAAATTCAGACCTGAGAGGCATGAAGAAGAACAGTACCCAACGGTTCCTCTACAAGCTTGATTTAATGTCTTTTTAAAACAAATCATTCATTCAGATCCTAAAGGGAATTAAATAAAATAAAAAAAGTTTACTAAGATTCCATTCCAATCCCTATACTAATGCTTTATTTTGGGAGGTGGCAGAGTGCAATGAATTTTTGGAGTGGCCTCCAAAAGATGATGCAAATCCGAACCTGCTATTGGGACTAAGTATACACCGTCATCCCTTTTTAAGCTTCAGCAATCAGACGGCAGAGAGGAAACATTAGAAACGATATAATGGACGAGACGAAAGACTTCCTATGTGATCACTTCTCCAATCACGAGCCACGTCTGACTCACGAGTCCTTGCCTTGTGACTCAACGCCACAACTACTTGACGGATCATTTGCATTATCCATTGGCAATCTAACAGCCTGCGCAGTTCTCCAGGATTGCGTTGAACTAGGATTTTTTTTTAATACATAAGTAAATACAGAAACATATACGATGCAACAACGGCGTTCAAGATCAAAAGCAGACAACTCCAAATTACAAAAATGGCCTTTTTCACATGGTTCTAGTTAAATCGAGAAATACTTTATGCTCTAGAGCTTCAGGTTCAGAACCGAACTAGGCCTGAGAAATAATCCGGCAAGTTATCGTGTTAGACAAAATTGTTTGAGTGGACTAGCGAAAAATGTGATTTAGTCAATTTTTGAAATTTTCGGTCATCCGTTTTTGATCCTGAAGACGGAAATTATGCGATCTACAATAATATAGTATACAGTAGTATTAGATATTTCAAGTAAAAATCGCTGTCCAGACTCGTAAGTATTCTTTTAAGTATCTATAATTCAGGTCAATCCAAATGATGTTGTGGCCATTTTAGAAATGCAAGGCGTTAAGTCGAATTTTTTCCTAAATGAGTTGCTTGTACTTAGTAAAGTATGACCGTGTTTTTGCGAAGTGAATAAGTCATTGATAACCCATAAGTGAATTTTCAGGCATTGGCTTGAAAAGGAATTATTCCTTATAACACCAATTCAAGCCAAAAAAAATATGAGAATGACACAATTTCTCATCCTTCAAAACAGTTAACTCTCAGTTTTTTAGGGTGAACATAAAAAAATGTTAAAAAAACATAATCAATTATTATTATTGTTGCGTTTACTATTATACTTATATGTATACATAGATAATACAATAATAATAACCGCACATTGTAATCGTTATAAAGATTTTATCTCATAATTTCGACTGTTAATATTTTTATTTTTGGAAGTACAAATATGGATTTTTGTAATGCATTAGTTTTCGCTACTTTGACCATTATAAAATAAATGTATTTTGTAAAATTATAACCTCGTGGGCCAAGTAAAAACCAATGCAAGACGCGGGTTGGCCAATCATGGAGTGTTTCATTTTGATTTTTACCTTTTACCGCAAAATCAACAATTGTATACAGCAGTGTGTGAATATATGGCTAACTTAGTAATTATTAAAGTAAAGAAAATAAGAAAATAACAAATACACACCTTTGCTAAATGGGTTGATTTTGATATCAATCTCTCTGAATTATAATTTTCTTTATTTATAAATAATTACTCCCTGACTTTTAAAATTAAATTAACCTGTCATTAATCTTTAAAATCTAATTTGATGCATTGCTATTTTATATTTTATTCTTTTAGCCAAATGATTGATTGATGAAGGCTTTTCGGTGACCTTGTAACTGATACTGGTTCTACAGGTTTGTGTCAATGTCCAATAATGACTGTTTTGTGTTTTAAAAATTCTTAATACCAGAATCTCGGCAGGAGGACGTTAAAAGCACAATTTTAAGTTTATAAACTATTTGTCTATTATAATTTATATTTCATTTTATTATTTCGAGAGGATGAACGCAGTTTCTTTTGAAACACTTACTACAAAATTATATATAATATAATATAAAATAATTACTACAAAAAATATATTTTTTTAAACCTAGTTTACCACTACAATCCGTGCAGGGTCTTGGTTTCAGTGTGTGTTAGATACTGTACTGTTTCTTGGACAACGATTACGGAAGGAGGTGATTTGTCATAGATTAAACTCAAGCATCAGATTTCCCCTTTAAATTGGATACCCACTTTACAGAGGCTAGGTGAGCCCGAGGAGGGTTATAGATCTCATAGGATTAATTTCCGGCCGTTAACACGGCAACTCAGCGCTTAACCACTTAGCTGCTCCGCTCCCTTTATTAATGTGTTACGTTATGTTATTTTTTTTTTTACATTTTCTATCCCTTTAATAATTAAGTACAGTTTTCATTTATATTTATATATTATTTTATTTATTTATTATACTATACGCAAAACATTCTGACGTCGTTTCTTTCATACTCATTTCATCTTTTCACCTTGTATTACATTTCTCTCCTCTGTCCATTCTGTTACAGGTTTCTTCAATGCCTCCTTTGGAATCCACGTTTCAGACTTGTCTCGAATATTGTTAGTGGAAGTCTAGTAATTTGACCATAAAATTTCAATCGGCATTATCTTATGTCTTCTGCCAGGTTTTTGATTTTTTTTTTGCGGGTTTTTTTATTGATACCACCTTCAACTAAATTCAAATTACTTTTATGAAATTGACTGAGTAATCCGTTCTGAAAAATAACTTAAGTTCGAACTGGCCAGAGTTTGGGACACACGAGTGCGGACCGGTTTGTGACTCAGATACCAGTTTCTGGTACTTACCCTTTCAGTGATCTGGATTGCTATTTTTGGAACGATGGATAATTAGTTGTTTTTTTTTAATCACAGGCTAAAAGAAAAAGGGATCTCGCAGTCCAGAAATAGATACGAGTTTCTTAATGACATACATCAGGATTATCTAGCTTCTTCAGGTTGAGAAGATTTAATTTTTCAAAATGTCTCTTCAGATTCTAATGTTTTTGTTTTTGGCAATTCAAGTATATTCATCAACAATATATAATTACTACTGCTATATCAATATTAATAAAATAAATATGATAATATTATACTTTACAGAATATAATATTACAGCAATCCTACTTAAATGTTATAAGGAAAATTATTGTGATCCTTTAAGATGCAAATAAAAACTCTCAATGAACACGATTTTTACAATAAAGCGTATAGGGTCTCTTGTGTGATAATTACCAAGTCTTGCAAATTACGTATTTAAGATATGAGCAGTTATTTATGAAAGAGGTATAAGTATAAATATTTTGATCATAAAAAATCGTTTATTCTTTTAAATGAGCAATATTTTATAGTAATATAATATTTTCCCGCTTGCTCATATTTTTAAAGTAATTCAAATGGAAACCTTTAGATATCGGGAATATGAAAACATGGACTTGTACAACATTCAAAAATAACAGTTTATATATTATATAGGAAACTTTTTAGTACATTTCAAATTTTCGGAAGATTTGCTTCATATAATTTATTTTCCTCTTTTAAGCAACATCCTCCTGGATATTTTATTTTATTTCACATAACCCAGAAAGATGGAGAAATATTTATCAATGAAAAAACTTAATTTTTTTTTTATCTTAATGCATCCAAATATAATACGAAAAACATTTGATAATGTGAATATATGCAAATAAATCGGCATTCATTATGAATTACAATTATTTTAATGATTATGTTATTGTTATTAGGACGACTATTTTTTTCTCTCTGTCTCCAGTTTTAATGTATTATTGATAGATTGTTTTGATTCTTGAGGAGTGTTTTTCTTTCATCGTTCATTCGTCTATTTTAATATGTAAGCCAGAACGGTTCTTTTTCTTATGTTCTATTTTCTGTTATATTTTATTTAATAGATTCAGTAGCTATGTTAAAAGTCATGAAAGTTAATGAAGAGTGACAAAAAACGTATTAACTCAAGTTATTTTTGTAGATAATAATTTCTAATTATACACTTATTAATGGAAGCTAAAAGGAATTTCTATGGAATTTTTTAACTTTACAGGTCCAGCTAGATTAGAAATTAATTTTTACTCAATACAAGCCCTGATGTCAAGGATCTCTGACAGAAACAACCACAGCATTCTTAAAATCATAATAAAATATTAAGACTTCTAGGCACAAAATTATTAGCTTCGATATATATAATATATATATACATATATAATATATATATATATATAATATAAATTTTTATATTTTTATTTTTTATATTTATTTATTTAATTTTTATATGTTTATAAGCTGAATATACTTTAAAAAAAAAGTGCCTATGCATTAGACGTAGGTAGAAAAAAGAATCATATGACTTGAGCAGTCAACGCAATCATGTGCTGACGCGATTTTAAGTAGGTATGGGGTAAAAATTAAAAAATAATCAAATAATATAAATTTTTATATTTTTATTTTTTATATTTATTTATTTAATTTTTATAGGTTTATAAGCTGAATATGCTTTATAGTCTAAATTTATAATTATGCAATGTAGATACATTCAGTAGGAAACAACTCAGAATGTATGGCTTATGGACATCGACATTTCTGGTAGGTTCTGCAAAGATTCTCGAAAATGATCGAGGCATACATTAAATACTTGGTGACAGAGAGAGTAAGTCACTTAGTTGATATATTTGGACTCAATGGTGACTCAGGATAATCTTACAGAAGTTCGAATTCACAAGGTAAATAAAACAGTGAACAATATCATCCTACGTAGAAGCTAAAATCCTTCGGAGGATATCTGGGTGAATGCTAGTGAATAATATCTGAACGATCACAACAGGGAGATCTGTGATTAATATAACGCGCAGAATGACGTTCAGGTTGACAAACCGGGTCGATTGCAATGGGCGGGGCATGTTTTGCGCAAGAGTGATGAAGAATTGCCCAGGAAGCTTCTGACAGAACCTACAAGGAACAAGAAGAGGAAGATCGAGACATAGATGGGTAGATAAAGTTGCGGAACTTTTCTTTCGCGATCTTAGGACTGCGCAACTTGGCGCCTGAACTGAAATGAACGTCGTGCAGCTCCAGACACGGCAGAGTTATAACGCCATGATAAATATTTATTATCTATACAAATGGTCTGAATTATGGGTATCAGTTTGTCAGGTTGTCGTTTCTAATTAAGTCAAAAGTTTGAACTTTTCATTCGCTTCCTTTTTAAAATTTTGGAAAAAAAATGATCATCAGTTTTAGTATGGAGAAAAAGAGTTGAATTAAAGGAAATTTGTATATTTTGGTACTCATTTCATCAAGAAATGAAAGATTTAACAAATACTTCGAGGTACAGATTATGTAACGTCAACAGTAAAATTAAGTCGGTCCCAGAACGGGTCTGGGCTTCAGTACATAGTAGAGACTGTACTGTTTCATGGACAACGGTTCTATAAGGATGTGACTTGTCCTAGGCCACGCTCGACCGCCAGTTTTTCCCCCTTATCCTAGATCCTATATGATCCATCTCCTGCTGCAAATAGACTAAATAAGTCTTGCCCGCAGCGGGAATCGAACCAGGATTTCCGGCATGGCAACTCAGTGCTCTACCTCTGAGCCACTCCGCTCCCTAATCTAATCTACATACAGTCAGCAATGAAAAAGTTAAAAGTTAATAAAGTTCATGAACGAATGGAAAGTTAAAACTTAACTCGAAGCGACAACCTGAGGAATTAATACAGAATTTAGTGACATTCTTACATAATGAGAAATACAAAAATGAATAATTTTTTATAATTATTAATAAATTTTTTGATTTTTTTAAAATATTTTTATTTTTAAAGAGAATAATGAATAACTTATAAGCACCATCTACCAGGCTCTTCAATTATACTTCGGTTTATATTTCCATCAACGTTTATTTATTTTAATTCCTTACAGGGAAAAACAAGAATAAAAAGAAATTTTAAAACTGTCTTCAAATAATTACCATACTCCTTCTCTTAAGTTGGTTAATGAACTAAAAAAAAGATGAAATTAGCAGAGAAAGAAAAGGAATAATTCTCTAAGAGAAGTTCGTTAAAGGGACTTGTCCAATTACCTCTTATGGTTTATTCAGTAAGAACAAGCTGACTAAAATAAACTCCCCGTCAAAAGTAATGCAGCACCCTTAGTTCTTGAGATTTTATTTTTTTATTTATTTATTGGAAGAGATATTATAATTTATTTTAATATTACTTGTTTATATCCAGTTTAAAAATACTTATTACAGACTTCAGAACCTTTCTTTATTATGAAAAGAGAAGTTTTTGTAAAATTTAAATTTTTTAAGTGTTGCGATACTTTTGACGGGAGTGTATTTATAAATGGTATTCAACGAAAGCTGTGTAAAAAACTATATTTTTTTAATTATAAAAATAAATGGTAAAATGAAAACGTTTACGGAAATAAATTTAAAAAATCAAATAATTTAGCTGTTATTATTAAATAAGTGTCTTATAATCTATTTGGATCTAAGACAAATTGTTTCTTTTAAGTAATTTTAATAATTATTATTCCATCAATTTTAAAAATGTATAGTGTTAAAAACATCTTTTATAAATGCTATGAGTTAAAAACATAACGTTTGCCAATATTTTTAAATTAATCCAAATGAAAACCCTTAAACATCTAAGTACATGAAAAAAAGTACTTATATCACTTTCAAAAATAACAGATAGATTCATCTTTTTTTCTTATATTTTTAATTAATCTAATTTAAATTAAATAAAAGTAACATCATTTTAAGATGGAAAGATGAAGTTATATCTCGAAAAATATATTGTAGTATAAAGTTTTGATTAAATTATTAAGTGAAAATTTAGGCAGAAAAATAATTAATCTATGTTTTTTATTATTTTTTTATTAATTGCCTAATTTCTATATTTCATATGAATAATGTATCTCGATGCAGAGGTCGGGATAATAAATAATATATCTCGTTTATGACGTTATTTAGGTTATTATCATTTTATCTCACCTTTGAAAAATTGTTATTTAAGTTTTAGGCATCTCTGAAGAGGTAACTAATTAATGATATCATTTCTCCCTTTTTCTAAAGTAAATAAAGATAATAGATTAAAATACTACATAAAATAATATTTAATACAGGGATGGGTGATTTTATACGCAATATATTCCGCATTGACTCTCCTGAATAGAAGCAAGGAACTGTAGGGTTGAATTCGACCAGTTTTTTGTTAGTTCATCTATGATCGCCAGAGCGCCACTTGTCAATCTCCCCTAAAGCCCTTTTGCTTATATAACAAGGGAAGTTATTTAAAATATAAGCACAAAGTTTATATATTCACTAATTTAACGATATTATTAATTTTATTTATGAAGAACATTAAAAAAAAAATACGATTATCAGCGGATTTATATTTATAATACTCAATAATTGAATAGAGAACATTGAATATTTTTAATTTATTTTCAAGTATATTTTCTATACTATATAAAAAATTATTATTTATATTAAAATTGAATATTATTATATTTACTAAGGAACTAAATAATTCAATAATTAACTGTTCCGGAGCAACTATAAAAAGCACTTCAGAGGAAGTTAAAATTATATGATTGATACCTGAAATAGATCTAATGAATAATTATTATTATTTTATTAACTAATATCTTCGTTTCAGGATAGACGAATTTTGGAAGCAGTATTGATATAATAATTAGGGCAATATAGCTACAAAGTTACCTCCGAACAAAATTCTATCCAACAAATCCCAGAGGCACATATTATACCAACAAAGACTTAATAAAATTATAACTGAATGAAAATGATAAAATTCTGTAGAGTTTGTAATTCAATAGATTATACAATAATAATAATAACTATTATTATTATTACAATTGTATAGTAAAAGCGAAAGTGTGAAAACTTATTGCTTAATCACTTATTCTTGTTTTGACAAAGTTTCTTAAAAATGTTTGTTTTTACAGTGCTATAAAGTTTTTAAAAGCTTCATATTCCTTGTCAAGTGATGAGTTATTTTTTTTTTCAGTCGGAAAAGATGATTATATATTAAGTATACTACTCAACTTCGTAACTATTTACTTCCTTCAAATGTGTTTTAAATGAACATCGTTGGTTTTGTAGTTTATAACAAGAAATATGTTTAATAATATAGCATATAATTTCCGATATCTCAGTTAGAAGAAGGATAATAATAGTTAAATTTAATTATACAAAATTAAAAATATTTTTTATAAAAATAATTCCTAAGCAGGATAAATCCGATTTTTCAACATATTTATAAATGTATATGTGACGACCAGAAAATGATTCCTAGTTAAAAAAATATATCAGACCAATAAATAAAAGTAAAAATTACAGATCATAATAATTAGAAATTTATAGATTTACCTAATTTATTTTTATAAATTAACTATTTCGCTGAATTTATTTATTGTTTGTTTCTTTCCTCCCTCAATTCAAACTTATGAAATAGTGCATAATAATTTTAGTAGCAATCTGCACGGAGTTAAGTTCGTTGGTTACAAGATAATGTTCACCGTCAGTTAACTAACGTAGATAAGATCGTATCGCGGTTAATGCTAGAAGTTTCAGTCGATTGTGGGGTCTTGAAGTTCAAGATAATACAAATATCATAAATACGCAGTATAAAACCAACTTTTTTTTTAAATAATTGTTTATTTACAGCTAGTATAGCTTGTTTAAAGCTAGAACGCAAAGACTTGTAGGGAGGATTCATTACAGTGATAAAAAAAAATCTAAACACTCTTATGCATGAGTTAGTCAATAGAAAATTAATCAATTTAATAGTTAACAATTCCATTTAATGGAAGCTGAACCGAGAGTTGCTATTATGAACGTTCTGGGTTCAAATCCGGCTGGGGTAGACAAATGGTTCAATCTGGTTGGGGGAAAAGCGTGGCAGTTGAACGATATTTTGAACAAATCACCTCCCACCACGACCATTGTCCCAGAAACAGTCCCTACCATGTACTAAGCTCAAGACCCTTCATGGGTTGTGCTGTTACAGGTTTTTAAAAAAAAAAAATTTATACTGGCTAGTCTCTTTTCTGAGAATGTATATGATAAATTGTAACATAAGAAATTAACACATAACGTCTGGTTCCGAGCATGCCTTGGTCATTAAAAATATGTTTATAAAGGAATAAATTGAATAGTCAACATTTTTATTTAACCTTAATAGTTAAATGAACAGAACAGAAACAGTACTGTATGGGCTTATAGCGGTACAGGCTATTTATTTTTTGTAACGAAGATTTTAGGAGGTTTCAGGAATTGCTATATATAATATAACAGAAGTTCAAACCATGCATTTAAACATAAATACATATATAAAAAAAGCTAATGGCTGTTGTGATATGAAGTTTTAACTGTCACACAATCTTACCAACTAACACGCTAAAGTTTCATTGATAAGAAATACTGAATGAAATCTAATACTTCCTATTGCCAACTAAACAAAAAAAATTTGACATTCATTGTAACCTAGAAGGTCAGTTACAGGAACGTCAACACAAGAGTGATACTGCATTAAAAAAAACCGAGTGCAACCTACAAAGTATCCGCCTGTAATTGGATATTGGCAGACATGATACCCGGCTAGAGGCTGCAACATGTGATACAGCCCAGAGGGTTACCGCAACCAGTCTCATTATATGGCGTCTAGGAACAGGATCTTATCCGTCTGTTGGATCATTAGCATAGATATAACAAGCAAATATATAAGGATTGGCATTTATGGATCAGGATCGAAGAAATAGCAATACATAGAAATAACAACTAGGATTTCATGATAATCCTATCTTAATATTTAATCAAATTAAGGTTTAACGAACTTTAGAGCTCGATGCCGATAAGACCAAACTGTGCTTACAAACTCCTGACCACTTTTAACTTCCTAAACCAAAAATCAAACCTGTCTTTACGCAATCCTCCCAGCTACGCCTGACTCTGCTTTGAGGACGTGTAACAGTCGGAACAGTCCTTATTAACTTTAGGACTGAGTCCAACAACTTTACAAACACATCTTAACTTTACCGTCACTATCATGGATAATTATTTTAACCAAGTTCTGCAATGCCGCCAAGTTTAACCTCCGGAATTCTTAACGGACCGAATATTCTACACATTACCTATTTTGAATTATTATTCAATTATTCATTATATACCTTTTATTGAATTGAATATCTTAGGGCGTTGATCCTTTAGTGTTAACAGCCACTTTTTACATCCATTTGGAAGGATGATAGTTTTATAAACTCCAATTTATAAGTCTTGGGCAAAAGAAATGGAAATATTATGAATTTTATCAGATCATCTTATAGGAATACCATTGATCAATTGTTATTTTTTTTTCATTTACCCTCTCTTCATATTCGTTTCGTCGAGATGTGAATACAAACCTCTTCTTCTTCTTCTTACTATGGCATTGCTAACGTCGAGAAGCCTCCATTCAATGCAGCCTCATGTCCCTACTCAGCTGCCTCATTCCCTGGAAGCTTGTATTCCTGATAGGTAACTCTGGGGCGGCCTGAATGCGGGCTTCTGGGTTGTTAACTCCACGATACCACCAAATACTCAATGCTAGTTAGTATCCGTGTGGATCGCAGCACATACCAACTCACTGATTAGACCCTTTATATAAAAGCGATAATCCCATTATATCATAGAATAGTGTGGCGTTAATCTACGCTACAATACACCTGTTGTTAAGTTGTTGATGTTAGATAGAGTCGTATCTAAACCGTATGATGTTCTTGGCACATGTTCTCGACCCACAGTTATGTAATCAGTGGGATCTGTAAACAGCCATGTAACTGTCGCCAGTGCCAATTATATTTCTGCTAAACTAATTAATAATCATTAATTTAAATTTAAATGTTTTATATATATATATATATATATATATATATATATATATATATATATATATATATATATATATATATATATATTACCTAATGCTGTATAAACCTCAACAGAATCTGAGTGCGTGTTATATGGCTCATTTAATATTTCGGTTATGGCATATTTAGATTTACTGTAACTATTGAAGTTGGATAGTCTGACCATTATAATAACTCCATTATAAATATTTATAACATATCAATTTATAACGCATGCTAAAGAATTTGAGAAATTAATAAAAAGGTGGTGATAAAATCAGTGTGTAACAAGGTCTCAAGTAAATGGTAAAGGGTAAATGGTATGATAAGAAATTATTATTATAATAATAGTAATTTTAATTAACATTCGTTATGGATCATAACAGTGATTTTTTGGCTATCGTAAATAGAGGATTGTGTTAGATTACAAGAAAGCATTCTAAATTACAAATTTCCATTCAGATTTTATGTTTTAGATACCAATGAACAAATTTCGTCTTGGACTAATCTGTACTAACAACCGTTGATCCGTTTTTATGAAAATTTTAGATATTGTGTAGGTTGGTATCAAGATTTCATCTAAATATCATTTATCCTTATTGCATATTTTTCTTTAAAAAAAAATTAATGTAATTGTAATGCAATAAGAGCATTTACTCAGTTGATATAACTGAAGTAATAGCATCGCGAAAGTTGAGATAGTGCATTGTGAAGTTGTCTGGCATGTCGCAGGGGTAGGCCGAAGGATAGGTGGGAGGATTGCGTCAAGAGAGAACAAACGGATTTGGGTTTGGGTAGAATTTCCTTGAAGTTTGTAAACAAAGATTGGTATTTCGAGCCTTCGGGTTCGTTAAATCTTATTATATATTTATTATTACCACCTACTAAGGTATTCGCAAAAGCTACACGTATTCATAAAATATATTAAAAAAATACTTTTAAAAATCTATAAACACCATGATACACAATTGAGATAAACATTCCATTCAGGTGTTTGTATAGCCTTTAGTCCTGAACTGCACCCACAGCCTGAAGCACAAAAGGACCAAATTGTTGAGGGAAACCCGACTCTTTGTCCTCCCGGAGGTCGGATCCCTTCCTCTGGCGAGTTTCTGACAATAACTATTCTCATGTTGTACCTATTCAAGGTAAAAAGAGTTCTTCTACCTGAGATGAAAGACTTTAAATTTTAATGAACCTTATTGGGTACGTTGTGTGTGTGTGGATAGTTCAAGGTTTTGAACGTTGTTACTTAATTATATAAAGTAATATAATAAAAACTAATTTAATCTATTAACAACCATGGATGAGACGTGTGGGAGCTGCAGATCATCCTAGGGCTCATCCAGCCATTATAAAGTGGATATGGAGAAAAACCTGGCGGTTGAGTGTGATTTACGCTGAATCACTTCCTTGGTCATTTTTTTTTAATAGCTTCATTTACATGTATTAAGAACCGACAGATTAATTAATTTACTATTAATAGAACAACACTATTCAAAAATTGTTTTTTACTAATTACTTTCAATTTTTTAAAATATACAAAATGGATTAATTTATACACTTTGTGAATATCAATAAAAAAATATGGGTTGGAACAAAAATTGTACAAGATCTCTCAAGTCACACAGGAATGATAATTTTTTTTTATTTTTTTTATGATTTAAATGAAAATCTGTATAAAAATATAATATTCCATCCCTATTGATGCCAATAAATATTTTGTAGTCCCATACATATACACATTACTACTAAGTATAATTATATACGTATAATTTCATAAATAAGTTTTATCATTTAAATATAACCATATTTACCTTAGCTGACCAGTATTATTGTTATATAATAATATAAAAATAACTGACCAGTTCTAAGAATGGCGTTCAACGTATCTTACATTGAGGAAGCCACTCCCAGGTTGAGATTACCTTCAAGTGCTCGACCTATAATAATTTTAAAGTGGTCTGATTGGTTAAAAATAATATACGTGTCCCAGACGAAAATTTGTTGTTATTAAAAATCAAGGACTGTTGGAATTGAATATATAATTTTTAAAATAATATATATTTTATATGTAATTTATATATATATATAATATATAATGCCGAAGGTCCCGGGTTTAAATCCGGCTGTGACAAATTTTATTTAATCTTTTACAGGGATGGATCCTTTGGGATTTAGTACCCTCCTGGGGCTGCCCCAGCCTCTATAAAATGGATACCTGCAATAAAGGGAGGGAAACCCTGACGGTTGAACTTGATATAGGACAAATCACCTCTCTGCACATCCGTTGTACGATGAACTCTACAGTCTCTACGACCCAATGAACTGTAGTGAATCCATAAGTATTTTTGAAAGTATTTTTAAGGATAAATAGCTCATTTCATCTTCCCTTTTTAATTCACTAATTAGTGTTTCATTTGATACGAAATTTCTGAAATATTTTATTCCTGAACAAAAAGATAGGAATTTTGTCTAAAGTAAATGACAATAAATCAAAAAACCTTGCTTATAAGCTTTATAAAGTTTTAATTTAAATATAATCAATATAAAATATTTAAACTTCGATAAATAAACCGGACACATCAAAAACATATTTTCTGAGTGAGCAGTTATGACATTAAGCAATCATGCTTATTAATTGATTATAAATTATTTTAAAATCATTTTCTTATTAAGAACGCAATAGATATACCTATTTATCTATTTAGATTTATAAATTAATTCCAGAAAACACCAGAAAGGAAGAAAACATAACATAAAAAGCTTAAGGAGAGGAATAACAACTAAAAAAACATTAGTTATATAAAGGACTGGTTCTATATTTAACAAGTTGACGTGTCTCCAGGAAATGGTAGGTAATAAACAGACAAATAAACTTGCAATAAGATGGTTTCCATTTATTTACTATTTCAAGACTTCTAAGTAAAGGATTAATAAAAAAAAATCATACTTCTGCGTATTTGGTATCTTCTGAAATATACATACAATGAGAGGAGTAACTCAGTAGTTAATAGGATTGAGTTACTATGCTGGAGGTCTGGGCTCAAGACGATCAGTGGTAGGTAAATTATTCAATCTGTTATCAGACAAAGGTATACCCAGTGTGATCTTCAGACCCTCCTGGGACTCACCCAGCCTCTATAAAGAGGGTGCCCAAAATAAGGGGGAGAAGCTGGTAAGAACTAACAATCGAGAAAGGAAAACCATTGGAGTAAGAAATAAAAATGATTTCACGTTTACTAAGTACTTTTTATATAAAATCTTCATTATTGCGGAGTTATTATCAGGATACCAGAGAAGTGTCCTCAAAATAAGTTAGCAATAGAAGTTCGGTTTAATTTTTAAAAAAATAAAATAGTTTGGTTTGGTGTTGTTTTCAATAAGTTTATTATGTTATACTAAATATTATATTAATTCAACAACAATAATTTTACCGATTAGTAATAACCTAAGACGTGATTTTACTGAAATTAATGAAACAGTGATTTATGAGAGAGAGAAAAAAACTAAAACCAGGCAACGCAAACCCAATAAACATGATAGTGTTACACATCAAAAGTATCTCAAAAACGTCAATTTTGTAGATAGGTTTTTGTGTAACAAAGGAGGCGAAATATTCTTCGAATTATTGTTATTATTTATAATATACGCCTAAGTTCTCTCTATTTTGTACTTAATGATTATTCTAGATCCTGTGAAATTAAATTAAAGGTTGTAAGGTAAGACTGGTTATATTGCAGGCAAGCAACTTACTACAACTTCGGAAGCCGTTTTGGATTCAAGCTTTATGTTTTAACTCCTTTAATTTTTGATAATAACACTGTTGCAAATGAGAAAGTACATATTAAATATTCGTAGCAGTATAAATATTGCTAAGTATATATTGTAATGCTAATTTCATTGCTATCAATCTTGTATAAGAACAAATAGATTTGCTTATGAATAATTAATGTGTAATCAGCCTAGCGCCACAGAGCATCCAAAAACTCTGTCCGTAGGTTGTCGATTCGATTTAAGTTATAACTGTTTATTCGTTTCATTTTTAATATTTTCCAAAAATACAAATTGTAGTAAGCTTTAGTATGGAAAAGAGGGTGCATTATAGGTAATGAGTAGTTTTAGGTCATCATTTCATCAATAAATAAAAGTTTCAACTAATATTTCGAAGTATAGATAATATATTATTTGAAAAGAAAAGATATGACCGGGTTCGAGTCCCAGCCCTGGTCATATCTTTCTCGCCAATTGAGAGAACACGGAGATATAGAATCAGTGGAAAGAAAGGATATGTCTGACCGAGAAGCGAACCAGGATGGCTGAGGTGGCTAAGTACCACGACGGATACGTGGAAGACCCGGTCCTGGTCATATCTTTTCTTTTCAAATAAAATATTTAAAAAATTATAACATCTAACAATATAATAAAAAATATATAAATTATAGACAATATATATTTACTGAGCGTTCTTTTGTGTATTACATGATTACAGAAGTTACACATTTCCCCACAATTAGATCCTATTTTCCATACTAAAGCTCGTGATAACTTGTATTATTGGAAAATAATAAAAGAAAAACGAATGAAAAGTTAAAATTTGTAGTGACTCAACTTGAATAATTACAAAAATAATTATTTTTTCCATAGGACAACCAAAAATTCCGTTAGGAATAACTACTGATTAAAAAGTCGAGACAAAACTTGGCGCACTTTCACAAAGTTTAAATAATAGAAGCTGATACATTTGATAAGATTAAAGGAACAAACAAAATAGTGAAGACTTTAATCTATTAAATGATGAGAAAACTCTCGAAAGCGTTACGTGTGTTGCAGCCATCCAACAAGCTATTCACCCTGACCACGCCCAAGAGAAACAAACTCGTTTGTCAAAGAGTATTAGAGTGTCCTATTGTGAGTATTAATCTTAAAAATCTTCCCGTTTACGTTTCAGATTCACAGCTCTAGTTGATCCAATGGGAGTGGAATGCCAAGACTACTGTATTGGCTCCATCCCAGCTCAAGGCATTCCTGAGACGCATTTAATCGGCTCACTGAAAAACGGATGGGACACTCGCTGAGCTGTATGATTTACGGGAGAATTAAAACACAGGATACGCTACGGGGAAAAAATTCTTCGAGGTAAAAAAAAAATTAATGGTTCGGGATGTTTGCCCCAAGTGCATTATTTAGGAATGAAGAATGATTGTTGAGCAATAAATAAAAAAAGCTAGTTTTGTCATTACACGGTGTCTGAAATGTTAATATACAGAGTTTTTATAAAACTAGTATTTTTTATTTATTTTATGAGTATTTATTATGTTTCTGTCATTTTATGTATTTCAATTAATTATCTTTATTATTATTATACACGTTACAGGCCTATTAGCAGACCACGCGTAGCTTCTTGTTCTTCCAGCACTCCTACAGTCCTTCATTATAGGCCCTATTCATATGTCCACTTTGGTATTTGGGCTGTGGGTGCTGTCTTTTTTATGTATTTATTATTATTATTTACATACATCAAATGTGTTCCACAATAAGTGGGAAGTCACTATATTATTAACTTTTTATTTTTTATATTATATTCTCCTACTAGTAGGGGTGCTCACCCCTTGTCCGCATACCTGCCGACCAATCTCCTTTGTTCCTATTGTATAAATATTCAACTAACTGGAACTCGAATTATTGTATAATTTATTTATAGTATAGTTGTCCTTTATTTCTCAAAACCCGACTTTCTTTGGTCAAATTAAACTTTAAAGTTATTACGAAATCACTACACAATTTTGTAAAAATTGTTAGTGCACATTTTTAAACCGGGTACATTTTTATAGAAGAGGAAAATCTCATAAGATACACAACGATTGGTATTTTTGTTTCCTGTTTTGTGTTAGAGACTTTAGGCTTTTTATTTGGATTTTTTTCCGTCCATGTATTAATGAATATATATGTATATTTTTACTGAAATTTTTTTAAGGGACTTTTTAGTTTTAATAGTATTCTTATTGGACATTGCTGTCCAATAATTTGGTCTGAAGTACAAAATTACTTTTCCAGATTGGTTGTTTGTAATACTCTACACACATAAATGAATTACATTTCGGAATTTTTTTTGTAGAATGGAGATAGTTGGGGGGGGGGGGGAGGGTGCAGTCAAGAAAACACCAAATAAGTCAGGACTTAAATATATTTTTGCCGACAACAATATATAAGTCCTGACTTATTTGGTGTTTTCTTGACTGCACCTCCAACTATCTCCATTCTCCATTATCCATCCAGTCAACTATTTATTATTTCCTCTCTCCTTTTTATAGGATAAAGATATAGAAACGGCGTTCGTGAATTATCTGTTGGCGTTGAAAAAAGTATTATTACAAAGTATAAAATTGTATTTTTACCAATGAGTCAATGGAGGGGTAGAGTAATATTTAAATAACTAAGTATTAAAATATTTAGATAAGGTCAGTGGAAGGCTGTACCAGGAACCATAATACTAGTGCAATATCCTGACATAAAGAGTGCAATTAGGTCCTAGCGGCTATTTACTACACTTGACTTCCCGAACCAGCAACAGCAGTGTTTCCTAGTCTTCGAGGTCGCAATCAACCAGACATCCTTGGACTCTGTTCCGAAATGCATATACAACATAATTTTAGGTTTCACTTCCTTACTAGCTATACTGACGAATAATTTCCTTCTCATTCAAGTCGGAATCCACGGAGGACGTGCGAATACTGAACGGTTTAGTCAGCATTCGATAATAGTCTGTTGAAAGGTTATTTATTGTTTTTTAAAATTAAAAAATAGAGTTCATACTAATTCTTCAACCATTAAAAAATCCATGGTGTAATAGAAAATGGTCCGAGAGGTGGAATGGAAGTCGAAGGAGCAAATGGGTGGAATATTTAAGGGTTTATTAATGACCTCTAACCCGACAATTACCCCATGTAATATTTATAAAAAACCTCTATTACTACAATACATGAAGGGTATTGGGTTCAGCAAGTGGTTGAGACTGTGCTGGATCTATGACAACGGTTGCGCAGAGAGGTGATTTGGTAAACAGAGTTTAGGCATGATTTTTACCCCAATTAAGGGTATTTAATTGAGACTATGTGAGCACCAGGAAGGTACTCAGATCCCACAGGGACTATTCATGGCTGTCAATAGATTAAATAATTTATCAGCCACTGCCGGGGTTGAACCAACCGGTACAGCAATTCAGCGCTCTACTCACCGAGCTATCACGTTCCCCTGGTCTAGATGTCTACATTCCCGGTGAATAAGTGGTTAAGTCTAATTTTCTCCAAATTGAGTTTCTTGTACTTAATCCTCCTAATACCAGGTGAAAAAAGTTACACGTAATACCAGGTGGGGTCGCTGGAGGACCCTATCGTTTTCTACCATCAACTACGATGATATCATCCATCCAAGAGTCATTGCATGCCATTCTGATAGAATGGGACTGTAGAAAAGCAAAAGCAATTATTTTTGATCTATCAAAATGTATAATTTTATTTCTTTTGGAAATAAATCATTTTAGTGAATAAGAAACATGTTCCAAGAGAACCTGAATTACCTACTTAAAATAAAGGCATCAATATGCTGTGGTTCTGTGCTCTTTACAAATATATTTATTGCAAACAAGGTTTACTTTAATGTATTTTTTTCTTGAGCATAAGTAATAAATGATTTATTTTGAGCATGAAATTCGTTATAGCTCTACTCTTCGTGTTACATATAGTTTAATGATAAATGTTCTAGACGCTCGAGAGAATAACTTTGTTTTTGATTTTGAAGGAGAGTCTTAAAAATATGAGCTTGGGGTCGTCAGCGACCCCACAAGGTATTAGGAAGGTTAAATTAGCGAGATCCAGTTATTTTCGCAGTGAATAAAGGGCTAAGTAAGACATTGGCTTGAAAAGGAGTTATTGTTTATATTAAAACTCCATTTCAAACCAAAGACTAAGAGAATGATTCCGGTTATCTGAAAACAGTTAACTCTCTCTGGACAAAATCCGACTTAACTACTTATTCACAGGGGCTGTAGATATAAAGCCCTATGTTTAAAAAGAATCCAGTTTATACATAATCAAATTAGTTCATCTTTTCTTAGAAAGTGACAAGAAGGGGTTACCTACCGACAAAAATTAAGAATCCTTTTTTCCGCGTCTTCAGGACTTGTGCGAGCAGATGCCGTGTTGTTGGACGCAGAATTCAATCAACTATTATTTGCATCTAAATAAAAATTGATTCGATGGCTGACATTCCGGTTTCGTAGGCAGGATTTGGGCAAGATTTTCCCCACATTATGGATACTCATTTTATTGAGGCTCTGAATCCCCAGGAGGATCTGAAGATCAATCAACTCAGCACTGCAAACTGAGCTACTTCGCCCTCTTGATATTTATACGGTAAACTAATAATTATTCAAGATGATTAATAATATATATTAGTAAACATATTGTTTTAAGATTCATTCGAAGAATTAAGAAAATTTGAAGAATTAGTTCATGAGTTATTCGTGGCAAAAATTCGTCTTTTATATAATAGTGGTACTGCAAAGCGCAGAATTGAAAACTGTTTATCCATAATTTAATCCAAACAGATTGCTTTACCAACTCAGGATCGCGTGCATGTGTCTTGTAGTTCATCTGATTTTCAAGGTAGCGTAATAAAACATTGTGTTCAATATGCTGTTTCTTTACTAAAAACATATCGGTTTGTATTATTTGATTATTTTGTACAATAAATTAAAACTGAATGTTTAAATTTGTATATGCATTTAAACATAAACGTTTCTTTTGTACAAGTTCTACCAGTCAAATTATGTTTGAGATAAATAAAATCGCTCATAGAAAACAAAATCATAAAATGGATTAATACAAAATTCGAGGGATCGGTAAATTTCCAACAAAGGAAACTGTTTAAATCAAATGGTTATCATGTTTTAAAACTAACCTTACCCGCAAAAAATTCATATTTTTATGTAGTAATCATACTGCTTTATACAGATCTAATGCAATGCAATAGTTGTTTATAGGAACAATGTCATAACCCAAAAAACGTAATTTTTAAATGGAGATATTTGAAAGTTCCAAGTGATTTAAAAAGATAAATTTTTGGATATTGGTAAAGCAAAGCAATCCTATTGTAATGATGGTATTGAAATTTATTAACCATTGGAAATTTTTTAAAAGCTTGAAACTTTTTTGATTTTTACTTATGTCATTCTTCCCATAAAACTTCACGTTCAAAAACGATGCAACTCAAAATACGATTATTAAAAAAAAACATTATTATAATCTGGATAGAATATCTGATATGTCGCTCCTTAATTTAAAAGTTTCAACTAACTCATTTTTACTACTGAAGGCAATTTTACTACAAAAATGTCAATATTTGAGTTATGTCGCTGTTAATGAACTTGGGGGTCCATGAACTTTTAAGCCTTGGAATATCAATGCAATGCCTGGCTTTAAAAAATTCAAAAACGTCCGGAACTGAGAAAATTATGTGGCGTATATAGTTAAAACTGCCCAAAAATTAAAGTTTTATGTAAATTTCTTAATAAGGATTGAATAGATTTTAAAATTCATAGGAGAAACACACATATACATTTCTTTCTATTTACATTCGACGAGATTACTAGATCCGCAAAATTGGCGAGTTTCGTAATCCATGAACGAAATTCTGCTGAGGTTTTATTCAAAACAAGACGAAACACGAACAACTTCCTCAAACCTGGATTATTTTTAAACAAATAGCACGAGCTGACCCTGAACTGTAAACAATTAATGAGTTATGACAATGATGAATGATTGACAAAGATAAAATATATATAAAAAAAATAAAAAAAGACATAATGTATTAAATAAACGTATGTAAATAATTTGGTTGAATAAATTCCATATCCATATCCCTTAGTACTTCTGGGAAATTACGTTTAGAATGGACAGAAATGCCAGGAATGCCGCCTCTAAATCCAAACAAACCCTTGTTAGACTGACTACCAGAATTATTTTTGGCCTAAGCAAACAAAATGTTAACTGGAAACCCCAGTCAATGGCCAGGGTATGTGCCTTCGTGGTATTATTAGCTCAAAACCTTTCTTCCCTTATGTCTGAGTTATTTATGGTTTAATATTTACTATACGTTTCTTTGTTTATGTTAATTTTATGATTATTATTATTATTTTTAATTCACACCTAGCATTAGTATTGAAATAACTTTATATGAATTACGAATACAATTGAAAAATTCTATAAGCCCTTAGAGTAGATTTGACGTACTATATCTAAATTATGTTAATTTATTTGTTAAAAAATTTTATTAGTCGAAGGGTTGAAGAAATTGATTTTTTTTTAAATCTATGAATAGAAAACTAATTAAGAAAGCCAAAAATAAACGATGTTTATTTTGTGCTATATTTTGTCCGATTTAATTTCGTAAATACATTAGATTTGATTCCTTTTAGTTAAAACGCATATTTTTCAACTAAGTAAAAAAAGGGAACGACCTATATGCTTTACTATTTTTATAAACTTCAAAAATGTATGCTTTTTACTTTAAATAAAACCGCTATAATTCGACCAAAAAACCGGGGTCATTCGAAATAAAAACGAACCTGACTGAAAATACAAATAATCTATTTATTACCTTATTTGACCGAAAACAAACGAGGAGGAAAGCATAAATATTTAATGAAACGTGGTTACGTTGCTCGATTCGAGACAGCCTATTCATCAAGGCGGTATAAATAGAAAATAAAATGAAAATCCTGACAGTTCAGAGATCACAAACGTGTTCTGTCTCTTTGCAATTTGTCAGTAGATTTATGTGCCAAATCTAGATCTTTAAACCACCAAGTTTTGTTCAATATCAGCAATTTTGAAAATATTTTTTCCATTAACGAGGGTTAGTGCCCTAAAAATAAAGATAATGATGATTTTCCATATTAATATTTTACTTTACGATATGTTCCTTAATCGTTTATAGCGAATTCGCTACATAAATATAGGTAAAAATATATCATATCAGAAAATGATTTCATGGATTATCCATTTTGTTACCATAATTTATAATGGTTTTAATACGACAAATGCAAGAAAAGTGATAATGATAACTCGAATTTTTAACACACTAAGGGAACAAGATGCCTTAAGCTATAAACAAATAATTGTTTAACGATAAATAATTTTAAAAAGTCGTAAAGATGCTTATTTTATCACACTAAAAACACTTAAAAAGGATTAAGAATACTTATGAACTATCAATACACGTGTTATGAATAGGAAGTCAGCGAGCACAAAAGCAAGTCCCTGAAGTCAAAAGCTTTACTGTCATTGTCAATTTTTACTGTCAAAGGCATTTTAGTACTAATTTCATTAATTAGTCGAACGAAGGTGAGAAAGAAACGCTGATCGTTCCAACCTTGAGAAAGTGTTGGAGTAAAATAATGCAAAGGAACAGGAACAAAACATGCTCTTTACAGGAAACTCCAAATACTTATTCGCTAGGCGATGATGATTATAGGTACAAATACTGGATTCGGAATAATGTCATAAGCCTAATAAAAAAAATTGAAGCGTTAACACGTAAAAGGGAGTAAGTAACGATGAGGTAATTTTACAGGAGAAGCAAAATACTGTTAAAATGGAAAATAGTAGCCATCACCGATCATAGAAACTAGCCCCTCCCAGTTTTGAACTACTCCTCTTTTTATCCTATTAACATGATTAATTATTACTTGGGTTCAATACATGGTAGAGACTATACTGTTTCTATGAAAATGATGAGAATCTGCCATTTGAACTAGGACCCTTCAATATAGCAACCAAACGTTCAACTCACTAAGTCTACTAACTTTACCTCGGTCCCATACTAATTGAAATTGTCGTATTCAAAATAACTTTTATTTAAAATGGATGGTATTTATAGTTTAATCAAAAAATCATATTTTTTATACAGTGTAGGAATTGGAATCTTAGAAGAATCGGCAAACTGCTGAGAGAAAATTTTTAACATCTACGAGTAAGTAAAGTTTTTCAGCTGACTCCTGAGAAATCAGCAATGAATATTTAAGTGCTTGTCTTACAAAGTACCTACTTGGCCTGGAAAACTAAAGCTGGGGAAGAATATCATAAAATCATGCTCATGTACAACTTCATCCCTAGATGCTACAATGTTACCACCAATAACCCACAATCACCCTTTGAACAAAGATAAATGTAAATAGAGTGCAGCAAGAAAAATATCCCCCCCCCCAAAAAAAAAAATAATTTTTGTCTAAAATGCTTTAAAACCAATTAGTCAACGTTCCGCCAATTCAGACATTATCAGGACACACTATACAAGACAAATCATATCAAAGAAGACAAAGTGCAGCACATCTCACATTAACAATCCAAACAGATGCATCGAATAGATAGAGCAACCTTGCTCCAAGAACTAATAAATCATTAAAAAAAATATTTTTAAACTTCAATTGCTACTAGAAATTGCAGTACAATGTTTTATTATGAGATCCAACTATAACAACGAAGCATGTGAAGCCAATTTTAACGACGAAGTGAAGAATAGAACAATTTAAGTCCATATTTTCAATAAAACTCTAATTTATTAATCATTCCAAAACAACGTAGTTCCTTCGAGACAGTTGGTAGATTGAAAAACAACACGCATTTTAGTCAGAGATAAGATAAGATTCATTGGAAACGAATTTCGCTCAGGCGCCAATTTCACCAACAAGATAAATTATCAACACGAGAAGATAAATTATCACGCACAACAGAATTTAAGCATTGTATAATCAAAATTAAAACATAAAAACGGAGACAGTATTATTTACGTAAAAAGAATATTAATGTACAAGGGGCTGCATAAGTTAATACAGGCTAATTCTCATCGCTCATTCTCATCTCAAGTCAGCAGCATGGTTGGCGAAAAATTTATCTACACGGTCTAAACCAGAAGAAATCAACAAAGTCTTTTGTAATAATAGTGGTTGTGGAAACTTAAAAGAATATTTAATACAGGCTGTTACTGGTTAAAACTAGGTGGCAGGTAAAGACCACAACCAGAGAGAATTGAATAATATTTAGTGGTCGGGACTGAAAAGGGAACGATAGAGCCTTTCGTTCAATGAAACCTGGAAACTCAGGTATCTTCAGGACTAAAGTCCAAAAAGTATCTTAAAAGGTAAGGAGACAAACAAAGAATAAAAAAATCGAAGAGTTGTGGAAATCGAGGAGAGAAAAACTTGGCTAAAATATTAACCATTCGTCCGAAACGTGCTAGTAGAGAAAAAGCTGTTGGAAAATTATGGAAACTCCTGCAGTATACCGCCCGACGCCATATAACTTCAGTTTCTAACCTCGTGTACTAGAATTAGAATTCTGATATCACAGAAATGTTTTGAATAGGATCCCAATATGCTCGATGGGATTAAGTTTCAAATATAAAAGTTACTACAACTACTCTAAATACAAGACTATATATGCTCCTAGAAGCTATTTCTAATGCAAAGGACCAAATATCAAATGTCAACAATGCAATTATTCTCCAACTATCTCTGTACATTAAAGATCTTGTCCTGCACAACAGCTAATTCAGTAAAGGTATACGCAGCAATGTTACAGAACATCCTTTGACTTGATGGGATAAAATCAGTGGAATCTTAGAGGATATCATTCATTCAAAGGCCTTATGATAACCTGAGACGCTCTCGCACCCCTAGTTAAAAGAACCGACTTCCGCTTCTATATGTAGATTCTATATGAGCAAATTCTTGAACACAATAGTGTGGACGTCTGCATTTATTTTGTTCATTCAGTCTTCCCTTGGCTCCCAAAATGAAGTAGTATCGATAATTCTCAATTTAGTTCAGGTTTAAGCATGGTCTAGGGTTGGGAAACTAAAGAGAATACTAGTAAAACTGACATCGAACGGTCTAGGCCATCCTGATGTCACTCTCTCATCAAATTAAGCTTTCTAGAGACAAGTGAGTAGTGAAATGGTTACAGAGGAAAGGTCTCGTCAGATTAGTTACTTGAAGATACGATACCCTTACAATAGGTTGTATTTATTTTTTCTAATAACTAGATGTGAACTTCATTTCATGTTCCACTTGTAGGATAGAGGCTCGGTATTGCTCCTAAGCTATAATAACATGCCATCCCACTCGACTTACTATCATCAACCCGCCGTTTCAAAGCATCGCATCAAAATAGTTTAAACTATATATAGATAGTGTCAAAGACGAGCACAACTTTAGCGACTATTAGCGCCAACGTTTCACTCGTATTTATAGCGGGATATATCTAGCCAAGACGCAGAGCTAGCCACTACACAAGGCAACTATTATTAACGGTTTGTTTATTTAGACTGAACATCCTTATCACTCGCTTCGATTGCTTTCCTTTCGTTGTAAAGTAAACAGAACAAGAAGGAAGAAGAAAATGTTTACAGTTGTTGGAGACAGATTAATCAGGAAGCTGTGACCTACAGGAACGATCGATCATCGCTTAAGGTCGGGTCAGGGAGTGCAGTCCAAGCTTCACTCCAATACAGCCTGCCGCCATTAATAATGGATAACCTGAATTATTTCGGATTTTTTTTTTACATATTTTGTTTAACAAAGTTCTTAAAATTAAATATCATAGAACAGTTCCTAAGAGAAAACTATAGGTAAAAACTACTACTTAATACTTGCAAAAAAGATCAATTGGATAAAAACTTAGTTATAAAGTTCGGTAGAACCTAATTATGGAATAGTAATAGACTACTCCCTGTATAGGGAGCCGTGTGGCTCAGTGGTAGAGCTCTGAGTTGCCATGCCGAAAATTCTGGTTCAAATCGCGCTCGGCAAGACTTTTTTTTGGTCTGTTAGCAGCCGGAGATGGATCATATGGGATCTAGGACCCTTCTGGTGCGCACCCAGCCTCTATAAAGAGGGTACCCAAAATAAGGCGGAAAACCTGGCGGTTGTGCGTGATCTAGGACAAATCACCTCCCTGCACAACCGTTGTCCTTGAAACAGTAGTCTCTACCACGACTAATCCCCAGACCAGTTCACGGGTTGTAGTGGTACAGGTTTTTTTAATTTTTTAATAGACTATTCTGGATAAGAGAAGGTAAGAACAGTAATTTTCATTAAACTCATGCCATTTAACACACACATACATGTGTATTACATTCGAGTTTCTTTCATTTCGGAAGAAAGCGACATAACTCGAAAAATATTTTTTAGTTTGTGTTAAAATATGTTACAAGAGTGTTATAGTTGGACTCTACATCCCTCTACCTTGAGAATTGTGTAAAAATTGGGCCAAAACGATGGCAAAAATAAAATACATTAAATTTATTTTTGTAAAATGTATTGATCGCAACCCCCGAACACACTATTTTAAGATATCCAGCCAGCCATTTCCACACCAATAAAATATCTTGGATTTGGGCAATTCTACCATCGAATCAAATGGAAAGAAAATCATTATGTATGGTTGTTCTGTATGCGGGAACAAGAATATGGAACAATAGTATGGAAGCGCGGAGGATTTCAGTTAAAATTCCGCCTTCTTTTAACATCGTTTTTTAATTTCGCTTAGATATACAACTCCTAGAATTTAGTGAGAGCATTGACAATTGGTATGTGAAATGTGTTATTGTTTTAGAAATACCTTTTATGAGGTCTCAACTGTTTTAACTCAAGTCAAATTTCGAGCTCACTGAAGGAGCTCTGCTCTTCACGGTTTTTAAAAAAATTCTTTCCAAACTTTGTAATAAGGCCCAATTAACGATGGAACCAGATTGAATTATTCCACAATGTTTATGAAAACTGAGTTGGTTATGTCAAAGAAAGCATTTTATGTTGGACCCACGTTAAGAATGTTAATGACTACAAAACCATTCAAGAGGGAACATACAGTTAACAAATAATCCAATTTGTATAAGATATGTTGGGAATGAATGAACTTTACTTGTTTTAAACATACCAGTTATTTTACTTATTTGAAAATATGCCATATTGGTTGGGTGGGTTTAAGACCAGCGAATAGAAGCTCTTTGTTGCCAAAATAAAACACTTAATACAAGTGGTTAAATAAAACCTATCTTTCTGAATCATTTTTAACTAATGTTTCATCTTGAATGGCATGGCCACAACCAAACAAATCCTGGTCGTGATGAACTACGAACGAGAGCAGACTTCGTCATTGGCCTCATTGCCAAAATGCAGTCAAAACAATTTTTCTTATGAAAGAAATATTCGCCCACAGCAAATAATCATCTTATCTTAAAATTTAAACTAAATGAGTAAATGAAGAATCATTTTTGGTTAATGAATAAGTAGTATTTGATAAAATAAAATTATTAATTTTTGTTTGAGATGAACTCGACTATTCTGAACCTCAGAGGTAAACTATCGTAACTGACATTTTTCAAACTTTACAGGAGAGCAGTTTTAATGTTAAATTTTCCTTTTTATTGTTGTTCACGGTTATCAATGATAATTAGAGGTCATCAAGATCAAGATCAACGATAGTTTACCTCTGAGGTACAGTATTATGTATGTTGTCTTATATTATCGAATTAGTGATTTAATACAATTAAATAAATTTAAAAAATCAATTATACGTTAAAGTATGTTCTAAAATAAACGAAATACACAATATTAGAACCTTGACAATCGATATTTGTTATTGTGAGAAAATAAATAGGGATTCATGAAACCAAGTAAGATATTGTGCAATTTTAAGAAATGTCACAAAGAAAATATAAGATTTAGTGAAGAATGAGCAGGAATGGAAAAAAGTTTACGAAAAAGTCCGAGATAGTTCTGTTGCCACAATGGCAATCTATCTGAATTGAAATCGTATTACATACTTTGTTGGTAGGGTGACAACAGTACCTCTGGAATAAGGAAGCCATTTATTTTAACTGGAATAAATATTATCTCAAAGCATATTAAAGAATGAGAATAGATTTATTTTTAGATGGGCAATTGTAAATCTGGCCTCGCCCTGAATAACGATTCTGCCACAATCACACAATGGATAGGAACAGTAATAAGGTCGTTCGAAGTAGGCTTGATAAGTAATCATGTCTAACTAGCGTCAAGTTATTCAATATGAATAGAAAATATATTATATGATTCAGGAGTAATTTGAGCACGAGCTATAACTTGTCTTTAAAGTTTGGCATATCCGGTTATCAATTATTAATTCGGAAGAGTGGAGAATTTTAATCAAATCAGTAATAAAAATACAACATTTTATGATATATGTATGATTACCAAAAATAATTATGAAAAAAAAATTGGGATATTGTCAAATAACCTATGGTGTTAAAAATTGGTGTTACTTTGTTCCATCAAAACACTCTTAATCCCGAACATCATTTATTTATTTATTTTGTTAACGTAAATAAAAACCAGGGATGGAATACACGAACACATTTTTAAATGATGTTTCGGTATACATCGAATCTCATAATTTATATTTAGGGTTAAAAAGAGATGGAGAAGATAGACCATAAAAAAAAAAATATGTTGATGGAAGAAGTGGACTTAAAAGGAAAAAGAAAAACTATAAGAAGCTCAGGAAATGAAAGAAACATGTATCATATATATTGTTTATAAGGTATATTGTTTTTGTAATAATCAATGTTTAGTTTAACATCCATTTAGTTAAGTTTCAAAAAATAAAGACCAGAAATATAGAATCCATTTGAGTATGTTAATAGCTGAAATGAAAAACGGACCAAATAAAATGAAGATGCTTAGATGCTTCGTAAGCAATTAGTGTGAAATGGAATGCCTGCTCAAGTGACAAATTATCAAAAAACCAACCATCAACCTTATGGTTTATAAATTGCAGTTTAAGATTACTTTATTTTTCGTGTTATATTTTATATTTTGTTATTCAAAATTATAATTATCCCGCTCATAACTAGATTGCTTATATGATGAGAAGATAGAAATATCCTGAAGCCATCTTCAGGATTTTCATTGTCAGTTTAAAATATGTCAAAAAACAAATAGAGCTCCGAAGATCATACTTCACTAACTTCAATTGGCAAATTCCATTCTAGTTAACCTCAAATGTAAAACCTGAGGCATAAGAATTAAAAAAACAAAAACAGAATTTCTAGGTCGATTAAAAATATTCAGTAGGGCAAATATTAAACTAAAAACAACAACATACGTAGATTTAAGTTTTTAATTATTTAATATATTTTTGTACAAGGTTACAAGAAAGTAGTGTGAATCCGCTAAAAATGCCGTATTGCTGGAGGTCAAACTAATGAGCAAAAAAAATCTGATTGTGAAAGTAAAAAAAAAAATAACCTGTTACAAACCTGAAAGAAAGCTAAACAGCTTCAGACAGAGGAGTTGTTGAATGTCTCTCTCATTAAACCTTTGAGTACGTGAGATAGCTTCATAAAAGATTTTACAACCAATTACGAATAAATGCAATTAAACCAATCGATCAATGAAGTCGCACCCTACTGGTCAATAAGTTAATCTCAATTACTTGAGATATAATTCAATTAACCGAACGCATTGTCTAGAAACAATTCTAGGCCATTGGTCTTCATAATGACTATCGTATGTCTAGTGTGCGGTCGAGCGTGATCTACCAAATTAACGACTAACTATTGTATGGACTATTTAATGTAATAAGTTAATTAAAGTAATATCTAGAACTATAAAATAAATGAAATATTCGAAATGCATGAGGTTGCATGAACCCTATTCATAAAAATCCTACGAAGACATCCGTCAGAGTCATGGTAGTAACGCATGGAGATGATTCATAACTAACTGAGGCCCATTATAATAAAGATCCATTGTATGTTAATGAACATTGGGACAGATGGGCAGCACATAAGAACGCTTCAACGGTTCCTAGGAATATGCTAATTTAAAATTTGTCTTCCTGTCTATGAGTGCATATGTTCCATCTTTTTAATTTTTATCAAACTTAAATTAAAAAATAAACTGCTATTTTGTAGGTTTTATAACCACGTCAGACAGCTACGTGATTCGTTTAAACACACTAATATATGCTTACATAAATATAAGGTTAAATGATTTTTTTTTTTTATTTTACACTATCTATTTTATCTCTGACACGGCGCTATGGCCCATGAAGGACCCTGGCCTCCTCAAAATTCTCTTCGAATTCGAGGGCGATTCTTAGCAGCTTTTCTCCATTGTTTTCAAAATTGGATTTTAAAAAAAGTTATACAAATTAATATTTATTGAATACATACACTAAATAATGGGCAATTCCAGAAATATTCGAAACAGCTCAGTCAAGTGAATCACATTAAGTGAATAATATTCTACAAGAAGGGTGCAGTTTGGTGTAGTTTAAGTTGTTGATAAAATAATGCCAAATAGTACGCAATTAAGTATCTCTAGCCTAAGTTTGGACCCACATTGCATGTTGTCATCAAACAGAATCCTGGTGTATGCTTACAGAAAAAAAAGCCTATTCAGTATGTACAATGTGAGGAATGTCATGAACTATTCTACTATGTTGTAGAATGCGTACTGTTTCTAGGCCAACAGTTGTGCAGGTGATTTGTCTTAGATCACGTACAATCAACAGGTTTTGCCACCAACTAAGGGTGTCCAATTTATAAAAGCTCCGCGATCCCCAAGGAATGTCTCTAGGTCTCAAAGAGTCCATCGCTAGCTGTAACCGATAAAATAATTAAATCTGTATTAAATCTGTCACAGCCGAATTTTAATCCCAGACCGTCGACACAGAAACTCAGCGGTCTACGACTGAGCTACCCCTCTAACTACTATTGTATGATTACAATAAATTGCAAAAATGTATAATTACAATTAGAATTACAATCAAATCAAGAAGAACATTAAGAAATCATACAAATGCCATTTATCGCTTATTGTATCTGCGATCATGTTTAGAAAACCTCCCCACTAGGATTCACGTGGAGGCATGGATGGAGAAACCTCCCATTGAAGGCACTCCTAGCCAGTTCCATCTCGCTGTAGTAGATCCCTGCTCCATAGTTGTTTCAGTCTCCTTAGTTATAAATACACTTTCTTTAAAAAGAGAAGCATTTTGGACTAATTTCCTTCTAATTAAATCCTAATCTTCCGTGCCTAAGTTAAAAGATTTTCTGATTTCGGATCATTACCCAAAGATCTAGAAGGACGAAGCGTTCGTCTTTGTGATTAAAGTGAACCACAAATAGAGAACCTTATTAGCGAAGACATACAAAGGACGGTAAGAAGACGGGTCCAAGAAACATGACAGTTGTCATGAAGCCAAAGGTCGTCCTGCCATTGAGGAAAATCCCGGCAAAACCAGGAGTAGCAGCCTGGCCAAGGCGAGAGTAGCTAATAGTTCCAGGGATAAATTGTTTATTTAAAAACTAAAACCCACTGCCTTACTTATTTCGACGATATCCCATGTAAGGTACTAGATAATAATTACGGAAAATTCCAATGAAACTTCAGAGAAACTCAGATTATATAAAAGTCAAACGAGAATAGACACTACTTATGGTTTTTATCACAGTATTGGATGAACAAAAAAAAATTAAATAAATAAAAATCTGCAACACCATAACCCATGAAGGTTAGAATGTACTATACAGTTTCTAGGATATAGGTTGTGCAGAGGAGGTGATTTGTCCTGGATCACGACCAACCGCCAGATTTTCACCCTTATTTCGGATACCCACTGTATACACTTGGTGAGTCCCAGTCCCCGGACCCTTATTATTAGTATTATTATATCTATTCGAATAACGTCAGTTGCCAGTAGCATGTTTTACAAGAAAATACTGTAATAATCAAGACTAATATGAAAAAATAATCTATTTAAAAAATAGACAATGTAAGAGGAGAATGAACAATCTTCAAGGTGAATCCAATATTTATTATGCAAAATACGAAGGCGCCACGATGACGTACAAGTTTTAAATACATGAAACATAAAATTGTTATATCTATTAGTAAAAATAGAAAATTTATTAATTTATTTTCTTAATTATCATTGAAAAATACCATCCGATAATTTCCGCATTTTCGAATTAAACTTCATCTTAAATAATTACTTTAAATAGGAATGTCAAATAATAATAATACTTATGATTCCTAAATAAATTAAATATAGTATACATTAAAAAAAACAAATTTCGCGTTTCTCTAAGAACAATATAACAAATATTGCGTCGCAGATTTTAGACATAGTGACACGAACAGCATCGTGTTTATTTTATACGCAGGTAGTTCTCGTTTAAGATATGCAAGGAAACTATAAACGTTTCCCGAACAACTACTAAACTAGCGACACGTTTAACACGATCGGAGACAAAGAACACGCAATTGCGTAACGACAAGGATGATGACCCTGAGCAGGTTTACAAGGTCACCAGGATGCCAAATTTGCAAAAATACGACCTCTAGTAAAAAGACTAAGAGAGGGATAAAAAAAAAAAAAGGAGCGCATTATACGGCTTCGAGCCAAATGCAATTCCTTGATTCCCTGCCAAATGAGAAGATCCTCTGCGCTGAGTTAATAGTCTGTATCAGATATGGATTCGCATCCTTGTGCTAAACTAAGGTGCAACGTTAGTTAATTATATTATTATATAATGAACAATACCATCGCTTCTACATCCAATATTCTTGCTCGGTGCACTTGAGGCAACATCTCGATCACATGTTAGATCAGGTGATATCAGTAGCATGTTGATCAATAAACCGAACCTAAAATAAATAAATAAAAACAAAAACCTTTGATTGCTAACTAGTTTGTTTAAATATTCATTCAGTATAAGAGGTTAAATTTCAAATAAAATGGGAATAGGAACCACCAAGTACCAAATATGTATTACTATTTCCATCGTTACTTAAAAGTACTTGTAAAATGAAAAAAAATTATAAATAAATAATCTGTTAACGGGGAACAAATGAAAAAAATATGGAAGAGATGCAAAGAATTTTAAGAAAAAAAGTTTAAACAAACGTAACCAATAGCTATGTTGATGACGATCTTTTGATTATTTTGGTTCCTTGGATTAATTATTCCAAAATATAACATTAAACATCTGCTAGAAGCATCAAAACATTATTTTTTTCATACAAGTACTGTATTCATAATGATAGATATTTTTTTAATTACTCTTTCCCTTATTCAACAACTGTATTACATGACGATAAAGAGAGAAGGTAGTTTTGAATACATATAAAATTAAGTTTATTAAGTAGGTGTATTTTTAAAATAATAAAAATGGAACACTTTTCAAAATTAGAAAAACATTTTTATGATCGGGTAGATTTATTATTTTCAATAATGAACCAATGTAATAAACTAAGTGGAGAAAAAAATACACTCCATCAAAATTTGAGGCTGTATGCTAGTTTTATACGTTAAATGTCACTTAATGCTGATATGGCTAATCGGACAATACTAAAGCAGGAATCCTAAATTTGACTATCCAGGTATATTCAGGATAGGGATCTTGTAATAACGAGTACATGGTATTGTACGGGCTTGGGATCTCCAGTTTATGTCCAATCCGAAGGAGGATATAATTTAAGAATTTATCCATTGGAAAAAAATGGTTAGACAGGCTATGAACAAGAATAACGGGGGGTTGAGGTTTATATATCTTCAGTAATAATAAAGGATTGAGAGTAAGAAGCTACAAGAGTAAATAAAGCCTCTAATAACATTATAACCAATAGTATTATTTCATTCTATTCAGAAAAACCAATGAGAGACAATAAATAAACACTGATACGAATAACAGACAACTGTGGTTGAGCCTTTTGGGGTCTGATGACCCTCCCTTTTGGGGCTCACTAATTCTACATAAAGTGGGTACCCTTTATTGGGGGAAACACCTGACCGTTGAGCGTGATTTTGGACCTTCGTGCAGAACCCTTGTCCTTGAAATAGTACTGTCTCTACCATGCACTGAACTCATTCACAGGTTGTAGTGAAACAGGATTTTATATACCTTCCAGTAATTAGGCTGAGCTAAAGTTACATTGAAATACTTCATCTATTCACTTATATTGAATTACTTCACCTAAAGTAATCAGAAATATCCATTGCATGCGGAAATGGATGATTTCAAACAACCCTAGAGAGAAGGAAAGAGATATGAAAGGTTGATGAATGGCTTGGAAACGGTTTGTCTGAGGTCAGTGAAGAAATTGCGGTCGAATCGGAGCTGCCTAGCGGTAACCTCGTCTCTCAAGTTGATCGTCCGCGTCTCAGGGAGCTACCATCATCATTTACGACAGTGGTTCGGGGCAGAAAGAAGATGCAAGATTTAGAAGAAACGATGTAAAAATCACAAAAAAGTAAGAAAATATATAAATAGGTAAAATGCGAGCATCGGCCACTTCATAAGATGAAATGTTGTCGAACGATTGCAGATTTAAATTTACCCATATTAACATTATATAAAACTTATTCTTGACTTAAACTTCTAATGTTTCCAGACTAACTCTAGGTACATAGAGAAAAAAAAAAAAGAAAGTAAAAACTACCATAAAAGGAAAAAAATAATATTTAAAAAAAATGTGTACACGAGTATACGATAAATTTATCCTTTAGAAGGGTACACTTCTAATGTTTACGAAATTCTACACATGAAGTTGATTTAAATAAAAATAAACGTATATTTTTAAAAATAAAAATAAAAATAAAAAATAATTAAAAAAATTAAAACACTTATTTAATAGAAAACAAAACTAAAAAGTAGGAAATAATTTTAAATTGGCTTTAAACAAGAATAATGAACAAAGAGAGTAATGAACAAAAAAATTAATTAAATGGTAAAAAAGTTTGGAGTACTTTTTAAGTAGTTTCATAATGACTCAACTTTTAGCAATATCAGTCAATAAATTAGTTACAATAATTAAAATCAAGCACCCTAAACTTTTTACGAAATTTTTAAATACTTTGTTCATCACCCTATTCTTATTTTAAATTTATTGAAAATTATTTTCTACTGTTTAGTTCGGTTAGCTACAAAAGCACGCTTTTTCAGTATTTAAAAAAATAAAATCCTTTTTCTATCTTTTTAGATCGGCTGACTATAAATGCGCGTTCTTTAGTTTTTTAAAAGCTAAAATTCATTTTCTACTTTTATTTCTGCTAACAAAAAAAGCGTCCGTTTTTAAAAAATTATTTTTTATTTGGTGGAAAATGCACGAAACTTCCCAGTTGATCAAGCCAGTTGTCATACGCTTGTCGTAAAGAATAAGAGATGTATGCTTTAGAACTTGATACAACGTCCACCAGAATAATTCTAGGCACGTAGACGGTGCAAGGGTTTAAGTCATGAAGGAAAAACTACCAAAAAGAAATAAGGAAAATACATATATATAGTAGATTTTAATTTATATTTAAATTTAATTTATTTTTATATAAATTAAAATCTACAGCATTCAACAATGCAGTATCTTAAGCTCGTATTATATATATATATATATATATATATATATATATATATATATATATATATATTATAACAAGAATATTGGATGTAATATATATATATATATATATTATAACAAGAATATTGGATGTAATATATATATATATATATATATATATATATATATATATTTTTATTTATTTTTTTAATTTTGAAGAGAAAAGATTATGTCTTGGCCGGGATTCGAACCCGGGTCGCCCGCGTTTCTAGCGCGGTGCTCTAACCAATCTAATATCTCTAATAACTAAATTGCGAGATCACAGGGATATATAGGATCAGTGAAGAGAAAGGATTTGTCTAGCTGGAATGCGTGCCTTGGTAGCTCAGTGGTTAGAGCACCGCGCTAGAAACGCGGGCGACCCGGGTTCGAATCCCGGCCAAGACATAATCTTTTCTCTTCAAAATAAAAAAAAATAAAATAAAAAAAAAAAAAAAATTTAAATAATTAAAAAAGAACCATAAATAAAAAATAAATTATGAATATAAATTTGATGTAAGTCAACGAGATCCCGATTAAAGTAATGTTCAATGAACATACTTCCCCGTGTATACCTCGAAAAATTGCGAGATCACAGGGATATATAGGATCAGTGAAGAGAAAGGATTTGTCTAGCTGGAATGCGTGCCTTGGTAGCTCAGTGGTTAGAGCACCGCGCTAGAAACGCGGGCGACCCGGGTTCGAATCCCGGCCAAGACATAATCTTTTCTCTTCAAAATTAAAAAAAAAAAAAATAAAAAAAAAAATAAATAAATATTTAAATAATTAAAAAAGAACCATAAATAAAAATATATATACATATATATATATATATATATATATATATATATATATATATACACACATATATATATATATATATATATATATATATATATATATATATATATATATATAACGGTGCCTTTCTCTAATTTCTCTGATTTTAATTTACCCATACAAAAGTTTTACTAAATTTCTCCTAGGAGGACTTTTCTAATGTAACCAGAAAAATTTCAGGCACGATGTACGATTTAAAAAAAAAAAAATAATGGAATAAATTACCGACAAAAAAAAAAATCCATGATTTAGCGCTATGTTGCCAAAAGTTAATCCCTGGGACAGATGGTATGTACAGAATTCTAATGTGAGGAATATAAGAAAATTGTGGGTGAGACCGAGACCATATTTTTAAGCTACCATTGTGCCATATGGTAAGTTGTTGATGACGTCTCAGCCTTGACTCAGCGATCACCGACCATATGGTTAGGCCTACCAAGCAAACAAATAGTTCGCATCCGCACCCTAAGGATATTCTGAACAATACTCTTCTAGCGTGAATTTTGCTAGGTTTGGAACAGTCATTCTTCACAGCAATCCGAATTGCTTCTTGTATTACCCTTCCAAAAGACGCTCCTGCAGACGGGAAGCAAACAGAGCTTTCTATCGAACTAATTATGCGAAGCGCAGACTATGCTGACCTAATTGCCCAGCAGTCGGAGCCAATATAAAGCGCAGTTATGTAGAGATCGTGCAAGGACTCCTTTCGCCGGGGCCTTTCTCTAAGGATGTAGAGAGGCACTTTTGTACTTCGCGTATTCCCGATAATTATTCCCAGCAACGGCGAGACGTATTTGGTCTAACTTTCTCTCCTTGTAAAGATAGTAGTCCTCAATGAACTAAAAGAAAACATTAACGCCATAATCATGACTTATCAACTAGAAACGAAAAAGAAAAGCAATGGAGAATGTACTGTTTCTAGGACAACAGTCGTGCATGAAGTTGAGGATCAGAGATCAAGCTCAGCCGCCAGGTTTCTTCCCTCTTTATAAAGCCTGGTTGAGCCCCAAGAGGGTCTTTAGATCTCACAGACTGTTAACAGATTAAATTCTTTCTGCCACATACGGATTTGATCCCAGAACCTTCAGCACAGCAGCTCAGCACTATACACACTGAGCTATTCCGCTTCCATTTATAACTGAATGGATAAATGATATCGAAAAAATGATAAACTATCTCTAGTTTACAAACTCTAACATTTCGAATACTTCCTCACAATGATCGACCACTTGTTTATTAAATTAACGTCTCTACGTGGCTATGGCTAATTTGATGATTAGCTATAGAGGGAGTACTAAGTTTCGTCTATCCGGGTATAGTTAGAATAGGGCCCTTTAAAGACTATCTGATGTCCCACAGGCTCGTGATTCCATTAACTTACCTTTACTCCCGTTTAAAAATCTTATGACCTATGCCGGGCTACGAACCCCCAACCTTGGGCATAGTGAATAGCTATGTTAACCACTATACCACAGATCATCACTGCTAGTTATATTTAATAAAAAGATAAAGCCAAATAAACTTATGAAAATTTAAATTCTACTATAGATACACTCACTTTCAAAGCGCAAAGAATCATTTTATAGGGGCTGAATGAGACCACGAGGGTCGTCAGATTCGACAGAATCCTGTTAACATATTAATAATTTAACTGCCATAGCCGGATTAGAACCCGGAGTCTACTCATATAATGGAATAGCAACTCATTCAACCGACTTGGCCACCCCGCTTCTAATATAAATATTATAAGTATGGAATAAGCAGCAATCTAATTCAGAAACTACATACAGTGACTACCCTGAGAGAACTTGTTTTTTCCTATCTTGTCTCTAGAGAACTCGAATAATAATGTTATTACATTTTAATAATACAGCTTGAGCATCATATAATAAAAATAATAACTTGAAATAAAAAATATGCTTGTTTCCGAGAGAAAATATCCATTTCTATTATTACTAAAAGAGAGATTTCATCGCCTAAGCCCTTTAGCCCGCATTGCGGTGCTCTTAAACTTACAAACTAATAGCTGCAAAGAAGGCTGCCAGAAAACTTTACATCGCTTAAACAGATTTGAGGAATCATAAATGGAGAAATGCTTTTAAGCTGTAAAAGTATTTTTCTTAGAATAAACCCAACAATTTTATCAAAATTTAGAAATAAGACTGAGGAATGCGAGATTTTTTATTGTTATAAGTTCAAACATCGTAAAATTCTAAATAGGTACCTATATATTAAAAAAAAGCTATGTTATTCATCAATCTTATTATAATAACTTGAATACCAATTAATAATATCAAACATGGGCATGAATCAGTGATTCAGAGCTTGTACATACCAATTTTTAAAATAGAAGCAATGGTTAAACTTAATAATCATCAATACAAACAAATGAGTACAAATATTAAATATATAAAACATTAAAATTATGGAATAATCAACAATCTACTTAAGAAACTCTTACATTGACTGTTGAAGCCCATGCCCTCATGTAAACCAAATTTTTCCAATCTTGTTTAGAGAGGACTCGAATAATGATGTAATAAGGCCTATTTTAATAATACTGTGAGCATCATATAATAAGTTCAAATAAAAAAACAACTATAAACAGCTTTGAAATATATCCATTAGAATCTGAGAAAAATACAGCAAATGAGCATGACTTTAATTGAGCACTGTGCCTAGTTTTGAGTTCTTCAAACATAAATAAACTAATAAAACGCACATCGTTTAGCGCAGTAGAGTTGTTGACTAAAATTAACTATTCCTACTAGTACCATATAACCTTTACCGTACTGTCAACAAACTTTGAAGCTGACTATCAACAAAGATAAGATCCTGAAAGAACAAAGCATGCTACTATTGCAATAATAAAAAAAATACAGAAAGAGAGTCACCAGTGGTCTAGTGGATATCATAACAACGTACTGTGGTCGTGGTATTAGCATTATTTAAAGAGTGTAAAAAATCTTCAGTTATGCCATCCTTCAGAAGCGACGTAAAATGGGGATCTGGAGCCTGTACCGTTTCAGATACTCAGTTAATCAGGTCCTAATTGCACCTAGACAATAAAAAATAGGTTTCACAATGTAGCATCGTCCGATTAGCTATACCACCATAAATTGACGTTAAAATGAATAAACAAACAAAATATACAAATCTTTAGTTTATTATTTGCCACTGAGTAGGTCCCTGAAATATCTTCTTAATACCATCGAACATAGAACCGGCGACCTCTGAACTCGGCAGACCTACCGCCGCGCAGACAGTTAACGAGCGGCCCAAAACCCAGACAGCGCCAGGAACATGGCTTTCTCCCGGCAGAGTAAGGTCGGGGGTCCGTTATAAGGTCGATAACCACGTGGAGACCTAACCATCTGAACGCCGCCTTCCGATTTATATGGCTTATCCTAAGGGGAGACCCTCCGGGACTACCCCAAGCCATGACCTTGGCAGGATCTGACGTCATGCTATCGACTGCGCCCTGTCTAGCCGCCCGCTGGCTGTCACGGATAACGCCATCCTTTCTTCAGGGAGGCTAAGAACCAGGACCAACTGCCCCAGGAGAATAAAAGGAACTATATTGAAAGTGGAACTAAGAGTAGGATTCACTATGTAAACTTGATTGAAATAAAAAAATTCTGATCAAGAAGTGGAGTAATCTTAATGATTATGGTAAAATTTACTATGAAAATGTAGATATAATTCATAATATCTACAAAAACAGTACTAGCACAAGGTCCTCAGGTGCTTTACCTCGTTCCAAGAGGTTGGATTTGGGCTCAAGTTAAACCGAGTTTACATGAAGTAAGTTACTGTACCGCAACAGAGCGCGAAAGTAAGAACAGTATGAATAGAGTTAATAACACGAGATCTTGGGTGTTGCAGATTAAAAATATTTAAAAAAAATTAATAGGTCATCCAACATTAAATTTTCTGGATTTCCGAGTCAATTCTATTATAAGTAGAAATAAGATGTTCAGGAAGAGTAAGAATCTACTGAACATTTTGAGAGAAAAAGCTGATAATGTTGTTGGATAGGTTTTATGCCTGAAAATAAATTTAGAGGAACCATAGGGATCAGAAAACCAATGAAAATTACCTTAACTGAACCCAAAAACGGTACAGTTTTCTCATTTTTTACGTTTTTCAGGTATAATAATATCAGTCAAAAACCCAACTTTAGTAGCATCCAAGATTTTATCTTACAAAAAAAAAATCATGAAATAAATAAGACGGATTTTTAGAACTGTTAAAGTCCCAAGAAAATGCATGGTAACTCAGCTTCCAGTTTTGTTTTAGAACCGCCTTTTAATCTCAGGCACTAATAGTTATAGTTACATTTTTTATATCACTGTAAGTGGCTGGATAAGGTAACGAATGATAACTTGAAAACCTTCAGAGCCATCACTCACAAAAGATAGAACAGGAAATCCACTTTCCTTTTTAAGAGGTCTATTTTAGCAAAAAAGGGAAAGGGAGATTAGAGGCTACATAGATTAGCCACAGCGCTAAAAATAACAAAAAGAAGATATAATATCTATGTGATGAACAGAGGGTAAAAAAAAAAAGAAAAGAAAAGAAGAAGATAGGCGAAAAGTCAATGGATGAGTGGAGAAAACGTTAACAAAGAAACGGCACGTTGATAAGAAACTAAACATAGCAATCAAAATCATTCACACCATTCAAAGCTGTTATCAGTGGCGCCTATGCTATCACCCGTGCAACGCTTTCACAACAGATAGCAAGTTGTCAGGGAACACATATAATATATATAAAGGTGTTTGGTGATAACCGTGTAATATTTTATTTTACTAAGAAACTCGGACAGACACTAACGGAGACACTACTATTATTATTTCAAGAATAATTTGTTCTTTGGATTGTGATTCCATTCGTGTTCGATTCATCTGCAAACTCTCCTATACTTTTCCACAGATTCGCGTATGGACGTACCACGAACAATGAGTTTCAAACTCCGTAAATTCTTTCTCACTGAGTATATGCTTTTAATCAGTTCCAAATCACTGATAGTATCTACAAATTTAAACCTTATTTTTCCCATTCTTCCCTATTATTTAAACCCGTCGGTGCACTTCAAGACAAAACTCATAACTCAGTCTATTCTATAAATGTCCCCACTACGTCGATGGCACATGAGTTTGCGCTGTGAATAGTGATCCAACCTTTGCATTCCAATCCTAACTGTTACACACAATACCCATTAAATAATGTTGTGATATCTGGCTAACACCCCTAAACACTTCGTTAAATCACTTTTATCCTTAAAATTATAAATGATTGGTGATTAATAAAATTTCTTCATTTATCACTGCTTCGTGGTGTGAAAAAGGTTGACTGGGTATATCTTAGAGGAGTGATAAATGGTTGATGGATGTAGTCAATAAATTTTACACAAAATAAACTTATTTTATTTGTGCCAAAGTTTTGGGATCATTTTTATATCATCTTCAGGACAGAGGGATGTAAACTCCAATTATAACTTGCTAACGATGTATAACATTAAAGATGGTAAAATTAAAATAAAAATCACACCCAAACAAGCAAAATTCACCAAAAAATGGATTAAGAGATAGTAAAAAGGAAGTAGTTATTTCCGCAGTTAAGGGATGGTCATTTGTCAGAAATTAATAAATTATGAATCCAGAAATAAGCGAATGTTCCATATTTAAACAAGATGAGGATATTTATAGCATCCAATTTTAATCAATCAGAGAAAATATTAGAGCGAACATTAAAGAAAATGGTATATCTACTTCTTTTTTTGTAAGGAAGAAATAGTTGGGGGTGCAGTCAATCAAAACACCTAAATAAGTGTAACTTATTTATTATGTGCCTTTTTTTGTAATTTAAAGAAAAAATAAATAACTCAAAATCAGATTGGAGCGTTAATAGAGATCCTTGAGAGAGATGTTGGAAGAAAACTTCAGTTGGACAGTCGGTTGAGTAGTAATAAAATTTAGCCAGGGAGCGACCTGTAGCTTAACAACTTACTATGCCCAAGATAGCGGGTTCGTAGCCCGGCCGGGACCCTAGATTTTTTTAAAAGGGAATAAAACTCCTTGAATATACCGTTCTTCGGAAGGGACGTAAAACGGGAGTCCCAATCCTGTACGAAGCCAGGTGCACGTAAAAAAATCTCTATCCTGATTAAACTTAGGCAAAATGTAAGGCTCCCACTGTAGAATCGTCCGATTAGCCAATTAGCATAAAGTGAGGTTAAACGAACCAACTTTCAGTCGATTTGCTCATCCACGTGTGTCTTAATGTATACCTCACACTAGATCGAAATATTTAGCGATTTAGATTTTTATAACGCAAGAACTTCGTTGCTGCAGAGCATAATTCGAAACAGCCACAATATCGTTCGACGGGAGATCTGAAGAACAACACAATCGCCTTAGTGAAACGAAGTCTATGGATAGGATCTGTAATAGGTCTAAACATTTCTCGAGAGGATCGTTTCAACATTCCGAGTCTAACAGTCACCATCATGACTGTGTTATTGCCAGGAACTGACAGTTAACTTCTCGAGGACTTCCTGATCCTTCAGACTATAGTCAATTAAATTTTAACTGTTCTTGATCCAACAATACAAATAATTATATAGAATCCACCATCTAAGAACTTTTATTCTTCGGACAGTAGTACTAAAAACGACACCTTAAATGGTAAAACTCCAACCGGTTGTGATCAAATGGGGCTTGAGAGACCTGGACTTTTTTTTAATGGTAGAAAACAATTAATGAGATAGAATTATAATCTAAAAAGAAAAAAATACGATGAAAAATGGCATTCAGTGCAATAAAACAATGGAAAATAAGTAACTTTAGATTACATTAGATTTTGGGTTTAATTTACTTGGACATTTTATAGAAATTATTAAGACAAAAGGAAAATTTTTTGGATATCCGTTATACATTAATACAAAATTGAATGACCCGTTAAGGTAAACCAAGCTGGTTTAAGATCCAGTTGGTCTTCCAGATACTCCAACCGACAACTTAACACCAAAAACGGCGAAATTTTATCCTTAAACAGGGTAATGTCTATTAATTTAACGTCAATTTATACTGCTATGGCTAGGCTGACAATGCTAGAAAATCCTTGGTTACGCCTTCTTTCAGGGCGTAAAATGGAGTCTCTAGCCTGTGGTGTCAAGTACTCATAAATCCTAATTATACCTGGATGGCCATAATTTAAACCTCCCACTGTAGCATCGTCCGATTAGCCATACCAGCACAAAGTGACGCTTAATGAATAAACAACAATAGTTACTATATATACTCAGTAATAAAATTATTTTGGTTTTCGAGAATTTTAAAAAGGAAACGAATGAAAAGTTAAAACTCGTCGTGAATTAACAGGAAACGACAACCTCCGGAACTGATACCAATGGCTTTAATAATGAAGGGGTTCAGACACATAAATAACAGCTCTGAAGGTCACTGTACTGACCTACTATCTATCATCGCCGAGAACTCGTAGCTAAGTATATTTGCTATAGTAAGTTTTAAAATCAGCGGAATTCCTACGCAGGATCGGAAAGAATACTCGTTGCGTAACAAAAGCAGATACCACACCCTTCAAAGGAGGACGAATGGAATAGAAGAAGAAGCCTAGGTAAAAGAGCCAGGGGTCCAAGTAAAAGTGTAGGCTAAGCAGGTTCCGAGAACCGGTCTCCGTCCAGATATAGATGGCCTTCCTTGGCATTCCGTTCACAACTGTTCCTGCCTCTTCGTGTCTTTCCTGAGTACCGTACCACCGGAGGCTCTCCCATGAAGGAGTCCTGAGAACCAAGAATGGCATTAAATAAATAGTTGGTTGGAAAAGAACTTGCATGACTACATTTCGCTGAGAAGGATCGAGAGGTTATAAATAAGTAGAAAAGAAAATAGACCTAAGGATAAAATGTGACTGTCATTCATTGAGAAAGAATGGCCGCGAGAAATATAAAAACCTGTATTTCTAAAGTCTATTGAAGAGTTTTGCTGGGAGGTGATTTGTCCAAGATCACGATTCGTCGCCCGGTATTCCCTCATTTGAGACTGAGTGAGCCACAGGAGAGTATCCAAACGCCACAGGGTCCATCCCTGGATGTTAACTGATTAATTAAATTATCTGCCTCGGGATTTGAACTCGGGACAGTCGGCAAGGAAACTCGGCGCTCTACCACTGAGCTACCCCGCTCCACGATAACTATAAAGGATAAAGGATACTTGATGGATACTCCCTGATATAAAGTTAATTTTTAGTTCATGGATTTTAAATCAACAATGCCAATATGATATATTAGCAATTATAATTTTAAAAAATACACTTATGGGTATTAATGCATATGAAAAAAAAAGACAAACCGAAGACGTTAGAGACCATTCCAACTCCTAAAAAAAATCTAGGATTTCTGCTCATACCTTTTTCCTTACAGCTTTGGCTGTTAAAGCCTATACATACAAACATACATACATACAAACATACATATATATATATATATATATATATATATATATATATATATATATATATATATATATATATATATATATATATATATATATATATATATATATTATTTGTTATATTTCTCCATAACAATGATGGTTGTACCTGTTTAGATGATTTTTTTGACTTGTTGGAAATTAAATTAAATTTTTACACAACTATTTCCCCATATCCACCCCCGCAGAGTTTTATTATCCGAAAATAATATTTTTAATAATGATTGAAATTAAAATAGGAGCCTTTACCGTTAACTGCGTGAAATCTTAACAATATTTAAGGACCGTTAATACAATATTTCTTGGAGGCTTAGTATTTTCACTATTAAAACTCTCGTCTACATGTTGGTAAAATGTACACGAATATAAAAAATTAACCATATATATATTTTTTAAACAAAAGCAACCTATGAAAAACTTTATCTATAACGATTCAACCACATACAACTGTTTCATTCAATACTTTAGCTGTTACAAATTTATCATAAAATACGCGAACACATCAGAAATTTATTAAAACGTCAGAGAAGCTTTTTTTTTTTTTAAAGAATTCTTGATAAGATTAAATGTAATCAATGGTCAGCAATAAGCGAGTCTCACTATAAATGTACAACGAAAGAGATAAATGGGTTTATTAAATGATATAAAAAAATAAAACGTTCCGTGACAGGTCATTAGACTCCGTCTGTCGAAGAGATAAGAGACATCCGCCAAGAAGTGCCCGAACAAGGGGAGTCTAGAGATAGTCAACTCAAGATTGAAAGAGTGAACATCTAAAACTTAACCGAAAACATAAATAGATCACGTCGAGCTTACTAATAAGACTGAATAAATTATAAGATTTTTTAAAATAACAAATATTTTTTTGCCATGAACCACACATAGAAAAATTATAATAATATTTTTAAAAAATCCTGGCCAACAAATTCAATTTTTTCATTCATTCAGTGTATTTTTAATTGAGAAATAACTCATGTATTTCAATATTTATTAGTAAACATTACTTCCTTTGATTGATTAATCTGTCAATCGTAAATCATTTTAATAATGACGACTTGTCATAATCAGAACATCAATTTTTCTTAATTCATATTTGTCGTTTATTTAAAAATACTTTAAAAATGTATGAGAAAACCAAAAATTTGGTAATATCAAAGGAAATTTCTTAATAATTTATTGATAATTAAAATAAACTAAACACAATTCGATGAAAATCCGTTCAAATCTAAAACCTATTTTTATGATGAAACTCATAGTGAATTTCAATATTTATTACCAAACATGAATTCCTTTGATTGAAATTATTTGTCAATCATATATAATTTTAATTCTGACGTATTGCCATAATCATAACATCAATTTTTCTTAACTCATGTATGTCTTTTATTTCAAAATAATTGAAAAAAAAAAACGCATGAGGCAATCCAAAATTTATTTTGTTTTTTCTTTAAAGACAATCCTTAAAATACCCTATGGTAATTTAATAGTATATACAGTTCATAATGTACCATACTGTAGTCATATAATAGTAAAATCTTGCAGAGAAAAAAAAAATAATGAAAATGTCTTAATAATTTATTAGGTATTTTATAGTAGTTTAATAACTACTAAATAAAAGTTTATGAATATCCGTTGGTATTTAAAACCAATTTTTAATCTGGTATATTTTTAATTGACAAGAAACTCGTCATGAATTACAATATTTATTAGTAAACACGACTTCCATTGATTGATTCATTTGTCAATAATACATCATTTCAATTCTGACGTATTGCCATAATCAGAACACCAATTTTTCTTAATTCATATTTATCGTTCATTGCAATCTTACAATATCACTAATGATTAATAAACAAAATTAAAAATTTTAATATATATTTTATAAGAATTTAACTTTTAATCACCCTTTTCTGTTTACCATGATTTACTAATAGAAAAGTAAGATAGAGGATCGTCTTGGTTTGAATATTTTATTAATCCAAGAAGTACCGCTAGGTATCTCCTAATCCCTACTTGAGATGGAATGGAATGTTCGTATTATATATCAGCTATATATTTAAAAAATAGAAGAAATAAATAAAATATTAATACATTGACAAATGAAAGGCAGACAGCCAGTAAATAAATAAATTATTTACAGATAATAATATTTATTTTCATATAAAATACATAATTTTGCATATTTTCTGGCTTCCAATTTTAGTTTAAACCAAATTAAACATTTTTTTGCTACTGGGTAAAAAAATTTTACTACATTTAGAAGAAGCTAAAGTAAAGCCAGAAGGTTAGCCAAATTGATAAAATCTTATTCAATTTATAAATCCCAAGTCACGCGAAAAGCGACGGTTGCATATTAAACGCAAAGATTTTGGAATAAATTAAAGATACTGCAGTAACTAAGAACACATTTCACAGTAATGATTATTAATAAAAAATGAATAAAAAAACTAAACTAAAGAAACAAACAAAACTTCAATATAAGCCATACAAACAGAATAAAATTATTTAAAAACAAACATTGAATACCATCTTTCCAGTGATAATCAGCAAGAGTAAGATTTATTGCAACAACAATATAAAAATGATCCCAAATTCGTATTAATATTTAGATGTTTATCTTTCATTCCCTAACGCATATCATCCCACAGGATTAATTTTAACGTTGTTCAAATATATACCGGTTATATTATAAATAATTAATAATTAATGTTAAAAATGCAGGAAGCATTTTTTTCCAAATAAATTCTAGTAATACCCCAGAGTAACACAAGACGATGAATACAAGTGCATATACAGCTCACAATGTATCGTATGTATTTTTTGGAACTACTGAGTTCATTATGATGAAAATCCGCTTGAATTGAACAAACGTGAATTGAATGATCTTTTAACTAGGTGTGATAAAGGGATAAACGTTTTACTTCTTACTGTTTTACTGGAACTATAAAATTCGTTCAATAATATTTTAAATAATCAATTCTGGTTATTAAAAAGCATTTAATCAGCATCTCAGCTGTTGGAGGATAGTATGTAGTACTATTTGATTCTTTATGTTCCAGCAGTAAAATAGTAATCTCATTCCAACTCTTTTATAGCACAATAAAATAAAATATTTTAAATTGCCTAAAGGCAAACTGTAATATTACTTCAAAGCGAAGTATAAATAAACCCTTATATAAATATTCGCTCATTCGGTTACTTAATACTTTTGTTGTTTTATAGTATTATTTTAAAAATATTTTGTTCTTTTGGATTTTTTTTTATGATATAGCGGATATAACAGCACTAGCATAATTATTTAAATGATTTAAAATATTAAATTGAGCATACTAAACATAATTAATTGGTTTGTATAGAACTTTTTAAAAATAAACTCTTCTTATACGAATTTGGTATAATATAAAAATACAATAAATAATAAATACATAGTTTCTGAGATATAAATAGATTGAGGCTTATTAGTTAGTTGGGTTTTTAATGACTGGAAAATATTTGAAAGTCCTATGTTGCCAAGGGGAACTTAGGTCAGCGCAACTAATAAATTTATAATTTTTTTAAAGGTATTCTCTAGTTCGACACATTGCAAATGACTTTAAAACTTCACATTTTTAAATAAAATTTTTAGAATTATATTTAAAGTGAGTAGTGCAAGCAATGGTTACTTAGCGCAGTTCAAGAACTTTTCCAGAATGATCAGACAGACGGGTTCAAGGATAGACGTCTGAGTTCGAACGGGACCTCAAGCATAGGTTCTTTCCTTACGGTCAAGGCCAAAGTCATTGCTATTGTTTTAATGTGCGCTTTAAATTATATTTCACTTATTATTATTTAATTATTTAACAGTAAACTGATGATGGGGTTGAAAAATCTATCTTAAGTATGGTAAACATACTTGTCACCCTGCTATAAAAATATATGAACACATCTGTTTTTTAAAATAAAATAAATGAAACTATAATAGAAAATGTACTTTTACTATATCACAGTTTACAATATGTAGTGTTTATTTATCATACAAAACCTAATATATTTTATTTTAATTTATTTTCTAATCTAATATATTTTAATCCCCAATGATTCAAGAGAAATAATGAAAGATAAATATTTTCAAAACATAATTAACATGAGCAATAAGCAAACTCGATTACAATGTACAATACATTTGTTAAAATAATCCAATTCCTAGACAATCCATCAAATTAATAAAAAAAATAAGTCTGATGATCCACTTTCAACAAGTTGATGAAGCAAAACAAATGATGATCAAAATTCCAAAATAAAATGTTATTTATGAAAGACAAAGCTCAAGAAATTGCTCAGTGAGCATCAAGACTGCAAAATTTGATTTAGCGTAAAAAATTGAAATAGATTTTTAAGTTTTTGGTTTTATAGGTACTTTAAAAAGAAACCCTGTAAGATCCATGAAAGGTGCACGCTAAAATCATGAACATTTTTATATTGTCTTCTGCAAATTTGGTTTTGTGTTCTTATGGTTCTAGTTGGCCTGGAAAGGAATTGTGTGATAAATCACCAACTTTAAAACATTTGTTTAACATTTCCAAAATCCACTTAAGACAGAATGTAACTGACATAAACTTTTCACAAGAAATTTTGCTAGAGCAGTTTTATATTTAAAACAATTAATGACTCAAAATCGTAAGGGGGAGGATAACAATTAACTGTTGGGGATAGGATTTATGCTTAAATACATACGAAAATAACTCTAAATTAAAGCGTTTGTAACTTATTTAGTTTCATATTTTTGCTAACGCTATCAAATATAGATCTAGCATACATTATAGTAATCATTTTCCCATGCCAAAACGGCCAATGGCTGTAAATCCCAGAATAGTCAGAACAGAAAAGCAATACACATATCTCTGGCACCTGTGCATAGTGGGCTAAGTCGAATTTTGTGAATTTCAAGCTATCTACTTAGAATCGTAATTTTTCTGAACTTATTTTAAGTTCAAGATTGGAGTATCAGCCCACGATTCACAAAGGAATATCCTTCATTGCAATGGACGGAACACTTAGCGTGTTCGACACAAGGAAAGAGAAAAAAATTACGATTTTAAGTAAATAGCTTGAAATTCACAAAATTCGACTTGTCCAATATGCACAGGTGCCACAGATATAAAACGAGTTTTGTTTTTTAGTTCTTTTAAATCCCATTACTCCTGTTTAGAACTTCTGGTTAGCTAGATTCCAATCCGAACTATTTATAAGAGAACGGGGTAGTGCAGGAATTATTTATTGATACAAGTGAGAGAGCATTGGAACGTGTACAAAGGAGAGACTACCAGCTGGTCTACGTCAATGATCCAGTTTGTTTTTAGTTCCATCAGCAAGGAATCAATTAATGCACAATGTAATACATGTTTTCTCGAAATAATTTACTAAAAAAAAAAGTGCAAGGTTTTTCAAAATTACAAACCAAGGATTAAAAGGCTGTATTTCGCTCTTAAAGAAGTAAAGTATGAAAATCTATAAATTTCTCTCATAATGGTTGTAAGACTGGCATTTGTTGACATTTTGCCCTTGGAACTTTTGCTCGACGGCCAATCAATGCTAATAAACATGACAAAACCATGAGATTATCAACATTGAACGTACAAATAGAGGATTGCCTCACCTTCCGGCCTATTCTATGTTTATTCCTGCCTCATCCTCATTGGTCAGAGGCTAGAGAGATGGTAGACAAATACAATGGATGGAAGAAAGAGGTAATTAGCCACATCTTGAAGACTACTTCCTATGAAAGGCTACAGTCTAACTCTTAATAGATCTTCATTTTTTTTAATGATCATTACTCTATTGCATCAAAGAATGCACCCACAACAACAAAATAAAGAGTTCCAGAGACAAAGAAAAGAATATCTCGCACAGAATACTCATTTAATGTGGCTTGTCCCTTTCTAGCACTGAGCCTTTTAATTAAAAATACATTTAACCAGAAGTCCTAATAAAGAGAATAATTACTAAAATATTTCAATATACAATGGGGCAGTAAAAAAATATTTATTTACTAGACAGACTGAATCATAAAAGCAATTAATCATATGGTAGTATATATAGAAATCTCAAAAAAGAAAAGATTTCTATGTCTATACCTAGCTAGTTTTAAAGTGCGAAATCAAACAGCGTTCCAAATTTCAAATATATTTAATTAGAACATTGCTATAAAATTCTAAAAATAAAATCTCCTTTAGAAAGAAAAATAAACAGATTTTTTTTTTTAAATTAGGCTTCAATGGAATTTTTTTTTCTTTTCTGGAATGGAATTCAATAAAAGAAAAAGAGAATAGATATCCTTCCAAGCTTTTAATTAAGCCAAGGGTTTAATTAAATAGGTTATTTTTCTATGATTGTATACCATAGAAATCAGTACACATAAATACTCAATTAACAAATGGTTATTATAGAAAATGGCACACGAATAATTAAAATTATATCTAGCATTTGAACATTTTAAATCATTACACTATTTCATCTATCTAGTCAATTAAAAAATAAATAAATGCTATAAATGGAGACAGTAAATATTCTAATAAGTGTGGTTAAACTAAACCATAAAAAGGACACAATAAAAAAATTAAATAAATAAAAAAGATGTAAAAAAATATCACTACATTGAACATCGAACACAAGAACAAGCTATAGCAAGCAGTTTTGAGACCGAAAGAATAAAATTAAACAGTATTTTCTTCCCCTTAAAATGATTCTTTTTTTCTCTCTCTGACATAGAAGACAATTGCAAATTAATCAGAGGTTTGGGTAGATTATACTATGAAACTTATGAGGGGAAGAAAATCTGAAATTCTTCGCCCACCTGAAGGAAACTTGAGGAAGAGGCTCAATGGCAACTTCTGATAACGCACGTGCAAGACTTCGCAAACTAGACAGCAACAACAAAGTATGTTCTTCTATAATGAAGATAAATGTTGCGCAAAGCACTGTTTTGGTACTAACAAGGCATCAAATTTTATTATGGCTATAAATGGGGTATTTCTCAAGCCTAATAACACCCAAAACAATGCTAATGACCCTAATATTACTTAAGTTCTCATTTTCAAGAGTTATTCAAGGCATTTATTGGTGTCATAATACAAAAAAGATACATGCTTTTTTAATTTAGAAAGATTGAATAATAAAAACATGATGGTTTGAATCTCTATTGAAAAGAAATAGAGAGATAATAAGTTCTACAAATAACTAACAAACAAATTGTGAATTTGAAATAAGAATTAAAACTAATACTTTTGTTATGCAAGTAAATGCATTAAATTAAATGCATACAGTATGAGAAACCACTGAGTGAATGAAAAAAAGGGTGCAAAGGAAAGAAAGCACAATAAGTCTTGTAAATTAAACTAAAGTGCCTTATAACCAAAACAAGTGCTTTGATTTCAAGATAAAATAAAAAGTTAAATTGCTTACCTTTCTGCATCTTCTCCTGGTTCATCTCCTGGTGCAGTAACTTCATTTAATGACTCAATGAGAGCAGCTGTTGGATTTTCTGGATGTTCACCATTTAATAACGGGTGTTCCATCATCAACGCGGAAGGAACTGATGAGCTTGACATTCCATGAGTATAGGACTGTGCTGGAGAACTTACACCAGCATAACTTTGGGCTGGTTGTGGAGGAGGTTGTTGTAGAGGAGGCTGCTGCTGAGGTGTAGGTTGTGGTTGTGGCATCGACATTGGTTGTTGCATGGACATGGGCATTGACAAAGGCTGATTTGCCTGAGACAAATGAGGCATCGTATATTGTACAGATGTAGGTATCGGAGGAGTTTGTGGCATTCCTTGTACTTGCATGGGTTGTGGGACAGATGCTGTTGGATAAGTCTGTAGCGGTGGCAAATTTGGAGTAGAACCCTGCATTGATACTTGTGGCATTCCTCCTTGTGTCATCATTCCTGGTTGTGATGTAATTATTCCAGTGGGCATTTGTTGCGTGGGTTGATAATATTGTGGCTGTAAATGGGGTTGAGACTGTATATTCATTATAGGCTGGGGTTGCATACCAGGCATCATTTGGTTTGTTTGATATCCCATTTGAGGATGCATTTGTGGCAACATACCAGGAACCTGTTGCTGACCAGCTTGAGTCATCACCGGTTGTTGTGTTTGTTGCATTGCTTGAGAATATGGCACCTGATGCATTTGCGAAGGTTGTTGTTGCATTTGCTGTAAAGATTGTTGCATCATTTGTTGCTGTTGATTCTGTGGTTGTTGAATTGGCATTTGTTGAACGCCTGGCTGTAATTGAACCTGTTGAACAGGCATTTGTGTCTGCAGAGTCTGCTGTGGCATTTGTTGCTGCATCATAGGCTGTTGTATTGTCTGAAACTGTTGTTGAGGAATAGACTGTTGCTGAGGCATTGTTTGTTGGGGCTGAGCCATAGTTTGCTGCTGTTGGGGCATGGTTTGTTGTTGGGGAATAGGTTGTTGTTGTTGTTGGGGAATAGGTTGTTGTTGTTGGGGCATGCTTTGTTGCTGTTGAGGCAAGCTTTGTTGCTGTTGAGGCAAGCTTTGTTGCTGTTGAGGCAAGCTTTGTTGCTGTTGAGGCAAGCTTTGTTGCTGTTGAGGCATGCTCTGCTGCTGAGAGATTTGTTGTTGTTGAGGCATAGTTTGTTGCTGTTGTGGTATGGTTTGCTGCTGCTGAGGCATTGTCTGTTGTTGCTGTGGTTGAGATAAGGTTTGCTGCTGAGAGATTCCTTGGGTTTGTTGGGGAATGGATTGTTGTTGGGGCATAGTTTGTGACTGAGAGGGAATAGACTGTTGTTGAGGTAAAGGTTGCTGTTGGGGCATAGTCTGCTGTTGTTGAGACATTGTCTGTTGCTGAGGAGGTAAAGTTTGTTGCATAGCCTGCTGTTGTAGAGCTTGCTGTTGAGTCAATGATGGTTGCTGGGTTAATGTTGGCTGAGGTTGTGATACAGCAGCTTGCTGGGGAATTGTTTGCTGCTGGGGCAACGATTGCTGCTGAGGTATTGTTTGCTGTTGTTGTGGTAAAGATTGCTGTATTGTTTGTTGTTGAGGCATAGGTGCCTGCTGCTGGGGCATCGTTTGCTGCTGTTGCTGCATATTTTGCTGAGGTGGCATAGCTTGTTGCTGCTGAGGCTGATACTGCTGATTAGATTGATGAATTTGCTGCATAGTTTGCATTGGTTGTTGCATAACAGGTTGCTGCTGTTGCATTGTCTGTGGTATGGGAGACTGCTGCTGCTGTATAGGCAAAACGTTGTTCCCAGAAAGAATTTGCTGCATTTGCTGTGATTGAAGACTTTGATGTTGGCTCGTATTTCCTAGAATCTGTTGCATGTTTACTTGTGACAAACTTTGGGATTGCTGCTGTGGAACTTGTTGAGGAGGTGCAGATGAATTAATAATATGACCCATTTGCATGTTATTCTGTAGAGACTGTCCAGGAGAAACGGATGGATAAGATGTAGGAACAGATGCCGGTACGCTACTTATGGGCATTTGACAACTACTAACTTGACTACTGTCATTTGGTTGCATGTTTATTGGTGGACAGTTATTAATATGCTCACTAGGAACTGGTACTTGAGACTCAAGAGGCAAAACTTCAATAACAGAGTTGACTGATGATGTATAGTCAGATGGGGCCGAATTAGGAATATCTGTCGCTATACCGACTTGTATATTACACTCACTAGATTCAATTTTAGCACTACTAACTTGAGACTGCTCTTTTTGTGCAATATTATGATCAAGGTAGTCCATACACACCCAACGACCACGTTTAAATGGTTCAGTACTTTCAATTTTAACAACTTTAAACCTTTCAGTACGGGGAGCAGGGGGATGCATGTCTCTCATCTCAGGATCATGTTTAGTACTCACTACACCTAGGTTTATAACACTTTCTGTCACATCACCACCAATTGTATCAACAGTATCACTATTTCCACTACTGTCTGGAGGATTTAATGCACTTTCACTATTTTCTGGAGTAGCAACAATTGCTAAACCATATTGTGAACTGGTGGGTATCACAGGAGCTGAAACTAAAGAGGAAGATGCATTGAAGAACACATCATCTTTAGAGAACGTATCTTCGGAGTAGCTGGGAGTTTCGTTCTCTAAATCAGTGATTCGAGAATTATCTAGTACTTCTGAAATGTCTTCAGCATGAGATTCATCTAAATCATCAGCTGAATCATCACCACCATCGTTACTAGTTCTTGATCCAACGATAACACTGGTGATTTGGAATGAAGTTTTTTTCCTTGGCGCAGTAGATGATAACGAGTTTGGCGAATTCACTACTTTTTCAGAATCATTCAACCGCAAAGATTCACTAGTTGTACGATTGATTGAATTAGTTAACTTACCTTTTTCTGAAATTTTAGTTGTTAATACACTTGCACTGTCAGCCATGATAGTCCAAACACAACTTCAAATTAAACTAACCACTTCACAAATACGGGCCATATTGTATGGCCCATATTATATTCACGACTACAAAATATTTATTATCACAGTGATATCACGCACTTTAATAATTCAGAACTACTTCAGCGGTAAAATGAAGAGCTTTGGCTAGATCGTCCATAGCCTCGGCCTTGAGTGAATTAAGCAGTCTTACAATAATATAACCTCCCGTTCACTGCCTTACCAATTGGTTTTATCTACAGTTCAGTTGTGTTTTCTTTATTTAAAAGTAAAACATAAAACATTTATCCATATTCGTGTAAAGTTTTATATTTAAACTTTTTTTAATTATAACTTGATACATATGTTTTATCAATACACGGGATCAAGTCGAGCGAAATTAGCCGCGCCATTTTCACTTTCATGAGGCCGGGAACGAATCTTTGATTAACTTTATTCATTAATTTAAAAGATTATCTGAGAAATAAAAATGTCATCTATTGCTTTAAAATTTATCAACTTAAGTAGACATCATTGGAGTGAAATTGATAAAGTAAAATACCTTATTCTTCTTTTATATTTTTAATTAAAATAAATCATCTTTGTGATTTGATATCCATATAATTGTTTTCATGATATTAAAACTGAATAAAGTAATGCTGATTTATTATATTTTATAGAAAGTTAATTAGAAGGAAACAAATGTGACAATCTACTTAATTTTAACTGCAATTGGTTGACTGTAGCAATTTATCATATGCTTGTTCTAGGAAATACTGTTTAATGTCTTTATTAATTATTTTTATAAATTATTTGAAGTGAACAGATACATATTTTATTTTTACTATAGCTAAACATACTTTTCTCAAAAAATAATCATTCCGTAGACTTATATGTCTGTATTAAAATATTATACCACCTCAATCTTTTTTTTTAAGGTATAATTAGTAAGGCTTATAGGATATTAACACTTCAAGGTGGCTATGATATAACAATTAAACACATACACATGTATGTGACTCGAATATTTATAATATAAATTTATCAGTTTTTTTTTTAGTTAAATCAATAAATATAAGATTACATTTTAGTAGTTTTAAGATTTTATTATTCTCTTATTCATACTGGAACAGTTAAAAAACAGGCTTTTTGTGAATTACAGTAAATATTTATGATCATTAAGACCACACAATTGCCTGAATCTAAAATTAATGCTATATTTAATTTATTCATTATAATTATACAATGATAAAAAAGACAATGTTAATGCAACAATTGTACTTATACAATTATGAATAGTGCAACATATTTTTTCATTAACACATAAGTAAAATCTATGCATTAACATTGCCTTTTTCACCTATTCGTAATTATAGTGTTAAAATGAGAAAATGTGTCTGATCTTGACTGTTACTAAAATACATTTTTCTCTAAGTTCTTGAGATTCCGTCATATACTTGTTAAACTATTTTTATGGCGACATTTCAAGACTGTATTGTTCTCATAATTATGTCCTTACAGCAAAAAAAAAGAATTTTAACGAATTATATTAAGTAACACACTTGTTTAAATATATAATTGACTCTTGTACAATATTTAATGAAGAAATGTTTATTACCATCACCTTGCTCAATGAAAATACTTCAAGAAATGCAACTAAAGCATATATATATATATAGTTATTTATTTATGCACATGCACACACATGCATTGCAATTAATATAGTAAATTGATTTTATTTATCTGTTACAGTAACATTGATTTACTTTAATCTGTGTTATAGTGATGAATTAATAATAACAATCCTGACGTCTTGTAAAGAATAAATTTTTGCCAAATTATTTTTATTAAAATTACAGTTCTTAAAATCTCTAACAATATAACAGACAATAGGTTGAAAATATAAAACTTAAAACTAACTAATGCTTTAAATGGTCACTTTTTCTTAATATCAAAATTCAGCATTTCTCTCTGTTTTACCTGGACTTGTACAATCTTGGGGATTGTATTATTCTTCATTATGTATACATTGTGTATTATTGTTATCCTTTCTTTTTTAATGACATATAAAACATCAGGTGAATTATATAAAATAATTTTTATATAATTATAAATAATATAAAGAAATAATAAATAAAACAAATCTTTATACCACTAGGTGTCATATTTATTTATCCATCCAAATTTTTCATTAATTTTCAAAAATATGCTAATAAGCTCAAAAACATTGGAAATCACGTAAACCCCAAGATTAGGAAGGAACACAATCTCTGTAGGTGTAAATATTTATTTTCAGATAATCACCACAGATTAGTGACAATAAATAATACCTTGAAGAAACTTACTAGCATTTTTTGATTGAGAGACAGTAGACCTCTTAAGTGCTGACAGAAATTTTACTAGAATAACGCAATATTTTTAGAATATGGCCGAAAGTGAAAAAGATGCTACGAAGGCAAAACCTTTGACTAGGTTTGAGATTTATTGTAAGAAACTTGGTATAAATTCTAATCTCGTCATGTTAAAAGTTACCTTGTTCATTATGTATGGAGGTGAATACAAAAAAATAATAATATACAATAAGTATTTTTCTGTACACAATATCTAAATTATTTTATTTGTTGCAGCCAACGCATCGTTAATTCCTTTTTTGACTATACATATGCAAAGTATTGGTTTAACGGTAGAAGAAATTGCAATAATCTACTTGGCTTTGCCTTTAACAACTTTTTTAAGTCCTCCTATTACAGGTATGTTATAGTTCAAAAGTGTTATTTTATTATTTCATATTAATGCATTTTTTTATTTCATCATGTTAACTCACTTTGGACTAACTCCGTTAATGATAATATCTTGTTTCGATGTAGTTTCGTATGTTATATGGATATTCTATTCATTTGAGATGAGTGCTCATCATCAAAATAATGTTGTTGTTTTATTTAAATTAGACAATATCATAATTCTATGATTTCAAAAAAAAAAAAAAGTCTATTCATGTTAGACAAGTATCACAAAATAAGTTTTATTTTTTCTAAATTAGATACCATATATTTTATGATTTAAAAAAAAAAATGTATATTCTAATTCCTCATGTAAGATGAGTGGTTATCATCAAAATAATTTTCTATTTTTTTAAACTAGACAGTATCGTATATTCTATGGAAAAAATTATATTTATGAAAGACAAGTGCTTATCATCATTTTTTAATTAGAAAATATCATATATTCTATGATTTACAAAAAAATTGAGATTAGTTATTTCTTTAAATTATCGATCAGTGAAGTGCATAAATTCAGTCAATTATTAATTTAATGTTAATGTATATGTTAATATTATTATTATTAATATTAATATCAATCATATATTTTTGTATATAATACGTTATATATATTTATGTAACTATCTCAAATCTCTCCTAATTGTTGTTTAATATCACTCTGAAAATCAAATTTCTATTTTTATATTTTAATAAATTAATAACACTGATATAATAATGAATAATAACATGTTAAAAACATTAATTAACTTATAATGGAAATTTTCATTTATTTATTGAATTCTTATTTCCCCACAGTGGTTTCTAATTTTTTATTTTACATATTCTTTAATATAAGATTTATTTCTGAGCCCTTCAAAAATATTTTTCTTGTTTGCTTATCCCTAATCTTTTTATTTCTACTTTGACATGTTTTAATTCTCAGGTAACAGATTTTTATTTAATCTGTTTCTAAACTGTCATACAAGGTTGATAAAAATATCTGATAGATCGGAAGCAATATCTGTTAATTACTATAATTAGACATTCAGATAATGCCTCTAGAAAAAAAAAAATAAAGAAATAATGATAATGATAATGGCATTGAATAAAAGGGTTTAAAGCTTAGTACTTAGAAATTATTAAAACCCTCGTATAATAACTATTTAAACAAAAAAAATGCTGTTTAAGATTTAATTCAGTAACACAAGATCATGTTATTCATTTTAAGCTCAAATGGCCATTGCTTTTTCTAATTTTACTTTTTTTGATTATTTTTATAGGTTTCCTCGTTGATAAATTAGGACACTACAAGTCAGTTGTAGTAATTTCGCTGGTTCTGAATGGTTTATTTCACCATGCTTTGGTATTAATTCCACAGATGGAAATACCTGGTGATGTTCCGATTGCATATGTTTTAAGGCATCCTGAGACTGGAAAAGTAGAAGTAAGACATTTATTTATTTTGTAGAAATGATTAGCTATGTGCTTACCCCATAGTTATAAAAAAAAATTTATATTCATTCATATCATATTACATTGTTAAATAATTAATATTATAATAATCATTTTTATAAACTAGAATTCAGTATTAAAAATTAACCTTTCAATTGCTAACCCATCTTACTCAGAAATGGAAGAAATTTAGATATCTGCAACAAAAAAGAGTGAAATGAATAGATAAAATATGCTAAAACTAAAAACATTTTTTAAAATAATAATTATAATTTAGTAATTAATAATGAGCTAATAAAGAAAGGAAGAAAAAAAAGTAAACAAAATTTATATATCTTGTTTCTTACGATTATAATTATTAATAAAATAAATAATTTTTGTTTTCATATTTACATAAAATGAAAGTAAAACTAAAAAATGAATTCATATTGATGATGTTGGCTATCAATAAAAATTTCTCAAATTACTTGAGAATTTCATTCAGTGACCTCTACCCGGACCAATTTCTTCAACATAAAAATTAATTGTTTTCTCTGGTTTGAAAACTGTTGCAATAATATGAAAAAAAAATTTTTGTTCACTTGTATGCTCAATAAAGTAATTGCAGGTATTTCTCTTAACAGACATTTCATTGTTTAAAAAACATTACCTAAATATTATTATTTTATTTATATTATTATATTTATTATCATTTATGTTTAATAAGTATATGGTATACTGTATTTTGGCCATTTACTTTATCACTATCAAAAATAATTATTTAATAGAACAAATAAAATTAATCTTATAAGATTAATCATGTTAAAACTTCTTCTGAGCACTCTTATACATAGCTATTATTTAAAGTAGTATTAAATTAAATTATTTTTTCTTTCTACTTATTGTAGATTCTGAAAGTTTAATACATTGATAATTGTGATATACATTTATAATGATTTATCATTATTTTACATTGATAAGTTTGGAGGCTTCATAATTTAATTGCTGGATTCAGCTTTCAGAAAAATTGTTATTAGCACTTATCTAATATTTCTGAACTTGTTTATTAATTTTATAAAAAATCCATTAAATTATTGTATTTAATAAATCTAGTCTTGTTATAAGAGATTTATATAATTACATTTTAATATTTACTAAACCTTCCGCCCTTAACATGACAAATTATGTAAACTGTTTTCTTAAGATTAAGATAAGACTATTTTTAAATCTCCACTATACAACAACATAATTCTAATTTATTCTTTTATAATGATGAGAAGATTACTTTAATGATGTAATAAATTTTATTAAATTTTTGTTCTTCAGGTCTGGTGGAGTCCGTGTCCAAGTAGGGAATGTCCTGAAGAAGAAGAATTAAATCTAGTCCTTGATGATTGCTTGGATCACTGCCCATTGAAGAATGTGACTTTGAAAAAAAACAATTTGCTAACTGGTGTTCATCAGAGCATAGCAGTTAGACCTCCAACGTTTTTGAACAGTGGAAATGGGGTATTATATTAAGTTCTGGCTTACATTAAGGTTTTTAATTACTTTCTATTAGTTAGCACATTGTATAGTTTCTTCATATAAGGCTTTTACAACAATACAGCAAAATTAAAAAAAAAATCAAAAATATAGTTTATTTTATTTCTTTAATCATTAATAGTCAATCATATAAATATCATGGAGGAGAAAATGGTCTGGGTGGAAATACAATTTTAAGTAGTAAGGATTAGAGACCAATATTTCTGCCCACATCGCTCGTCTTCATCAGGACTTAATAATTACAAATTTATCCTCTTTTTGTCTCCCATACATATGACTGTCAAGCCCTGTTGAAGTCCTGCAACGTGAATAGAAGTGCTGGTTTGTAATAAATATCACTTACTATTTAAGATTTTATTTTTTACCTCCACTGGACCATTTTATCCTCCATATTTTAATTTGGTTTAATTAACTAGAACATAAAGATAAAAAGAAAGAAGAGAAGCTAAAGTATTTATGGTGCTGTATTAAGTTATTAAATATGTTAGACGAAAAAATTAAAATGGAATGTGAAGATGAATTTATAATTAATAAATTTATAATTTAGGATTCATTAGTTGCATTTGAGCCTTGGAGGTGGTGGGATGCTTCTTGGGTGCATTATTCATATTTGGTTTTGTTTTTGTTCTTTTTTTTTTTTCTCTATCTACCCTGAGGATGCCTGATTAGGCGAAACATTGGACAGATAATTTCAATTTCTGTTTTAGCTTGGAGACTAAATGGCTTTTCGTTGGGATTTTTTCCATGGTCTTAACATTTATGTAAGGTCTCTTTTCATTTTTCAATATGAATTTATAATATAATTATTTTTATATACTTTCTTTTTCAAGAAAGAAAATATGATTCTAGCTAAAGATTTTAAAATATTATACATACCTATTGGTATAAATAATAAATTAGATATACATTGGATAAATAATATATGTTATACCACATTATTGAAAATGACATTATAATATTCCACATATAACATAGTGGAATGGGATGCTTTTTAAAATTTGTAGTTAACAACTTTATTTTAGATTAATTTTGCCTGGCGCTATTAAGAGTGGACACTCATAAGACTGACCTTATAGATTTAATGACCACAATTAATTAAATTAAGAAAGTAAAAACAGATAAAACTGTTTAGTTTTCAATAGTCAATGACAATGTATTTTTAGAACTAAAAAATAGATTTTCCACCATAAATTAATTAAATTTAATATTAAAGTATCATTTACCAAACAGTAAACAATAATTATTTAATAAAGTTTTATTAATAATCATTTAGTAAAAAAAATGCATACCTTAATAATTAAATAAATCAAAATTAAAACCAATCACTAAATTAAATTAAAAATATTTCCCAATATACAAAAGATAATATTTTAAATACTTAGTGGTAAAACAAAACAATTAAAATTAAATAAATAATAAATGTGAGATCTTTAGAAAAATACATTCTATATTTTATTTACACATAAAATAAATTCCATGTCAGATGATAAAAAAAAGAAAAGAAAAGATAAATCAGAAACAAGATTTTTTATAATTTTTAAATAAATAAATAATAATTATAAAAAAAAATTAAATAGAAACAAAAATATTTACATGTATATAAATTCTTTTTTTTTTTTTCTTGATTTGAAACATTAAGTGATGAAGTTTTAAAATTAATAAACTTCTAATCATGATTATGAAAAGTAAAAAAAGGAAACACTGATTCCTTACAAAAATTAAGTATTATATGACATTAAATAAATATATTTAATTGTTTTTAGGCTGGCTGCGCTATAAATCCTGGAAAGGATGGAAATGCCAAAAATCAAGTTCCTACTTGGGGTATTCTGCCAGAAGATCTTAGATTTCACTTAGAGAAGCAGAAACACAACCACACAATAATGTGCGCAAATTTATGTTGTAATTTTCTACCTTTTTACTTTTATAGGATGTATTATTGATGCCTTTTCTAAATGATATAATGAAATTTCAGAGTTAAAAAAAAGGGATCTAAAAACAAGAATAAAACAAATGGCACTTCTATTGCTAAAAACACTGGAAGTCCTAGACATATTCCAATTATTCCCAATAACACGACACCGTCTCCTGAAGAAAAGGCTGCTTTATTCGTTATTGATATGCATGCAGATTTAGGAGACCCGAAAGAACATTTAGGTATGAGGAATATCTGTAGCTCATTAAAATAAGCAAGTTGTTTTTATTAAGTTTTTTAATTTGCTATTGTATGTTTTGATATTATTTAGGCATGGAAATAGAAGAAGATGAAACTGAAACAGTTACCGACTTCCACCAACATTTCGATCCGGAATTGCTATTAGCTGCGGGAATAAATTTTACAGAGTTAATGGAGTCTGATCTTCGTTGTGGTGGCTTTGTAATGGCCACTAATCTTACTTATAACACCTTGAAGGAATTAGCGGCAGACTGTATGCTACAAGTCTGTTCGTTCAGGTATGGTTCAATTTTCTTCGTTTCTTTTTATATTCATATATTTTTTATCATACACTAATATTTTTCTTTCAATATCCCATATTTAGGAAATTAAAATATGTTTAAGCAGTAACATTATAGGTCACGTGTGATGAAGTAGTTAGTACAACAGTGTTCAATGCCCAATCGTGTAGGTTCGCAGCCCAGTAGGTGGCCATAGCCATTTTTAAAAGGGAGTAAAACATCCTTGGTTTGCTGTCCTTTGGAAGGGAGGTAAGGGGTGTTGAGCTTGTACGATGCCAGGAACTTGTTAAAAACCCCTAATTTTACCTGGAGAGGCTAAATTCCTCCTACTGTCACATCTTATTAGCTATAGCAACTTAAAATGAAGGAATAACCAATGTTAATGTTAAAGGAATAACCGAACAATACAGTAACAGTAAGAATTTATTTTAATCTCTCCCCAGAAAATTTCTTACTCTATAAAATCGGTGTAATAATTTTACACAACAGACCTTTATTAATTTGACATTTTCACATGTCTTTAGGTTATTAACAAAAACATGGAAATATGCCACTATACTAATACAAAACCTGATTAAGAAAAATTACTTCTTCTTCTTTTCCTCCCAATGCATCTTAGTGTGCAGGTTCATCCAGGCATCCTGGGCTCTCGGGAGTACCCTCATCTCTCTTATTTATTTCCCTTGCGATCCTCCTTGCCTGGATATAAGGTCTTTGTAAGACAGTTGAGGTCTTCCCTTAGGTCTTTTACCTATTGGTCCGGCTTCATAGAAACTTCTATTCTTCTATATATATTTCCATTTAGCAGATGTGGCCACAAAAAAATTATGGATATACTGTGGATTTAAATGTGGTTTATCCTGTTATTAAAAATGATATCATCAATATGTCATATTTTATCAGATTAGTCTTGAATAATAATAGTTGATCTTGTATATATGTGAAAGAAAATTTTTTGACCTCCACCCGGAACATATCTTCCACATTTATCAGATTAGGTTTACAGTATTTCTTTTGTTTTCTAAAGAAATATAATTCAATTAGGATACCCCTTTTAAGGGCTCATTTTATATTACTAATAATTTTCACTGTTTTAATAATAAAAAAAATATAGTATTAACAAAAGAAGATTGACATGAATGCCATTAAATTCATTATAATTCTAGAGAGGGAGGTCCTGAGGTGTGCCCACCAGACTATAAAGAATCAGAAGAACATGTTTTTTGGACTTACTTTGTTCTTCGGTTTCTCGGTACAACAATGAACTCAGCCTCAGTAACTGTTATGGATCCTATTGCCTTGACTATGGTTCAACACTACGGGGGAGAGTTTGGCAGAGAAAGATTATTCTCCATTATCGGCATGGCGATTTTTTCTCCGATTACTGGATTTTTAATCGACTACTCTAGTAGGAAGCTAGGTAAGAAACATTTTATAATCTTAAATTTAAATCTTGTCTAATGTATGACTCTTATTAGGATAAATATTCCAGTAATATTTTGTAAAAAGTACCTTTCTTGTGCCTCCAATGTTATTTCTTTTATTTCATTTCTCCTTATTAAATGAATTATTTTTTATTTGGAGTTGATATTTAATGATATTCTATAAATTACACAAAATAAGTTAGAATTATTTTATTTGTGCCTATGTTTTGACTTAATCTTTATTATAAAATATAATGATTATTAATATAATCATTATATTTTGTAACAAAATAATTGTAGTGTAATTTTTCTATATTTCATTATCTTCTAGATTGCTTTCCATTCTTATTATTTCTCATCAGTTATTTCATAATTTATCTTTTACTCTTTGTATTTCTTGTCATTTCTATAATTTCTGTTTACATAAACTGTTATATCTTCTTTGGTACTACATTATTAACATAGTTTCTCTGTTAACTGTTAAAATCCCTGAAGATGGTCTAAAAATTAGTTTGAAATGTCGGCACAAATAAAATAAGTCTGATTTTTTAATTTGCAATTTGTACTTTATTGACTGCATCCCCTGACTGAATCATTTCCACATGGTTATTCTGTTATATTGGAAACACTGTTGAAAATATTCATGTTTCTTAAAACAATTAGACATAAACTAATAAATAATATAAAATATATTTCTGTTATATAAGTATAATATTTAAACTTATTTGAAAAACATATTTATTTCTGGTGTTATATGTCTATTAATAGTGTGAAGATACATATAATTTTTAAAGAATTCATTAATCAGTTTTTTTAATAATTATTGTAAATAATTCACCAATTTGTTTTTTAAATATTTTTTTCTATAGAATATAAAAATTGTTTACATGATAGTAAATGTATTGGTCTTTTAAAAAGTAATCAAACTAATATTGTTAATGTAAGGATAGAGATATTTGGGGGTGCAGTCAAATGAAACACCAAATAAGTGAATACTTATTTATTGTGTGCCGACGTTTCGACCTACTTTGTAGGTCATCTTCTGGGCTGTGAGAGAAACCAGACCAAACAAAATAACTATAAAATTACATTACAATACCAAGAATATAATAATATAATAATGTAGAGTAATAGAAAAGTTGAAGGAATATATGAATAAAAATTATCAAAGAATAAATGAACAGAAAGGTGATAATGCAAACAAAATCCAACAGAAAAAAACATGGTAAATAGAAAGTTACAAAATGAAAAAAATATAGACATAACAAGGTGAGATATAAGAGGGAGATATACAAGTATATAAAACCTAGTTTAATACAGATAAAGTATAACATGTATGATAATAGACTCCTAGAGAGTTAACATAAGTAAACTGAATGAAATTTGTAACAAAATATGATGTCAAATAAATAATTTTTTTCTCTTTGTATTTTATTTGAATTATCACCTTTCTGTACATTTATTCTTTGATAATTTTTATTCATATATTCCTTCAACTTTTCTATTACTCTACATTATTATATTATTATATTCTTGGTATTGTAATGTAATTTTATAGTTATTTTGTTTTGTCTGTTTTCTCTCACAGCCCTGAAAATGACCTACAAAGTAGGTCGAAACGCCGGCACACAATAAATAAGTATTCACGTATTTGGTGTTTCATTTGACTGCACACCCAACTATCTTTATCGTTACATTAGAAGTACCAGTCAACTAATTTCTTCTTTAATATTGTTATTGAATGTTTTCCTGAACTATTGTCCTGAATGCATAGGAGATGGGTAACTATTAAAGTTTAAGAGGTTTCCAAATGCTTCTTTAGTTTAAAAGGTGATTTTGAAAAACATTTTATTTTTTAAACATTTTGAACATCCAGAATGAAAAGTTCACAACTAAAAAACACAAACATTAGACCTGTTTAAGATCTATATAGAAGTATTTCTTTTAACACATGTTATTAGTAGATCTAAAGTTGTACAAACTGTTTTCAACTAATATTATTAATATTTAATTTTTTCAGGTTATACTGATTATTCTTATGCGTTCTACAGTTATTCTTTCCTTTTGGGTTTATCAGCACTTTCAGTAATGATGATGCCTATTTACGTTAAAATTCCTGCAGATAATATACTAAAAGATATGTTCAAACTTCTTAAAATGCCTCATGTCATTATGTTCATATTGTTTTTGTATGTTCTTGGTAATTTTTGGGGATTTTTAGAATCTTACTTGTTTCTCTATTTGAAAGAGCTCGGAGCTGATAATTATCTATTAGGTGAGTACTACAAACAGTAGATTAGTTAATAGTTTATATAAAGTATTTATTATGTTCTATCATCATTCTATTATGCGAAAACTGAATTAGGACTTTCCAAAATTTTTGAGTAGCAAAATAACTTTTCTGTAACTTCACTATATAGAAAATATCAAGAATAAAATAATACAAAAATAGATATTAGAGGTAATATAAATAAACGAAGAATAGTTTATGACTTTATTAATACTCTTAAAATCAAATATGTGATTTTTTTAACACTTGTTTATCTTTGTATAAGTAAATTACAAAATCATTCTAAATCTAAATGATGATATACATCTGCTGTATGGTGGATAAAGATGAATTGAATTGAGTTTAACCAAAAGTTGGAAATGTTCTTTGTGAACTTCTCCCGCTTGACTCTTAAATTTCATCATGATATATTTTAAAATGAAATATTTACAGGTGTCACTGTTACAATTGGCACACTAAGCAGTATTCCGTTCTTATATGGAGCAGAGAAGATTACTAAAAAAATTGGCCATGTTAATGTAATTGTCATAGCATTCTTTTCACATGCTCTTCGTCTTATGGGATATTCATTTATTGAGTGAGTACTAATCATGAATATTATGTTATATATAATATCCTGACATTATATGCTTAAAAATGCAACTTCAAGCTTTATTCGATTTATTGAAATACTTCTCGCAGTTTTTTAAAACTTTATTCTTCTTTTTCATACCCCAGAATATATAAATTTTCATTAATGGTCGTGTGTATAATTATGACCGTTAACTGTAAAAACATTTTTGATTCAAGAATAATAAAACATTTTTTTGGAGCAAGTTAGGTGTGAAATAAGTTACAGTCTCTCTAGAGCAGGGGGGGCGGTATCTGATAATTTCAAGTGACTCACTTTATGTCCAAAAATATAATATATAAAAATAAAGTATAATATATAAAAATAAATTATAAAAACCATTGACATCAAATAGAAAATGATCATGATATTTAAGAGTACATTTATAAATAAAGTTCATTAAACCATTGTTTGTTAATAGTTGTTTAGTAATGTTTCTAATTATTTACTTAAAGATTGTTTCAATAAATAAATATCTTTGACCTTTAATACTCACATTATGGTTGATTTTGAACCATGACCAATAAATGTAGGCACCCCTTTCTCTTGAAGATATAGAGATTATGAATACATACACATAGTCCATCTGTGGCTGTTAATATATATTACATAATACATGTCACAAAATTCAATTCTTTTATTGAATGAAAAAAATAAAGTGAAAACTCTAAATTTAACTGATATTCTAAAGGCTGTTTAAGATATCTATTATGAATCATAATTGTAAAATTGGAGACATTTTAGTGATTATTATTTCATCAACAATTTTTGATATAATTATTTGGTTGGTTCCTTCTCAATCTCTATCTTGTTTTTTCTTCACTATGATAATACATGGAAGTTAAATATCAATAATAATATAAATTTTTTTATATCGATATTAATGGAAATAAACTTAAGTTATTTTTTTATGTTTTGCTACTCACATCATTAAGAACTTCATTTATGATGTTAATTAACATTTTATATTTAAGATCTTCCTATAAGCTACCCCAGGCACACATTTACCCTAACATAAATATAATCTGTATTTTAATACATTGTATCATCACCCTAATTATAAAAGCTTGTAACTCCATTTTATCTATTTTTTTTTTAAAAGTTAATATGAATATGTAACTTTATTGAATCCGCGGTTTAGTTGAAAAAGAATGTCAATTAAGCACTCTACATTACAAAATTCATTTTTTCTGGATTAAGGTTTTTTAATAAGTATACAAATATAATATAAAAAATATATATTTAGTTGGGCATAGTAATAAATTGCATTTAATTAATTAAAAAAACATAAATATTGCATGTTTTATTATGTAACTAATTTTTTTTTATCATGCATTAAATAAATCCGTGTGTAACTTAGTTATATATTTTTTTTGTTCAATTTTTAACTTATACATTAACAGTCTTATGTTACACAAAAGTAAAATCATCATTTAATATTGTTGGGAGAATGAAACAGATAAAAAGTTGTATTCTATCCAAAGAAAGGGGAGTGGTATTAAATGAAATTCTTGACCGAATGGGTTGGTGTGATTCAGACAGCATTGAATTGTTGAAAGCCTAAGTTACCTAATTTCGATTCTGCTTTTTTTAAATTTTTGTTCCATTCTATTCTCTTCACATTACCAGAAACCTCTAACTGATGGGCGACCTGTGGTCTAGTGGTTAGCTTAACAAACTACTAAGCCCAAGATCGCGGGCTTGTAGCCAGGCAGGTGGCCCTAGGATTTTTTAAAGGGAGTAAAAAATCCTTAGTTATGCCGTCCTTCGGAAGGGACATTCAACGGGGATCCCGAGCCTGTGAGATGCCTTGTACTCGTTAAAAATCCCTATCCTAATTTAACCTGGATAGGCAAAATTTAGAGCTTCCAATGTAACATCATCTGATTAGCCACAGCAGCAAAAAGTGACCTTAAATGAACAAACAACAAACATCTAACTGATTTTTTAAATATTATTATAATATATCACCTACCAATAATAAAAACTATAACTAATTTTATTAATATCTTCTGCAAACACAACTTATTACGTTAGCTTTGAACCAATCCTGTCTCAGGCAAAATCCACCATTTTAACCTAATTTTTCTTTTTAACCAGTATTCAACCTAGCATTCTTTTTATTTAAGTATCTTCCTTACATTATTTAAATGATGTGCCTGTTAACACTCAGCTCTAAACTTTTATACAAAGAGCCATTGGAATATATTTAGACCATTATATCATAAATCAAGTAGGTTTTACTGGTGACGGTGACTAAAAAAAAAAAAAATTGCATGATTTTACATTTGTTGGTCACCATCTCAATAATTTACAGTTTTATTAAAACATATTTTTCCCATAATACAATGAAGTTAAGTTCTTGTTATACACACAGGAAGATATCAGCCAATAATAGGGAAGTTCCTGGTTGTGTGTTTTGCCACCGTTTAAGAGACATATAACTATCACATTCCTGCCTTTATGACAGTAAAATAAAATAAAAAAATCTTAGTAAAATATTTCTATGCAATTTCCTGAAATGAAATTCTTTTAAAAAACTTTGTGTCTTGTTTTTCTATTTTTTTAAAATAATTATCAGATTCTCACATTCAGGTAATATTTAAATAATAATTGTTATTTTTACTATAGTAATGCTTGGTGGTGCTTCCCATTTGAAGCAATGGAATCGCTATCTGTACACTTAATGTGGGTTGCTGCTGCTACTTACTGTGCTGTACTCGCTCCTAAGGCTCTTCTCGCCACACTTATCGGAATCCTAGGAATGGCTCACTTCAGCCTTGGTGAGTTTTCCTTTATAAACTACACTTACGAAGTATATGTAATTTATGTTACTATTATTTTATGATTTAAAAATAATATTTATGATTTTCGGACAAGGAAATAAAATTTATTATTTTAGGGCGAGGAAGCGGAAGTTTCTTAGGAGGTTTTCTCATCGGAACTGTAGGAGCACGACGTGCTTTTAAAACCATGGGGTTAGTCGCTTTTGTTGGAGGAGTAAGCTATGGTCTTATGCATTTCTTTTGGCTTCATAAATACACAGAGACTGTTGAAAAGCAAGTTACAGGTTAATCAAAATTGTTTGTATTATTAATATTATTATTGATTATTTTTTCCTGTATCAATACAAGCCATGAAGGGCCTTGGGATCAGTACCATGGTTGAGATTATATTGTCTCTAGAGAAACGGTTGTGCTGGGACTTGTTTATCCCAGATCACACTCAATGACCAGGTTTTTTCTGCTTGTTAAGGATACTCACTTTATAGAGACTGAATGAGCCCCAGGAGGATCTGCAGATCCCACTGAGTCCATCAGTGGCCGTTAATATATTAAATAATATATGACACAGCTTCATGTCACACAATTCAATTCTTTTATTGAATGAAAAAAATAAAGTGAAAACTAAATCTAACTGATATTCAAAAGGTTGATCAAGATATCTATTATTAATGACAATTGTAAAATTAGAGGCATTCTAGAGATTATTATTTCATCAACGATTTTTTATAATATCGTTTAGATTTAAATATAAATTATGTTAACGTGATTTTTTAAATTATATTAATATTTTAATCGTACAATATGCTTTATATTATATTTAGTGTTAATTTTAGCATGATATTAAGTTATATATATATATATATATATATGTACATATATTAAAATAAGAAAATAAAAAAAGAATTATTAAACCTAATTTTATGTAACATTTACTTCATAATTAATATTTAATTAATTATGAAGTAAATATTAATTGTATTTGGATTTAACTAATACCAGCATGTTTAATCTTGTAGCTTCATGATTTCTAATTGATTGTATTTACAATGCCCTCAGAACCAGAGGTCGAGAAATTGAACTCGGAAGATCCTGAGAAAAATGAAGGGGATGTAATGTCAGAGAGTACTGAAAGATTGTCTCTTATGATTAGATTTAATCATCGTGGATCTCTGACTTCTCTCAGTGGTAAGCAGATTTATAAAATTATTTAGAGTTTTCCAGTCTATTTTAAGCTCAATATTTGTCAAAGTCTGACTGTGCTTTTTCAAACCTAATGTTTTAATAAAATTAAAACAATATTTACTGTTCCAAGATTGATAGTCAGCAGTTATTAAATTTTATTTTGAATTCTACTCTGTACTAGAGGCATCTAAACTTTTGTTATACAACAAAATGTTTTGTAATTCTGTTTATCTATAGAACATGGGTTTCATAAAGAAAACAAAATTCAATAAGTAAATGCTTATACCTGTCAAGGCGTAGCAATAATTCAATATTTTTAAGAAAATGAAAAAAAGATCAGAAAAAATAAAATAAAAGAATTGTTATAGAAGACTAATGTTAAAATGAAACAAAATATTCTAAAAAAATGATAAATTCTAAACTTAATTTTTTCCAAATCTTCAAATGTGTTACTTAAATACTATGTGCATGTCGTGGTGATTAGGTCAATTCAAACTGAATCCAGCTCAGGAAGAAATGGTGGTGTATTCTTTACCATCTTGTGATCAGAAGTAAATTAAATTACCTTTTTATTTTCTCAGGAATTTGGTTGAATCTGATAAAACAAATGAAACCATTTTTTAATGTTTCTGACTTAGTTCTAAACATAGTTTTTTTTTCAGTTGGAAAAATAACTATAAGTATATACAATAAATAGGAACATGCTTCAGCATGTATTAATGAAATTATCTATTAATCATATAATCATGTTCTTGAATACATTATTTGATTTGTTGAACAAGTAATTAAAATTAAAGTAATAAAGAAAATAGAATAGCCCTTAAAATGCCTAAGGGTGAAATAAGGGCGATGCTGGAGTGATACATATATATTCTTCATCTTTATATATATGCAGACTGTCAGGTGATTAAATAAAATTGGTTAGCAAAGTAAATAAAATAAAAAAAATATAATAATAATGATCAATAGAGATTTCAGGTCTCTTAACTAAACATTGGTTTTAAAGCTCCATGTCCTGACCTCCGAAATACACTAAATCCATCAGACATTAGGCTAGTAAAGCTACACTATATCCACTTTTGTATTAGGTATATTTAATTTTTTTTAATTAAATATACTTTTGATATTTAACTAAGAAGTAAAAAAAAACATTCTCCAGTCATAATTATTTTTTTTTTCTCACTTTCTACAAAGACGTTTCGACCCCTTGGTTCATTATCAATTCTTTTATTGTCTCTCCTGATTTATACAATTTTTCTCATATGGACGTCAATAATATAAAATTTTTTTTGGAGAAGAATATATCTCCAAAAAAAATTTTATATTATTGACGTCCATATGAGAAAAATGGTATAAATCAGGAGAGAAAATAAAAGAATTGATAATGACCCAAGGGGTCGAAACGTCTTTGTAGAAAGTGAGAAAAAAAATAATTATGACTGGAGAATGGTTTTTTTACTTCTTAGTTAAATATCAATTACTAGTCCAGTAAAAAGCTATATCATAATGCATATACTTTTGATTTATTTTAGAATGTCATTGTCTCTTAAAATTAAAATTAAAAAAATTATATGATGTCTTTTAACATAATTTACCACTTTTACATTTTTCCTATGCTTATTTTAATTTTGACATAGGTTTTCCTTATAGAAAACATAATGGAATAAGATATTTTTAGGACTGAGAAATAGCGCAGTTTATGAAGAAGAAAATATTTGCATGAAAAACCTTAACAGATTCCGGATTCATGTAACTATTGACTGTGATAACCAATGCTGCGATAAGGACATACTGAACAATATAGTTCAGTCAGTCCTTGAGTCGAGCAATTCATTTGGAAAAACTTTCAGTATAGAAACTAGAAATACAATTAATATATTTGCCTACAGTAAGTACGCATCTAGAGCAAATGCATGTGCATGATTTCATTGCATGGATATAAAAAAAAATACATATTGCATGACATTAAAATTATATTAAAACATTAATTTTTTTTTCTACAGACTGTTTATATTTTGGGTTCATTTCATGAATGTACCAAATCTATCCTGAAAAATTTAGTGAAACATAATTAATTGAATCAAAAATTTTGTTTTTAATAATAATTTAAAATTAAGTAATGATAATTATATAACTTGTTTTATCTACTCATTTATTATTATATTTTTATTTGTTAAGGTTATCATCTTTATGTATATCTGGGACTAATATTATAAGTGTTTCTATATAATCTAAATAGACTTTCAATGGAAAATAAATGTAAGCGTTGAATTCTATTTGAAGAGGGGTAATTGAATGTTGTATGATGTTCCCACTATTGTTATTTTTAGCATTATTATATTATTTTTGATTATTTTTTAATCATACTTCATATAATATTTTAGCATGACATAAAATGACATTATTATGGTAATATTCAATCTATTTTATATTCAAGATACATTAAATCTAATTACACTTTTTTAGATTTTAATCACTAATTTTATCAGTATAAAAATAATACTAATGTTTAATCTAGATCGAGGAGCCGGCAGTAGAAGAAGTAGTTCCAATGAAATAGGCAAAAGCTTACTCAAATCAGCATTAGAGAGCAACTACAAAAATTCTAACTCTCAATTGAATTTTAGGACGTCTTCTCCCCAGCTTTCAAAACCTTATAAGGTAAAGAATTTTCTTGATTCTATTTATTGCAAATATTTTTGTTCATAACAACTGAAAATAATTGCCTTTACTACAATATTATCATATACCATCAACTTATATCTTTCCAGACCATAAAGATCGGTTACTAAAAAATTATTTAGTAATGATGCAGCACAATAAACAATTAATTTTTATGTTACATCTATGCAAATTAATTTAGTTACTTAAGTTAATTTATATATTATAAGGTTTTCATATATACTTATAAGTTAATTTATCATTTATATAGTACCAAGTGTCATGGCCGCAACTGATGTTAACTTGTTAATTCGCTCTGTGCTTGTTACGTTATTATAACAATATTTCTTTTTAAAAACTCTCAAAACTGTGTCAGAAGAATCCATAAGTACTTTAAGACATTTATCCAAGATCAGTGAGGTGAGTGACTGTTTTAAACAATAAATTCAGTAAATACATTGGTGACGGGCTGCTGAAGGTAGCAACGTGGCCAATAATCCCTCCACGGGACTTAAATATTTACTTCAAGTTCACGGTCAAGACTTGGCAACCAGTCTCTCGATTGAATCCCTCATTCGTCTTCATTTTTTTTTTTTTTTTCTTTTCTTTTTATTGTCTATTCGTTTTAACACACACATATATATATATATTTATTTTATTATTATATAAATATGAAAAGTTGTTTAAAATTTATTTCTTTTGTTTTAGTGAGATTTAATTATTTATTTCTAATTATTTTAATCATTAATAATAATTAATTATGTTCAACATGCAAGTAGACAATTCGGGTAGTGAAGTGTCGGAGGCAGAGACTCCATTTTCAGAAATAAGCGAGACCGATTCGCAATATTTAAAACCATGGACTCTCCAAAAACGTCAGAGAAAGGCTGGCCCTGGCTCAGCGGGCAACTCACCCAACTCAAAAAAAATAAATCAGCTGGGTCAAAAAAGTCAGTGACCAAAAACAACACACCACCGGAGCCTCCCATAACCCGCAGCAAAACTACTGCAGTCAATTCAAACAAATCTCCAATCGCCTCATCTTCCAGCAACCCTGGAACTACACAAAGCAATCGTGACGAAAACCAAGAACACCGAGGGTTCATTGACCCTAACCCTCCTCCTATTTTTGTCACGAAGATAACAAATTTTTATGAATTTGCTCAAGAAATATCTGAACTCATAGGACAAACTAATTTTAAATGCTTTTCTAGAGTAAAAGACATTAAAATAAATACATCGAACAAGGAATCCTATAAAAAATTAATTAACCATCTTACAGTGAAGAACTATGATTTTCACTGTTACCAATTACAACAGGATAAATCGTATCGAGTCGTTTTAAGAGGACTGCACTCTTCAACGCCCATAACAGCAATCAAAAGTGACCTTGAAGAAATAGGTCACAAAGTAAGAAATAGTTCGCCAGTGTTGCATCCCACCGAAAAGTACCCCCTTCCATTGTTTGAACCAGCTCGAAATAACCCAGAAATATTTCAAGTTTTAAGACTTGTTTACTCAAAAGTAAAATTTGAAGAACCTAGGCATAAAAATGCTGTAGTTCAGTGTACTAACTGTCAAGTCTTAGGCCACACCAAGACGTATTGCCATCATCAAGCTATGTGCGTCAAATGCGCTGGACAACACTCATCTGACACTTGTCAGAAATCAAGAAACGAGCCTGCTAAATGTGCTCTTTGTGGTGAGGATCACCCAGCGAACTATAGAGGCTGTTCAGTTCATAAGAACTTTCAACGCCTTAGAACCAAGAATTATCAGCTAAAAAGTCAAGAGAAGAGCACAATCCAGGCTCCTGAAGTTGACAATACTGCCACCTTTCCTGAATTGCCTACACCTGCCATATTACAACCGTATATAACCGTAAACCCCACAGATAGACTTCCGGACAACAGAACTAGGGGAACATCAAGCATTCAGCAGCAGCCTCGAGCTCAGACGCCTCAAACCTCCCAAACCAAATCTCAGAATTCCTTTACCAAATCCCAGACGTCCCAATCCAAGCCTCGGGAACCCATATCCAAGCCCAAGGCAGCCAATCCCTGTCCTCAACCTCCACGTCAACAAATTCCTCCCCACCATACACCCTTACGGGTCAAATTACCTCCTCAACAACCAAATCCTCTCCCTTCCAACCACAGCATTCAAACGAATGCTGTAGTTCATCAAACATTGAATGAAAATCCAGCACCTCGGGTACAACCCCCAGCCAACCCTCCTTTGCCCATTGATTATCCCTATCAAACTCAAGGCTCATATCCATCCCATGTCCAAAATCCTATCGACATAAATTCTATCCTATCATCCTTCCTCAAAGACCTTCAAGAGACTATCAAGCCTCTCATCATCCTACTCAAGAGAATCTTTAGCGAAGTCCCTCTTAATTACCCACGATGAGCATAAAGCCCTTAGCTATCGTTCTGTGGAACGCTAATGGACTGCTTAATCACCGTGATGAACTTGACATATTTCTACACGACAACCAAATAGATATTGCTTTACTTACTGAAACACATTTCACTCATCGCGCACATTTCTACATACGGGCCTACATCACTTACAGATCAGACCACCCAGATAACACTTCACATGCCGGATCTTGTATTCTCATTCACAAAAACTTATCTCATTTCCTTATTCCTTCCATTCCAACTGATGCTATCCAATCAACCTCAGTAACCATAACAACTCTTCCTTTCCATATCACATTTTCAGCTGTATACTGTCCTCCTGGAATTTCTGTTTCCTATAATCTTCTTGAATCCTTATTCCAATCTCTTGGTTCACGCTTCATTGCTGGAGGAGACTACAATGCTAAACACCAACGATGGGGTTGTCGAACATCCAACTCCCGAGGAAATATCCTGTCTGCTGTAACATCCAAAAAGAGTTATTCCATTCTGGCGCCAAACAACCCCACCTATTGGCCTACATCTACCAAAAAACGTCCCGATATCCTTGACATATTTATCACATCCCAAATTTCCCCCGCACAAGTCAATATTGAATCCTTGGACGACCTTTCATCAGATCATAGTCTAGTCCTCCTTTTCTTGCACTCAAGTTTCGCTCCCAAGCCTTCCCCTCCCACATTGATTACAGGACGTGTTAACTGGAACGATTTTTGTTATGACTTGGAGGACAAACTGGACTTAAAAATTTCACTAAAGACAAAACAAGACATTGATACAGCCATAGAAAAACTTACAACATCAATCAGAAACAGTATACATGACATTATCACAAATCACACAAATAATAACCATCAACAGACTGATTTGCCACAGCATATTCGTATCTTATTAAGAGAAAACGCAGAGCAAGATCGAAGTGGCATAGAACTGGATATCCAGCAGATAAAACTATCTATACAAAATTAACTAACAAACTAAAAGCAGAAATCAAGAAGTTCAAAATTCAAAATTTAATTACCTGGACTGAAAATCTTACAATCACCGACAAAACATTATGGATGACTACCAAAAAACTCCTAAAGTTCAAAGAATTCAATCATCCACTTCTTACTGAATCAAATAACTGGACAAGATCTGACGGAGAAAAATCACAGTTATTTGGCCAATACCTTTCCAAAATCTTTCATCCCCATCCTGATATCATTAACCCAACTCAAAATGAATATATAAAAGAAGCGTTAGATGTTCCCCTCCAAATGTCCCTTCCACCCAAAGCATTCCATCCTTCAGAAATATCCAACATTATTCACAGATTACCTTCCCGCAAAGCTCCTGGGCACGACCTCATCACAATTCATATCTTAAAACACCTACCTAGAAAAGCCATTCTATTCCTTACCTATATATATAATGCTGTACTCCGCTCCACATATTTTCCTAACCTCTGGAAATTCTCCATTGTAAAAATGATACCCAAACCTAAAAAAAAACCAGAATACCTATCCTCGTACCGTCCTATCTCTCTTTTACCGTGCATGGGTAAAATCCTAGAAAAACTCATCCTTAAACGATTGTACCCTATCCTTGATGCAAATCACATAATACCAGATCACCAGTTTGGATTCCGAGCATCACACTCCACCATTCAGCAATGTCATCTTGTGGTGGATGTGGTCTCCTCTGCATTAGAACATGGATCATATTGTTCGGGCGTCTTTCTTGACGTGGAACAGGCTTTTGACCGAGTCTGGCATACGGGCTTGCTCTACAAACTCCCTAAATTCCTACCCCCTACATACTTTCTCATCCTTCAATCCTATCTCACAAATAGAACTTTCCAAGTAAACCATAATAATTTCTATTCATCCCTCTTTTCCCAATCTGCTGGTGTTCCTCAAGGTAGTATCCTTGGCCCAATCCTTTATACAGTTTATACAGCTGACATCCCAACTCATCCTAATACTATCCTTACCACGTATGCTGATGATACATGTGTATTATCAGTCAACACCAATCCAGTTATTGCATCCCAAAGCCTCCAATCCCATATCACTGATCTTGAAGAATGGTTTCAAAACTGGAGAATTAAAATAAATTCTAAAAAATCGCATCAAATCACTTTTACCTTACGTCGTAAACCAATGACTTCCTGCCCTACAGTATCCTTTAATAATATCCCACTGGTGCCTGTAGAACAGATCCGATACTTAGGGTTGCACCTCGACAAACGATTAACCTGGAATCCTCATACAAGACTGAAAAGGCAGGAAACCGCTCGACGTTTCAGGCTACTTCAATACTTACTAGACAAACGCTCTAAGCTACCAATTAACTACAAAAGACTCATCTACATGACCATCATACGACCTATTTGGACTTACGGAGTAGAGCTATGGGGCTCCACTAAGCCATCGAATTCCTCTCGTATCCAATCCCTACAATCCAAAATCCTTCGTAAAATCCTCAATGCTCCTTATTTTGTTAAGAATAAAGTCATCCATAACGACCTTAATGTCCCTTTTGTTGCTGATTTGGCCCGAACCCGGTATCTATCCTTTCATAGCAAACTTCATTCCCACTCAAACCCTCTAGTTTCAAACCTAGCTTCCTCTTCAATTCCCGATAATCCTCCGAGGCGTCTGAAAAGAAGATGGCCACGTGACCTTCTTATTGAACTTTGATTTGAGTACTATCAGTGGGTAGTTTCTCTACTTGTCATTCTCATGTCATTATGTAACACGTATTCTATTTACTTGTTGTATACTTAATTGTAATACAGTTGTAAATATCAATAAATAAATTAAAAAAAAAAAAAATCATTTATATACATAAGCATATACATTATGAATAATATATAACAACTGATAATTCATCACTCACATCCACAAACGGGCACTACAGCAGTAGGACCAGAGCCTCCTCTAACAGCCTAAATATAATTATAGCACTGTTAGATTACTAAAAATTTAATAAACATTATTAAATTAAACATTATATAGTTGAATATAATTAAATTTATGTAAGTTACTGTTATTTATATGAGCTATTTTTTTTTTACTGCTATAATCCTAGCTTGCTATATGAATAACAAGTTTTATTGTAGCAGCTGTAGAAAAGCAAATAAGTGTTTCTTTAATTGGTCTTTCCATGGAAACTAAATGCATGTTTTAAATTATATTTCATGAAGGGTAATTCAAGTAAGGGGTACTGTTCAGCATTGTATAATCCATTCAATCTGCTGTATCTTGCTTTAAATAAAATGTTTATATTTTTAAACAATAAGATTAATGAACTTTTATGTTTACTATAACAGGAGTAAGAAGGGTCATTATAACCAATAATTGAAAGAAAAGGAACAAAATACATACCTATTTGTTTTTAACTTTCATTTGATTTGATTGGATTAAATCTTTCTGCCATTATATTATATTTTATAATTATTCTAATGCTTGAACAATGGGGTTTCCAGGGAACAGAACCGGTGACACCACAGCAGACAAGAAGGATGCCTTCACAGTTGGCAGCAGTGCAGACAGATGATAATATAGCAAGGAGGTATGAGTAGTCCATATTTAATTAGTTTATTTTATTAGTGTTGTATATGATGTCAAGGAAATAACTTTTTGGTTAAAAATTAATTTCTAACATATAGAACCATAGAAGGCAATGGAGAATGCTGAAAAACACAAAGATTTAAATGATTGTTCAATTTAATAATTCTTACTTCTATATTATTTAATAAAAAAATTAGTGTTTCATTGTAATTTAATGAACTTTATATGGAAACTTAATGCTTGTTTTAAATTATATTTCAAAAGGGGTAATTTAAGTAAGGGATACTGTTCAACATTGCATAAGCCGTTTAATCTACTCGTAATATATTTTTATTTTGTTTTAATTTTTAGTCCTTAGTTTATTGGTAAAAAAATAAAAGAAAAGGAAAGGGTTGCCCTTAAATAGTATTAAATTAAATAGTTATTTCAGATTTATAAATTATAAGAATAACATTTTTAATGCTATAATTTTTCTCCAATATTTTAGCTCCAAAACTCTAGTCGTATTAAATGGATATTTTTTTCTTTACTAGCATCACAAATTTAAAGCTTTAAAAATATTTAAATTAAAATTTTTTTCTGTTAATTTAATCATTTAATTTTGACTAGCAGTCTGTCAAAAAACCTTAATTGTAGTTAATGTTGAATTGTAATTTTAATTGTAATATTATAAGCTATAATAATACATATTAGGCTAGTACAACGTACTTCTATTACAAACTGACAAAAGACTGCATACCTGCGTGCCAACCTGAGTTGTGGGATTTGGAAAAGAAAAAAATCTTTATTCTGGAACTATGCATCTTAAGCATAACAAAGTTGGATTATAATTTATTTATAATTTATAATTTATTATTTATAATTTATTATAAAAAATATTTATAATTTTTATTTATAATTTATTTATTTATGTTGATTAAATCACAAGTAACATAAGACCCATACAAAAAGGAAAATAATTCTTTTAAAACATTATAATATTATAATTATTAACATTATAATAAAAAGAACAAAGGGACAAAAAATTACATTAAACAAAAACTTGGTTATTACAATAAATATGTACATGTTTAAAACAAAATGATAAAACACTTTATACCAAGATAAGAAAATTTTATAACATAGATTCTGGATGAAAATAAATAAAGAGAACTTAATAATAATTAAGAGAATAAAAATAAATCAATAAAGAGAATTCTTTTTAATAAGAAAAACAAATCATTAAAAAAACTTGAATAGGAGATTACATTTAGCTCAAAATCTCTGGACAGAAGATCCTGAGGTCCTCCAAGGATCTTGTATCAAGAACACGTACAAAGAATAGTAACAAGAAGGGAAAAAATCCTGGACCAAATGGAAATTATGTATCGAGACTAGTAAGTATGGCTCTGATGGATCAAAGCTTCTCTACGCTGAATGGCAGGAAGGAAGATAAAGAAAAAAAAGTTTAGTTCAGAAAAAAAAAAGAACTTAATATAATTTATAATAAAATATATTTAATATGCACCTTAGACCAGCATGGGGAATTTATTTTATATGCGACAACAAATTATATTCTATGTTATTGAGAGAAGATACATTGCTATTAAGGATGGTCCCATAGATATGAACTTTCAAAATATCTTCTTCATTATTTTATGGATTCACAGCGCAATTTGAAAATTATCTGAAAAAATTGTGCTTAATTAATTAGTATTTGTTAGGTGATTAGGCATGAAGTTTTAATTTGTATAATAGATGTAATTGAAAGGTCTGCTGTCTATGGTGTCATGGGTTCCAGCTATTTAACCCAACTTTTTGAATTTGAACCCAAAACCTTCCCATAGTTTTTTCAGTTTACAAAATTTTCTCTAGCCCGTGATGAAGGCACTTATTAACATTTTTAAATTTTACATAGAGATGAAAATAATCTAGTCTGACAATGAGTGGGCTGTTTCACTATAATTGAAATTCTTCATATTCTATATATTCATCTACCGGATCTATAAACTTTTGATTTTATTAATTAATTTAATTTAAAAAAATATTGAAAAGAAGGGAGAAATCAAATCTCCCACTGAACCTAATTTTTTTATAAGCAGAGACTCTAAGAATATCTATTTCAAAGTGTTGTAAATTTGTAAGTTGCATAGTTGCATAAGTTGGTAGAAGCTATATTCTTCATAATGTGAGAAGTGCCAAAAAAGGCTTCAAAAGTTTAGCAATTATCAGACATGGATTGGCTACTTGTTAACTATGTTATTTTTGAACGATATTGTTGAACTTGTGTTTAAATTAATAATTACCAAAGTTTCTTCCGATTACTTGTTGTTTATAGAAATGAATTTCTCTTCAATTCTTTTTTTCCCCTATACGGATGGCATTGTTTTATTCCGTACAGACAGATATAAATCATTTAAATTTTATAAAAGCTCCATTGGTTAGTACGTCCTGCCCCTTTGTTGCTATTGCGATCATTTAATATGCACAATATATCTGTTATATATTTTTGTTTATAGCTTTTAAATATTTATGCTCTTCTATTCTTTGCCATATCTAAGTTATAAGATGGATTATAGGATTCTGTTCCTCCCTCCAGGTCCTCTTCTGAAAGTTCAAAAAATATTTGTCAGGTTTAAGCGCGCTACGCTATTGAAAACGGAAAGACAACTTTGAGAAGAGGATCCTAATTGCCCCATGTCAGAGATTACATAAATTAGTTTTACCTGTAAAGTTAGCTCAACAACTGGGACCGCCGTGCATTCTATTCTACCCGAGAACTTTAGGGCACATCGCGCATACGAAACAACTGCTCGTATTCAGCTTGAATTAGTGCTCCTAACGAAGTCTTGATCGCTATGATTTTATAAAGCAGTTATGCTCTCCAGGAGCTATTCACGGTTTATTTAAAAAGGCTTTATTTAAATCAACGAATATGGAGTATTTTCGTGTAAACATTTTTTAAGGAATTGCTTTAAAAAATAAAAAACTAAAAACCTGTACACATACAATCCATGAAGGATCTGGGTTTCAGGGATGTTGAGGGAGATGATTTGTCCTAGATCACGCTCAACCGCCAGATTTTCCACTCTTATTTTGGGTATCCATTTTATAGAGGCTGGGTGAGTCCCAAGAGGGTCCTAGATCCCATAGGATTCATCTTAGATCGCTAATAGAACAAGCAAAAGTCTGCCAGCAGCAGGATTCGAACCCAGGACCTTCGGCACGGCAACTCAGCGCTCTACCACTCCGCCCCTCCCTTAAAAAAGCAACTAAGTATTAAAAACAATTTACTAAGTTCTGGCAAGACTTAGGTAGCTATTTAGGAGTAGTTAACTTCCGAGTGTGGTATCTTTTGAAGCCTCTCAATTGTGGGCATTGATAAACCTTGATGAACCTAAGCCAAACAGAACTTACTTAAGTAGATGAAGTTTGGATCAGTTATCGGAACTCCGGTACTTCGAGCGACAAGGCTCATTACTGGAAGTCGGTACTAACAAGCGGAGTTTCTCAGTGCAGTTCTGCACAGCCAAGTCCTCTTCTTTGTTCTTCGTCGACTATCACGATCATGAAGAATATAGGGAGTATTTGCAGTAAGATCATTTCCGTCACTCACGGTCAAGCATATAGCATAAAAAAGGAATTATAAGGTTCACACTAAGTCGATACAAGACAAGTAATATATCGCAAGGAATAAATTGCTACGATTTATTGTTAAGAAGGTTCAATAATAGCTGTTGATCGGTGTATGTTGTAAATCGGTGCGAGCTGAGCGATAAAAATTTGGGGACTACTTTTAACCGCCTCAGTTACAAAAATAAGCTCAAGTCAGAAGGACAGTGGATTATTGATTCAGGCGTAGGAGGAGAAGAAACAGGGTACATCGAGAAAAAAAACCTTTACTTTTGGTAGGCGCCGATGGAATAGTTCCAGATACACTCATTCAAAAGATAAATTAAAGTAATTACCGAATTATCTCCTCTTCTTCCCGTCATATTCACAGCTCGAAATATCGGACGATACAAATAGTTGAGGATACTGACGAGTATTAATGAATCGATATGTCACTTGGGATATGTCATATTAATGTATTTAGTATTATTTACATTTATATATTATGTATTACTAAACGTATTTTAATGATTTTGACAACCCATGAAGTATATTGGGTTCAGTACATGGTAGTGGCTGTACTGTTTCTTGGAAAACGACTGTGCAGGGAGCTAACGAGTCCGAGATTATGCTCAGCCTCCAGTTTTTCCCTCAATACATGCACTTCATGGAGGCTGGGTGAGCCCTAGGAGGTAGATACTACACGAGTTTTTGAGGTAGATCCCACTGAGTCAATAGTCACATCCGTTACTATTAACAGATTAAATAATTTATCTGCCACAGCGGGATTGTAACCCAGAACCTTCAGAATAGCAACTCAGCGCTCCACCAACTAATCTGCCACGCTCTCATTTAATTTAAACATATATTAATGAATCGATTGAGTGTATTTGTATGCCTTGAGTTTTGCAATTAAACATAATTTATCTCTATAAAAGACTTTGTTTATTTCTTCTGGTTTAGACCGTGTAGATAAATTTCTCGCCAACGTTTCGTCAACCATGCTGCTGACTTCCTCAGGGCTGAGATGAGAAGAGAGATTCTCAGCTCAGCCCTGAGGAAGTCAGCAGCATGGTTGACGAAACGTTGGCGAGAAATTTATCTACACGGTCTAAACCAGAAGAAATAAACAAAGTCTTTTGTAATAATAGTGGTCGTGGAAGCTTAAAAGAATATATAATTTATCTTATTCTGTTACTTGTTTATTATAGTTGATACATTTTTATCTGAACAGATAAGGGAGAACTCGTAATCTATATTTCAATAATACGTGTATAAAATGGACTTTTTTTTCCTTTTCACTTTAACTGCGTAGCGTTTGATTTAACTTTTTACTCATTTTGTATGAAATAATGATTGAATATTTTAAAAAACGAATAGAAATACAAAAAGTTAAAAGAAATACCTGAAACAGTGATGAATCAGTCCGGTCAGTTAAACCACTAGCCGTGAAAAAAGGACGACACGGCGGAACAGAAACCTCATTTCAAAAATTAATTAATTTCTGGATGGAGTGGAGGCTGCCATTGACAGTTGGGAAATGATTGGAAAATTAATAAAGTGGAAACAAATCGCGATATCGTCACTCCCCGAGTCAGGGTAACGCCTTCTCTGTTCTCATTATGCGCGTTTATTTTCTTAAAACGAGGTTTCGTATATAAAAGATGTTGCGCAATAAGGCTCAATGCGCAATTCAAATTTTTATTTCTACGGTTTAGTTCTTCATTATGCTTCATATATTGTCAATTATATTCGACCTTCTTGACTTTGTGATTATTTATTTAACCCTTCAAGACTCGCCTTCAGTTACATGATATGAGTACTCGCTGTTCGTCAATCCCATCTCTCACACTAGACCCGTGAGTAACTTGATAACTAAGATTTCTAACTTAAAGATAACATAAACAAGGTGGGAAAACTAAATGAAAAAGTTCAAACTCAGTAAATCAATTAATATTAAATAATGGTAATTTTTAGTAAAATAAACGTAAATTATAGGAACAAAACACTGAATTTAGGATTTGAAACTCCAGCTGCTCTTAGACTGTCGTCGTCAATTATAAACTTGAACTGAACAGGGTTCGAGTTCCTGTTCGGGCGCCAATTATAAACTTGAACTTCCGAACTGCTTAAAAAAACCCAACTTTATGGGTAAAAAATTAAAACAGATTATTACTTAAGAGCTACTATGCTAATGACGCACAAAATAGAACTGATTGGTCTTATTACGGGGACTAATATATTCTAATGGGATCTGCTGATGCTGCAGTCGAGTGTTTAGGCAATTCCGTGTCCAACTGTCCCATAAACCTCAAATATGAATGAGATGTTTGTAGATCTCAAACATACACTCAGATAAATAAGTCCAATAAGGCCTCTATTTACTTCCAGTATGCTTTTTAACAGTCACAGAATCTTGAGTAGTTCAATACCATGTTCCTGGATTTTTTATCACTAAAATCAGTGATTTCATGGAGTATTTTGTATGTAAAAAAAACAAACAACATTGTAACGGAGTTTTGCAATTTCTAGCCACTTGCTTCAATCCTGGAAAATCAGCTAGGGGGGTCTTATTGCAAAAGAGATAGACTTGAAAATGGCCCTAATGTCTGTGTTCCAAATAGAGGTATTTTTTTGGAAGATGGAAGATCAAAGTTCACTCGTGGGACATAAACAAACAAAACTTGAAGCTCATACCCCACCTTTAAGTCCTGGAGGGCAAGAGCTACTTTATGTTTCTATGAATGACAAGTCGGACAATTCTATATTGAGGGTCCTAAATTTCGCCTATCCAGGTATAATTAGGAAAGGGATCTTTTACGAGTACCTATAGTTTACTTCTCTTCCGACGTACGACATAACTCAGGATTTTTTATTTCCTTTTAAAAGATACTGCTGGGCAGCGAACCCGTGGTCTTGGGCAGAGAAGGTTGTGATGCTAACCACAACGCCATATGTGACACCTGTTATTTTGAATAAACATGAAGTGTATTGCCAGATTGGCCCTATTCATAACCTAAGGTCATATAAGGTTCTGTTGAAACAAATGAAATGCAAATTAGGCCCTTTCTGTATAAAAATATTTTCGATATGACAAATTAAAAATATCTAGTGTGAACATTATCCTTGTCTATCAACTTTTAAATCGCTGGCTAGACAGTGATTCTGAATTAAATTCTAATCTGTATATACTTCTTCAAGAATTAGTTAATTAACATTCATAAATTATTGCAGAATATAGAAAGAATATATATATATATATATATATATATATATATATATATATATATATATACATAATGTACGGTTTTTTCGGGCTTTTACAGCCTTTGGTTATATGACGAAACCCAATACATTCTGTCGCCAATACTCTCGCCCTCCCAATCTTCCTCCACCAAGCCTCTTGCTGCCATCACCTCTTCAACTCCTTGCAGCCAAGTTTTCCTTGGGCGGCCTCTTTTACGCCTCTCCTCTGGGATATAGTCCAATAACATTTTTAGCCATCTCTCGGGGCCCATTCTTCTCAGATGACCATACCACTGCAGCTGCTTGGTCTCAATTTTGTGCATTATCGTTTCCGCTTTAAAGATATCTCTTATGGCAGAGTTTTCACACGCTCAATTCTAGAAATCCGACTTCTCCAGAAATTCATTCCTGCAGCTTGGAGCCTTTGTGTATCTCTTGGTCCAACTACCCACATTTCCGAACCATACCGGGTTGCATCTTCAAATAAGGAATGAAAAATTCTCTTTTTGGTTTCTAGCGATACACTTGGGCTCCACAGTAAGGAGTTTACCATGCCGATAACCTTCTTTCTTTTTGATCTTTTCCTTTATATCAGTCTGTGTCCCCTCGCTATATATGCACATTCCCAAATACTTAAAGATAGCACTCCGATCTAGTAACCAATTTTCTAATGGGAGAGAAGATGTAGAAGCTTTTAAACCCAATAATTAAGATTACTAAAAAAAAATCTTATCGGAAAAATCTGTGAAATCCAAGATTTTACTAGATATTTTTGAACCGTTTGCAGGAAATAAGTTTTGTGAAAACAAAATAAGTACTTGAAATTATATTTTATTTAATTATTTTTTATTTAATAATTTTATTCAATATTTATTATTTGTTTTATTCAACAATTATTATTTTATTTAAAATTTCTTTATTTATTTAATATTTATTTTATTATGTTTAATATTATTTTTTTTATTTCTTATTTATTTATTTTTTTATTTATAAAAAATCTTAGGAGCTCTATAAAAGAAGAAGACGAAACTTTGGGTTCTGAATGTGACATTTCTCCAAAAACGACCAAAATAAAAATTACGCCACCTACAAAAAATGTTAGCTGACACAAGCCACATGAATCAGTTAATGTTAATAAGTACATTTGGTAATTAACTTTCGAATTGTGATAAAATCAGATCATTTTGGAGAGGGAGGTTCTACTGTGTTATCAGCGATCGTCAGTTTATTCTTTATCTGTTTGTAATGATGTTTATTTTTAGGAAGTAATTAAGTATGTGTTGAGCTTAGTCAATAAAATGTTTTATTATGGTTGGTTTTATTTATTTATCTTTCATTTTACAGTTTTTATTTTATTATTATTTATTTTTTCATTTATTTTTGTAAAATTTGCTCATTTAATTAAATGATTTTTTATCATTTTAAAATTTTTGTAAAGAATAAAACTTACTTTTACTCCTAACTTAATATATTTAAAATTAATATTTTATAAACAGTTTCCATTATAACCTCTAAAACCTGAAATACAGATAAACAACATTTGAAAAATCGTTCATTTATATTGAAAATTTCTCTAAGAAATTGTGCCTGGTAAAATTGCTGGTAGATAGTTTTTGTAGTAATAAATTATTGTGATTTTTGTGTTTTTTTTTAATACGTGTTATTCTGTTATATTTTATATTCCTGTTCTTAAACAATTAATATTTTTTGTTACTTTGATCAAACTTTGTAATTAAATAAAACATACGTAATAATTTTTAACGTTATAATTATTTTCGTTTTTTCGTTTAACGTTACATATTATAAAATTAAGTATTAGTATAACTTGTAAATTTTTGAAAGCAATTTTATTTTCTCTACTTTGAACGATATTCGTTCCCAGTGTTGCCCGAGCCATGAACTGGACTATATCGAAGTAATTCGAGTTTCACTCTATGTTTCAATTCTTGAAATTAACTATTAAAGAAATGACTGCAGTTTTAATTTTACAAGTAGAAATGAGATAATAATTTACTTATTAAATAATTAATATTTCCTGTTTGATAAACACTTTACAGAAAGTACACTTATAGGTAATGATTTTTTTTATATTAAGCTTTTATTACTACAAATAACTGATTTGAATAATTCAATAAAATGTAGTTTATTAGTCAGTTAGAAGTTATTAGTTCAAGTAGTCAGAATATGTATATTCTGAGAATCCATTTTATTTTCCCTACTTTCAACATTGGACTCTACACAGGTCTGTGCAGGTTCGTAGGCAGTGCTGAGTTCTCAGTGTTGGTCGAGCTATGAACTTAAGCATATCACAGTAGTTTTTAAAATTATTGCTCATATTTCGAGTTTATTCGATCTACTATTCAATTATTGTAGTTAACAATCAAAGAAATCACTGCAGTTTTCATCTTTCAAGTAGAAGTGAGATAATAATTCACTTTTTAAATAATTAATAGGTACATTCTGTATGTATAATACCTTAAAGCATATATAATGATTTTATAGGTTTTTATTAATGTGTATTACAAAATTAAATGATTATATAAAGTATAGTTTGTAAATTACAATACATTTCAAGAAGCTATTTTATTTTCTCTACTTTGAACATTGGACTCTACATGTCTGTGCTGGTTCGTACGCAGTGCTGAGTTTTGTGTTGGCCGAAAAATGAACTGGACTATATCGAAGTAATTCTTAAAATTATCGCTTATATTTCGAGTTTATTCAGTCTATAATACAATTATTATAGTTAACAATAAAACAAATCACTGCAGTTTTCATCTTTAAAGTAGAAATGAGATAATAATTTACTTCTTAAATAATTCTCTCTGTTTAATAAACTACTGCACGTATAATGATTTCATTTCATTTTTTATTGATTTTTAAGGTTTTTATTACTACGTTTTACTAGGAAGCCATTTCATTTTCTCTACTTTGAACATTGGACTCTATAGGCCTGTGTTGGTACGTACAAAACTTCAGTTTAGACCGAGCTATGAACCGAAGTAAGTTTACAGTTTACATTATATATCGAGTTAATTCAGTCTTGGAAATAGATATAGAACTAAATGTATCACTATTGAATCTAAATGGAAAACATGATGAAATGCAACCATTTAAGAAATTACACCTGCTACATCTTATTCTAATATCTCGATTTCAGGACTGTTATTGCTGTGAAAAAATACTAAGACTTCCTTTTATAAACTATAAATAACTTTTTTATCAATAAAACAAAAAAAAAAACATTTCATTATTTTTTTTAATGCAAAACATTTAATATTTCAAAGTAATGTAATAAATACTAGAAGCTGTAATGTATTAAGCATCTTTATTTTACCAGTAACAGGGAATAAAAGGTTTCACAGCATTTATTTTAAGAGAATGCCCAATTCCTGTGAAAAGGGAGTTCTCACCCCTGTTCCCGAAAATAAAAAAATAAATTGTAGTTAAAGAGGCTAGTTAAAGAGTCCAAAACTAAGAATCCCCTTATTAATCTCCTAGTGAACTTTCTTTATGAGAAACTTCAAACTGCCAGACTAATTAAAAATAAACTTTACGGCCGTTTAGGAAAAAGTTTGCCCTTACAAAGCTGCTAGGGGTTTCTTGCTAAGGGTTTTACAAGGGATATTGATTTCCGAGCCAACTAGTTCTTCAAACTGCAGTCCTCTTGCTGGCTGCTAAGGACACTTAAAAATATCGGAAAAACAAGGAATTTAAAATGTTCAGTTGTTGGTCTAACTATACACTAATTATTTTTATCTTCTTAATGTGTTTAGTACAATTTAATATACTATATTATAGTATTGTAAATAAAGAATGATTTAAGTATTTTGTGTTTATCACAACTATTGTGTAAAAATGGTAAATGCTCCTTGGTTTATTTCGAATCACAAGGACATGAAGATTCCCACTGCAAAATCAAATATTCAAAATAAAAACCATTCCGCTCATCAACACATCACCAAAACCGTTTTGTACTATAACTTTCTTTCTCGCTGTTACCTGTTCTTTTATGACAAAATTAAAAAGACAATTGACAAGGGACCTGCTCAGAAATCTTTAATTAGTTGTAAAAATATTTTTGCGATAAAAACTAGTATACTACAAACTTTAAAGGTTTTAACTTAATGATTTGTTTTATTCTATTCCTTTGAATACAAAAAACACTCTTCATTTGTATTCCTGAACCTATACCACTACAACCCGTGAAGGGTCTGGAGTTCAGTACATCGTAGAGACTGTGCAGTTTCATGGACATCGGCTGTGCACGGAGATGATTTGTCCCAGATGACGCTCAACCGCCTGATTATTTCCCTCCTTAATTTGGGAAACTATTTTATAGAGCCTGGAAGAGCCCCTGGAGGGTCCTAGATCCTACAGTATCCATCCCCGGCCTCTAACAGGTTAAATAAAAGTTTTCGAGTGAGCGGGAATTGAACCTAGGACCTCCGGCATGGAAACTCAGCGCTCTACCTCTGCGCCACTCCGCTCCCCTTTATTTGTATTCCCTCAATGTAAATTTAAAAAAGGAAATTTATCATGAATTTTCCATCTTAGTGTTGTCTCCTTCAATTTCGCCAGCCGAGGTAATAGTATCTCCCGGAAGTTGGACATTTTAGACGCGGCGGAAGTGCACCAGATACAGCTGACGTTCAGTTATGTAGATGAGATGTAAAGGAGGTGTCGAGCTCGTTGTAAAAAGCTGTAGCGAGCGATAAAGCAAAGGCGGAATGCAAAGCTTTTAAGCCCTGAGGACTTTGTAAAACAAACTGCTTCTGTTATTGCCGCCTTGAGGCTAATAAAGTCATCGTAATTTAAATACACTACTTCAACTCTCATAAAAGCACTCTAGAAACGGGACCCGATCGGGTATAATTTCGGCATAATATTTTTTTATTTTATTTTATTTTTTTTTTATTGATATTTACAACTGTAATAACATTACATAAATTGGCTGTATGAACAAAGGACATGAACAAAAAAATCACTTGTGGAGAAACTATCCATTGATAGCACTCCAAGGCATAATATTTTAATTTTTAAAATTTTTGATTTCATAATAATCTTTGCAATCGAGATTGAGTAGCGTTATCGAGTAAATTGGACTACTTCTGCATACAATGGGAGTAACGCTGCAAGGAAAAATAATAATAATAGTAAATCGTAACTAGGGGGGATTCCAGGGAAAAGGAAAAAAAATCCTGGGTCGAAGTGGAACGAGAATAGAAAGAGGTAGCACAGTGAACGGATGAAAGAATAAATTGGAAGGAAGGAAAGAGAAAACAGCAGTAAGAGAAGATTTAAAATTGGCACCTAGTCCAAAGGAATAGGTAATTGGTAAAACTACACGAGTAGGCGTCTATTAGGTTTTTCTTTAAACCTATTGGCTAAAGGTTTAATGAGGACGGTCTTATTAGCCTTTAGTTGATTCACAGCAAGATGAATTCTTATATGTGTTGCTTGAAGGGAGAGGATTAGATCAGTGATCAGTGTGTAGAGCACTGAGTTCCTCTGCTGCAAATTCCAGGCTTGAATCCGGCTGTGACAATCTATTTATTATGCTGTTACCTGCGGCTCTTCTCTCGGACTTCATAGACACCTAAAAAGGGTTGGGTGAGGACAAGGTATCGTCGAGGACACATAGAGAAGCTGGGAAAAGAAATTAACCCAAAAGTTCCATTTATCAAAAATAAAACTCAACTACATATCTTGAACTAAGGTTCACCACCAATAACCATAATCCCAAAACCACTAATAAAGATAATAATTTCAATTTAAAACAAGATCCATCCTCCCTAACCATAATCCTATAGGCACTAAGAATAATTACAATTTAAATAAAAGATCTCCCTTCTGTTTTTGTGAACGAAACGCGCAAAAGAAAAGGAGAGAATAAATGTTTGATCGGCTTTATCATTTAACTGACACTACATCTGGCTACATCCAGAATCTAGTCTGATTGCAGTAACATAGACCTACCTTGACAGCTCATCTTCCTACCGGTCAAACCACGATCCTACTCGCTGGCAGTACCAGTTCTCAACTCTGACTTATAGGGGAAAACGAACGGGTATAAAAAGGCTCATTCGAGCTAACATAAACCCGTGTCCGGGAGGTGCTGCCCCTTGCGGACAAAATTGACATGATATTCTTGAAATGAAAGGTAATTTAATCAATTGTGCCATTAATTTCGGGATGGAAGTGGAAAACCCCGAGTCATATCCGGCCTCGATACTAGGAATGGGCGTGTGAAGTGTTTAGTGAGCACGTTATTGACAGCATTATTTCTTAATCTAAATTAACATTAAATTTATCTACTTCTACTTTATTCAGTTCGTTGCAATGTTAACAGCATTGAACAAACTATGAACCATGAAACTACAGCTCTTCCTGTAGCTCATCCATCCTCAATAAACAAGGCGAAAACAAGGCGGTCGAACGTAATCTAGAACAAATTACTTCCATTCTTTACCTTGGTCTAGGAAACAGTAGTCTCGACTATGCACTCAACTCGAAACCCTTCATGGAGTGCAATGGTAGAGGGTTTTTTAATTCTCTTAGCTAATCGACATAACGCGTTTCGTACAGAACATAGAAACATATGCCATTCCTGGTATATGGACTCGTATTACTGTTATAACTGAATTCTTTTATCAATCCATTCTTTGCATCTTCAACTTATTGTCATCCTGATTTGAACACCTGTTAAGATCTAATATAGTAGGTATAATACATTTTCATATTGTTTTAAAAAATACGTTTTTAAAAATAGCGGCAATAGGACTGCAATAGTCCCAAGACCCTTTTTTTTTTCATAGAAGTAGAGGTATAAGTTTAATAGTATACAATATCATATTAAACGATGATAATTTATTTTTTTATTTGCATATCCAAAAATAAAAAAGGAAATAAACCGGCAAATATCACTTATTTATGATGTCCATTAAAAAGACATTATAAATATTCATAAGAGCTAATAGATTTATCTGGAATGTATTTTTCTCAATCCAATTCTAAATCCTCAATGATAAGGCTCACAATTACTGGGACCTCTGGCACAGAAGACAAAACCATTTGGATTAAATGGTTGAATAAGAATTGAATAAAGAAAGAAATTTCGATGATTTCTGTAATCGCTGTTCAATAAATAATATGTCCTTAACAGGACTTATTATTTATTTATTATTTATGTTAATTTTTGAACATAACATATTAATATTTATAATGATACATGCTATCTCTTTTACTGCACCAGGTGCATTTAAAGAGATGATTTTACATTGAATTTTCTTTAAGATTAATTAGGTGGAAGGAGTGGGGCGGGATCTAATGATGGAGCTCACTAGTTCTTTCTGATTGGAGTTAGTTAGTAGTTTACTCAGTCCATTTTGAGTGTCTGTACATGTGTTTGCCAGCGCTGAGGTCGGCCTGTCGGTGTAAGTGCGTTGAATAGTGGGTTCGTGCAGTGTTGGAGGCTATCAAAGAACTTGATATGCCTCCGTGTGATGAAGTCCGTTACCGTCGGGAGTCCGAGGGTCTCGTCTATTCTGTTTGATTTCGTCCTTTGTAAGGGAGGTCGCTTACTGTACGCCTCAGTATACGGTTTTGAAATTGTTGGAGCCTTTTTGAAGTTTTTGGCGAAATTTTCTACCAACTCCTCATGCATTAATTCATTTCAATTTAACAGCGAGAAGGAATAAACGAAATTTAAATTCAGTTGAAAGAAAAAGATAATATGTTTTTTGAATAATAAATAATTTATTCAATAATCTATATATTAAACAGTTCATTGTGTCTATTTGTCTATCTGTGGCACCTGTGCATAGTGGGCTAAGTCAAATTTTGTGAATTTCAAGCTATCTACTTAGAATCGTAACTTATTTCTCTTGTCTTGTGTCTAACACGCTAAGTGTTCCGTCCATTGCAATGAAGGATATTCCTTTGTGAATCGTGGGCTGATAGGTACTCCAATCTTGAACTTAAAAATAAGTTCAGAAAAATTACGATTCTAAGTAGATAGCTTGAAATTCACAGAATTCAACTTAGCCCACTATGCACAGGAGCCACAGATATATCCAGTATTGTGGGTCGTGTTTAGCTTTTTCTGTGTATACGTAGCATACGTCCGTGAGATTTGTGATAAGAACTATGAGAATTTTTACAATTACTTCAAAATGGAATAGGTATATAAACAAATTATAAATTAAATTAAATTAATATTAAAATCGCGTTCGCGTCAAGATCGCTCACGTAGGACGCCGCCGAACAATCCAAAATCCTTTGTTAAATTCTTAATTCTCCTTAAATTTTTACGAATAAATGAATAAAGTCATTCATAATGACCTCGATGTCTTTCCTATTTGCTGATTTTGCCCGAACACGGCATCAATATTTTCATGACAAACTTCATTCCCACTCAAACCCACTTAAAACTGTTTTTAAATTTAAATGGGAAAAAAAGGTTTCAAACCTAGCAACCTCTTAAATTCTTGATAATCCTCAAAGGCGTTTGAAAAGTAGATGGCCTCGTGATCTTTTAAGTTGAACTATTTGAGTACTACTACTGGGTAGTTTCTCTACTTGTCTTTTCATGCCAATGTATACTTTCATTATATTTACTTGATGTATTATGTTATAGGGTTGTAAATTTCATAAAATAGCTTGAAATAAATAAAAATTATCATTGCGTGTGTGTCTCTACATGCGTTTATAATTTACTTGATATATAGATCAAATCCAGAATTAACGGGTGCTAGAATCTGATGAGTCTTCATAAACGGAATCAATCAAGGCTACTCGATTAATTACGCGGATCACCTCACCGACCGATGAGGGGCTGTCCGGGCCAGGCTAATACATCAGGGACCCAATTAACTCAACACTTTTATCTTTAACTTGGGATAATTAGTGTAGAGGATAGCTTTTCACCCTTCTGTAACTTGTTAAGAACTACATATCTATCAATTTTTCTATAGTATTTAATGTTTCCTTCTTCGAGAGAGATGTGGTATAGTGTAAGGTGCACTGTGGGCCATCACATTGTTAGGGTATCGGTTTACCAATTTATATTTTCATATTTATCATGAATTTCTTAGTAATTATTCATCAGAATTTGAGTGGTCGAACAAACTATGTACTGATTAATTATGGATATTAATATTCCATCACAATCAGTTATACTACAAATATAAATTCTTCAAGAAGAATTCCGTATGTTGGAAAAAATGTAACACTACAATCCATGGTACTACAGTACATGGTAGAGACTGTACTGTTTTTAGGACAACCCTCGTCGAGTAAGATGATTTGTTCTAGATCACAATCAACCACCAGGTTTCCCCTCAATACCAACCAACCACTTTATAGCGGCTGCGTGAGCCTCAGGAGGGTCTCCAGATCCCACAGGACCCATCTTCGGCTGTTAACAGATTAAACAAATTATCTGCCACAGTTGGATCTGGAACCATGGGCAGGGCAAGCTACCCTGCTCCCCATACCGTAGTGTCTCTGCGAACGTCTCACCAAATCTATCTAGCCGAATTATAGTAGCACCTTAACTATATTTATGGAATATATTCACCATTCATATTCATATTCATATTCATGCCGTATCTTGTAATTGATCTTGTAAAAGTGTAATCAGAGATTATGAGGGCGAATTCTGGATTCGTGATTCTTAAAACACTGAAAGGTGTCTGAGACTCACTAGCCTTCTGGAAGCAACTTTGGTGTAGGCGTAATGTCTCTACACTGTGTAGTACTTCCGGGAATAGTGATGTATTTTCCAAGGTAACAAATAGGTGAAATATATGATATCCATGATAACCCAGAAGTATGGCCCAGAAATGATCGGATTCGAGGAAAGAAGGTATGGGGCATGTGCGTTAACCAACCATCATAATTCTTGAATCAAGTCTGATTCATCACTGTCCCGAAATAGCACTCCCGAAGAGACTAGTTTTGGATAGTCAACCGCTAATACATAAAACCCATGGTACACAAGAATCGAGATTCTTTGAGATTGAGTTACGCCCACCATCTTTACTCCCATAAGTAATAAATGTCTCCAAGTTGAAATGATCTTCATGGTCTATATCGCCAAGAGAATTTATTTTAATGATTGAACAATGTTTTACTTTTGTTATTACAATTCACATACTTTTTAGAGGTCTGACTATCAATCTCAGTCAGCATATTCCACCGAGCGCATCTATAGTTGTTAACGGATTCATTAATCTGCCACAGCCGTAATTAAACCTGAGAATTAAATTTTATTCCGTCTATTACTAGCCGATTATTGAAAACTAAAAACCAAAATTGAAACAATTAAACTATAATACTTTTCTGCATATCCTTTATCTGCCTGATCCTTATTTAGCTTAGCATTTGAGGAGGGAATTGCTGGTAAAATTATTAGTCGAAGAATTTTTGTGTAGTACTAGACTTACCAAGACTCGGTTCGTGAGCTAAGTCAGAATCTGCAGAAAGGCTAATTAAATCCTAACCTGTCTTAGGGACCAAAGTTAGAATACGACAATCACTATTCCTATGTATCTGGCTCAGGAGTGGTAGAGGAGGCACTAAGCGAATCGGACCTGGCTCATCTGAAATTCTATTACCTCGCAATTATTTGCTAAGAGGGTGTTAGATTCTATTATTCAAACATAACGCTCTGGGGCCAAGTCATCAGATTTAATTCAGGAGCAGATAGAATCATAGTAAACTTAATCGGGATCCGTACATAGCTTAATTTATAATAACAAAAGTCTTACATTACAGAGTCGATTATCCGAACTAATATCTTCGGGTGTAATTCGGATAATCGAAATTCAATAAAAATAAAAAAAAAGCAAAATGTTAAAGCAACAAATAGCAAAAAATATTACTTTAAAAGTAATTTTATTTTATATTGTATAAAAATATTATGTGCGTAAATGTTCGGCCTGGGAACTCGTGCGTTATCGCATATGTCACGTGACCAGGCCGCTCAAAGCCAGTCAGGTTCAAGAGCTGGTGAAGGATGGGCTCTCTTCTTGGCTCACTTTATGCTACTTTCCTTCTAAACACCTCCGTACAATACCGAGGGTACATCAGGGCGAGAAGAGGGCACATACTTCACTAGCCCTGGCTCCACAATAGTCTCCACTGGTCTGTACTTATATCATATCATATTATATCTCTTTTTATTCTGACTCTAAGCTCTAAATTTATCAAATATATTGTGGGCTCTAAATTTATCAACTATATTGTAGGGCACCATTTCCTGTTGTCTGTCTTTTCTTCTCCTTTTCTCTCTTTCTTAACACTAAGCAAATGTGTTATTTATCCTCCACCAATAGGATTTATGCGGCATCAAGTCCCGCGGAGATAAAAGATACAGACACCAGGAGGGATGCCCAGCCTCTTATGCGATATACAAAAAATAAATTGTACCTTCTTCACAGTAATGCTCTTTTTTTTCTCTCAAATTTACCCTTAACCAGCTGCCTCCGGCAAACGCATTTTTTTTTTGAGGACAGAATCAGTTTTTTATTATTAAAGACTATCATGCCTCAACACAAAACTATCACTATGCTTATATAAAAAATCGTTAATTATTCCGCAGGTAATCGTTTCGAGTTGAATCACAAGTTTTAAATTTTCATTCGTTTCCGTTTTAATATTTTACAAAAACACAAGTTATGAGCTTTAGTATGGGAAAAGAAATTTAATTATAGGAAATGGGTATACTTCGGTAATCATTTCGTCTAGAAATGAACGCGTCAACAAAAATATTTCTTTTATACTTCGAAATGTTAGATGAAACTTTTATTTCTTGATGAAATGATTCCCAAAATTGACCCATTACTCTTTTACTCTAAATGGGTCATGAAAGCTACTCTTTTTTAAAATCTACTCATTATCATTTCCATAATAATGCTCGCGATATCTTGCATTTTTGGAAAATATTAAACATGAAACGAATATGCAGTTAAAACATGTAACTCGACTCGCAGCGACAACCAGTGGAACAGATACCTTTATATATAAATTAATTTGACAAAAAGAAATCTTACAACACCAAAACTTTGATATCATTTACTGGTCATAAAACATTGTATTTATTAATATTTTTTAAATGATGATCATCAACATAATTATCTTTTATCCTCGACTACCGCCTAAGCAGTGTGAGAAGACCCTTTATAGCGCTTGACTCAGTTGTCTCTTTTCTGTACCAGCACACTTCTTCTATCTGATTCCTTAGGATCTGTCCAGCTCTGTTTCTTTTTATATTTGTGGTAGTAAGAATTTCGGAAAGGCAGGGAATAGGCCTGTCTCATCCTAGTTCAGTCGGGGGGCTGTCCTTTGGGGGGAAACTGAACATTCCCTTCAAATGATCAAAGTTGTAATTAGTCCACATCTGATTTCTTCCACACTATTCCAGTGAGATCTGATTTCTACAGTCAGATTTTGCGATTCTTCTCATTATCACAATTCCTACATTTTTTTTAATTACACTAATTTTCGCAATTTCGATAATATCCCATATTTACGGAGTTTTTCATATTTTTATATTTTCGCGATTATCCTATTACAATACGAGTTACATTAACGACATATTACGTTGTATTCCTCTATACAATTATCGGCAAGTAGTTTATTTTGAATCTCCATACTACGGACAGCCATCTCGATTCTTCTAAAAGTTGCCTTACAATTTCAATTATTCACAATACCCTCCTGCCTTAGCTATAGATTATTTATATACTACATATCTCCATATGTATAATACATATTCTTATAAAACATATCTCCAAATGTATAACACATATCTGCATAACATACATCTGCTATATTTTATATAGTTGTAATAAGACCCGTAAACCAGAGGAGGTCGGTTTTCTTCATTAACGGTTGGATAAGTTACCCCCTCATCCCTGAGATGGTATTCTCTTGAGAGAAGTGGAGGGCCTCTCTCTGCCCATCTTGGTAATTGTCAAGAACCCTTATCACAGGCCTTTACTCTCTATACTTCTTCGAGTCGTTGAGAAGTCCTGAAGATGTCTTCCTGCTTATATATAAATACATATAAAATATATATTACGTAAATATACAGAATTACTCAAATTATATAGATATATTTACTTATTGTTCTCGAGATTCAATTAATTCTTTTAACTTCTTTGAAATGCCTTAACAGTGAAATTATGACATAGTAATGATACGTCGCCAAAAAGAAGTTTTGTCGTCTAAAAGCGTGGGGTGCTTTTTATGGTGTCCTCATAATGACTCTACTTTTACAATATCAGACAATAAAGTATTCACAATTAAGATCTAGCATCCCACTTTTTTTTTTTACGATAATACGTGTTTATCACTCTATTCTTATTTTAAATGAAAATTATTTTCTACTTTTTAGTTTTGTTTCTTGTACTTTAATTTTTTAAAAACTATTATTTATTAATTAGTCTAATTAAGTATCCAGACTACTTGTAACCATTGTTGTAAATGTATCATTAGGCAATATTTATCAATAGGTTAAAACGTATTTCGCCTCAAATACATTGCCGACAGGTATTTCCTCCCCCCTGGAAGAGCCCATCCTGAGGGCAATAGATGGAGAAGGGAGGCAGCCCTTAATAGGGCCTGGGGTCGAGAAGAAGTGGGCGGACGTGTATCGTTGGCGCTGATAAACAGCTGAGGTAGATCGTACTAATCGTATATTGCTATCGAAACCAGTTTGTACCTTGTAATTTAATTTATTTAATAATAAAAATTTAAATTTACGTCCAAACTGCCAAAAAATTATACTACTAATTTTAGGTACAATATTTGTAGACCATTGTTTAGATGTAATTTAGAACATGATCTGATCGGGGTATAGAGAACGAAATTCTACTAATTGTTTTTTTCCTTTCTTTCTTGTTTCAAAATTTCCTATTTTCGTAACTTCAGTAGTTAACGAATCCCACTTTTGTTTTCATTTCTACTTATTTTTATAGTTTATGAATTTTCCATGCTTTCGAATTTTTCTATTTAATCAATTTTTACTTTTTCCAATTCTTCCAATTTACCTAATGTTCGAAATCTTTAGATTTTTGCTATTCTTCCAATTTCCCACACATTCGCTGTTTTTATATTTGCGGAATTTTCTAATTTCCCATTTCTTTCAATTCTGATTGTTTTTTCTCGCAATTTTCTATTTTCGAAATTTTTCAAATTTTGTAATTTTTCTATATTCTCGATATAAAAATTTTGAAATTCTTCCAATTTACTGTGTTTTCGCAATTTTTCACATTTTCACTATTCTCCTATTTTATCGATATAAATGTTTTGAAAATCTCCTAATTTACCAACTTTTCGCAATTTTCTCGATTTTAAATTTTCACATTTATTCCCATTTACCATATCTTCGCAATTTTTAGATTTTCGCAATATTTCGCATTTTTTTACTTTCACATTTTTTCTTTGATTGTTTTTTCATAGTTTTCTATTTTTGTAAAGTTTCCATTTTTTATCTTCTCCATTTTTGTAACTTTTCCAATTTTTTATATTTTCGCAGTTTTCGTAGTTTGTAGATTTTAATTTTTGCAATTCTTCCATATTTACCAAATGTTCGCAATTATTAGATTTTCCTTGTTTTGACAATTCGATTTATTTTCGCAATTTTTGAATTTCCACCTTTCTTTTAATTTTCTATATTATTGTAAATTTTATATTCCATAAGTATAAAATTTATACCATTAGTTAGACATTAGACTTTATTCTTTCTAACCATCAATGTCTTATATATTTATATTCTATATTCACCATCTAATATACAGTCCACAATCTGCAATGTGCCATTTTCTATAAAAACGGATGGTATATTTTTACCTTCGAACATTGAAATACGTTTCAAAATACTTTGGCATTTAACGGTTTTAATGAATAATAATCCGCCATCTTGAACTTGACTATAGAAGCCCTTCTGTAGGAGACAAAGACACAAGGATGTGACGACGAAGGTGACCGGGGAGGCAGAAGGAGATAAGGAACGGTGATGGATGACCGCTCCTCCAACTGCACGCCCTCCAGTGATCATCTTTTCATTATCCGCCGACCTGGAGGGAGGAATCGAGGGGGAAAAGGGGAAGACTTCTCGAGAACGACTCACTTCGATGTATCGATTGATGCGCATTTAATTCCATCAGTTTTACTCTAACTTGCTCTTTGGGATACATAGATTATATTAAAGTTATATTTACTAGTTATTGCCCCTTTTATTGGCTCGTATTCATATTAAATATCCAATTTTATTGAAGTGAAAACTTCTTTAGCCTTTTGATAGAGGAAAAACGTATGAGTTCGCGTCATACACATGAGTGACATTCTTTGTGATGTACTGTAACATACATACCTATAACCGTGTTCGGGGAAGGGTAACGTAAAACTCAACGTTGGTTCAGGAAATTTTGAGCTGGTAACATATATTTATTCATAAATAATTCATTTTCTCTTTCTACCCAGACATGGAACCATGACATCCCCGTCGTACTGCAGTGATTCCAATGAAAACCTGACAAAAAACTATTTGCATTTTTTAATCGGAAGGAAACTTACACGACAACGGCAGACCTCATGTTCACGACAGACAGTGAAGAAACTAAACGAGCTGGGTTACGAGGTCCTCTGGGATTCGAACTGAGCTAGCAGTTAGTTAGCTAGTTAGCTAGTTAGTTAGCTAGCTCAGATGGCAGAGCACCACGACGGAGACGTGGGAGACCCGGGTTTGAATGCCGGCCCTGGACAAATCTTTTCTTTTCAAAATAAAAAAATATAAAAATTATAACAATTAATAAAAATTGATCCTAGTTGAAGTAATGTCCAATGAACATTTTCCCTCTTATATACATCGCAAAAATTGCGAAAACCCTAGGATATAGGATCGGTGAAGAGAATGGATTTGTCTGGCTGTGTTACGAGCCATATTAGCTCAGTCGGTTAGAGCACCGCGCTAGAGACGCGGGTGACCCGGGTTCGAATTCCGGCCTGGACAAATCTTTTCTCTTCAAAATAAAAATAATTAAAAATTATCACCTTCATAAGAATAATAAATATAAAATAAATTATATCTATTATAATCCGTTTGCTACTTTTTTATTATTACTGTGTGATTCTTTTGTTATTTTTGTATTTAGATATTTTGTTTACATTAAATTTCTTTACATTTATTATTATAAAGATTATTCATTTATGTTTATTTTTATTTAAACAAAAAAAAAAACTGTACCACTACAACCCATGTCTTGGATTCAATACGTGGCAGAGACTGTACTATTTCTAGGACCACGGTTGTACATGGAGATGATTCGTCTTAGATCACGTCCAAACCCATTTTTTTTCCGAGTTAAGGGTAACCACTTTAAAAATACTAGGTGGACCCCAGGAGGACTGTCTGATTATTTATTTATACATCACTTATATGTATTACATTACTATTTCTGTACCATATATATCATTTTACATTTTTATCTTCTTAATTATTATTATTATCATTTCTGTTATTATTTTCATATTCTAAGGTTTCTAATGTATTCAATGGTCTTGATTATTGAATGGTTGCCCCTGAAAGAACCTGATCTAAGATACTGTTCTAGGTCTGTATAGACTGTTTATCTAGACAACTAGTATCTAGATAAAAATATAGTCATGGGTACAATGAACCATATTTCCTTCCCCGTTCGTATCAGTATATTGAACCAAATAAAGAAGTAAGTAAACAGGTTGGCCAGATATACTGAGCTAAAGGGACACACCATACCGTTTTCAATCCCTCCCGAAGATTTGATTTACCGTAAGTCATTCTACATAAGTCTACCCCACAAAGGGGGATCTCCCCTTTCCATCAGGTATTCGCGGATCAATGACTGTTCCGTCTCCAAGAAATCACCAACTATCTCTACTCGCTCTTCTGCAGCCCAGCTTCTGCTCAAGATATTCGCATAAATCGAAAATCGTATAGATGTATTTTTCTTACTTTATCCGAAGTATGTTGTCCGTCGTTTAAAATATTCACGAAAATCCTGTTAATATAAGCGGTATTATTTTTCTACACATGATCAAATCCTGAATTAATAAGTAAATTTTTAAAATTAACTGTAAAGGTTAATTATTGCAGAACATGTCCATTAAATATGACAACCGACTCAAACTAGATAAAATAATATAATCTACATCAGTTATTTCATCTCATTTAATGTTACGATTCGCAGCAGGATTCAATATAGCTCTTTTGAACCTAATTTATTGGAAATCACAGTAATTTTATCTTCGAAAAATAAATGGGATAATGATTTACTTCTTAAATAATTACTTATTACTTATTTTATAATCATATAATACTTATATGAACTGTTGTACGAATATCGAGATAATTTTATAGTTAAACATTATACGAGCATATCGAGTTTATTCATTCCAAGATATCGATATAGACACAAAACGTAAATCTGTTTTTAAACTGGGCTAAATCCTAATATTTTAGGATTGTTATTTTACTTTAAATAAACCTAAAATGAAAGATAAAGTTCATTTTTTAATTAATGCAAAATACTCCATCTCTCAAAATCTCCATCAAATATCGGTGTACCTATAGTGACCCTACTGTAGTGCAATGGACAGTTGTTCAATTTGTGCAATGGGGCTGGACAATAGTTACTCCCTTGGCATATTCTAAAATAAAATTTATATCCTAAGTTCATTTTGTGACACTGATTCATAGCAGAAAAAAATAAAACATAGAAAACTGACATCTATTTCTATCTGATATTTTAATTTTATGTAAATTTCATTTGTGAATGAGTTAAGTCCCGGACTTTAATTAAAACATCTTAATTTCACCTCTTCGTAGGAGGCTCATTGAGATTTTCCTTTTCTTGCTTTTAGTCATGAGATTATAATTAGAATTGCAGCTTTTATAAATAATTAAGTTGGTCATGACAAAATTATTCAAGAAGAGTAAAACGTTAGGAGTAGTTTCAATACAGGAACCTGTTTGGAATGATTATTGACAAGTAGTTACTGAATGAATCCCGACTAGAAATGTTACATGATATGGACCTAAGTATAATATCATAACAATAATATTATAATTAAGTAAAATAAAGATGAATAGTGAACGTTACAATGGCCCATCTTTCCTCTGCGATATTATTATTTTGAGCCGAATAAAGAAGTAAGAAAACAACCTCGCCGAATTGAAAATACATTAAATTACTGAACATAATATTCTACTTTTTCTTAATTTTCTTTTCTACAATTAAGTCTGGCCTAAAAATATACGTGGTGTATAAATAAACGCGGAGTTTGTTTTTTCTTTTGTTAGGTATTTTTTTTATCCTTTCATAGAATTTCGGTTATCTGAACTTTTGAACATCTGACGACATTAGTTCGAAAAATCGTAGCTTTACTGCATTTTATATTCAGTGGCAGTAAAAAGTAATTGCACAATCCAAATATTGGCCCTAAAACAATTTTGGAATGAAATAAAATTACAAAAATTTTTCAATTGAAAAATATTTAATTTTTATTCGTTTTAAAGTGATAAATAATCAATTAAATAACATGACTGACCAATCAATAAAAAAAAAAGTTGATAAAAGTTTTGCTAGAAGAGTGGGAAAAATCGAACCAGAGTTTTAAAAAAATCTTGTTAATTCTATGCCAAGACGTCTTCAAGCTGTTATCGATGCAAATGGATTGCACACAAAATATTTAAAAATAGAAACAATATACATATTACGCATTATATCACAAAAATTTAAATTTGTGCAAATAATAGGTATTAAAGATCCTTTTTTGTACTTTATTTTTTTAATTGATCAGTTTTAATTAAGTGATGTTTTAACAATTTAAAACTTGGCTAAATAAAAGATTTTTCTTTTGAAAAAGTTGTGTAATTTTATTTCATTCCACGCCAAATCGTCCTTTCGACCCGAATTGGTTGGCTCTTTGAGGCATAGAGGCGTGCTTGTAAAATGCACGATGGCGACCTTTGATAACACTACAGTCATGTTATCGTATTCGTTTACAACAAAATTGCATGCGCTATTGCGGATGCATGTCTACGTCGCTCGCGCTATCACCGATGCACTTTGTGCTAATGAAAGATGGGCTCCATAGTTACCATTGTCCCATCTCACGATCCCAATACAATGTTATATTCTCATTCTTGTTATAACGTATTTATTATTACTTGACATATACTTAACGTAATGGCTAACTTTTTAATAATATGAGATCTTACTTGGATTAAAGAATATGGAAACATTCTAAATAACCAATACATTACCTATGTTTGTTTATTCATTTAACACCACTTCATACTGCTCTAGCTGATCGTTGCTACTATGGGATTCTTAAATTTATCTTATCCAGGTTTAATTAGTCCCTATCCTTATTAAATCTTTGAGTACCTGACACGGTACAGACTCGGAAACCCCATATCACATCCCTTCCAAAGCACGGCATAACGAAAGATTTTTTACTCCCTTTAAAAAATTCTAAGGTCCCAGCTGCGATATTGGACATATATTTTATGCTAACCACTACACCGCAGGTGGTTTTTTTTTTTATAATGTTTCAATTATTGGTAATTAATTTTTGCCCTGCCAATAACTAGGTAAGCTTCCTTGGTTGTGATTATCCTGATTTTTCTAAGTAGTTAATTCAAGATAATTTGTGAGTTTTCATTCTTTTACAACCCTTCCAAAGGGCAACTTAACCTAAGATTTACTCCTTTTAAAAATTCGAAGGCCATTTTCTGGACTGCAAAACCCGTCTTCTTGCAATTTCGTGCTGGTTTCAAAGACCGTATAGGCAATATTGCAATATTATATAAGTTGTATAAAATCCTAGGACTAAGTTCTGGACTGCCAAACTGGGACCTCGGTCGCGATACATTTGATACATTACCTATGTTATCAAACTTTGTTGGATATTATCAGTTATAGTACTTATTGCTATAAAAAAAGAAATACCAATAGCATTATTTTATAAGTATTGGTTAAGTGATTTGAATGACTGTACGGACCTAACTTTTTATGGATGTCTGCATGTCTTTATTGCATTTTTTGATACTAAATTATAACTCCTTGGTAAAATCTACATAGGAATTTAGTAAAAGCTAAGATGAAAGCTTGAAACATTGAAGGGTTTCTTGATGAGTCTGATTCGAGGATTCCACAACCTGTGGAATACAGGTTTGTTTTCGGTAATATTTAAAAAAAAATATTTTATCGCAGGCATTATTCCGTTTCACATAGATAGATGTAAAGTTGAAATGGTTGCAACCGAGTTCCAGTTTATACAAACTTTAAATTGAGTCACCTTCATTATGCCTGGGACGTATTACGCTTTTGAACTTCTCTCACGATTTTATTTTTATAGTTGCCAGTTTTATTTATATTTGTAACCAGGAGAACGTAGCGAGATAGATGAAATTTTCCACATGCTACCGAAATCATCCAGCTGATGTTTTAAGAAGCTTTTGGAGTGAAATGTTTTTGTATATTGGCTTCTTAGATGTAAGTTTATCCTTTTGAGAAAACCTGTACCACTATTGCATGAAGGAGATTGGGTTCAGTATGTGGTAGAGACTGTATCGTTTCTAGGACAACGGTTGTGAGGGGAGTGTTTGGCCTAGATCACGCTCAACCGTCAGGTTTTCCCCTATTAAGGGTACCTATTTTATAAATGCTGGGCTAGACCAAGCAGGGTCTGTAGGTTTCCCTAGTTCCACCCTTTGCTGTTAACAGATTAAATAACTATAAAAGCAACTCAGGACTTTATCACTTAGCTATCCCTCAACCACATATTTGGGTATTGGTTACAGAATTATTTGGATAAATGTTGGTTTTTATAAGTATCCTATGTGGTTGTTCTGATCAGTAAGCTTTATTTTGTAGTTCTAAAACATTAATAAAGCTATAATCGTTCACATGATAGGCAATTCGCTTTTTACCCAATTAAGGGTACCTAGTTTATAGAGGCTGGGTGAACTCCATGAGGATCTGTAAATCCTACAGGGTTTATCTGTCACACTGGATTTGAATTTGAAACCTTCAGCACGGCAACCCTGCTATCTACCACTTACTTAATCCTCGCCTGTGAGCATTTTCAGAAATCCGCTTAAACCTCATAAAAAATATTCTAACTTATCCTGCCAAGAGATATCCTCTACGTATTAATAAAGTGCCAGGAAACAAGGTGTTCACTTAGGTTTCTTCTGATTAATCGAACAAGCTCCTCGTTAGTTAAATTGGTATGACGTCGTCCATTATTATGCGTCGTTGGAAATATTGGAAAAAAAAGTCTTGAGTCAATCCTTCTTGATCGCAAAATGGGCCATCCTTTATCTCGTGAAAAGTCTGACACTTTTGGTATTTTCCATTTATAATCTCAATCCTCTGCCAGATGGACGTTATTAATGGCACTACTGTCGAGGGAACGTCTTGAGGAAGTCACTAACTTCCATTTAGTTAAGGATACCGAGAATTATTTTTTTTATGAAACATTTAATGAATTTCGTGATGCTAAGTAATGATCTTGTGGAGTGCCTCAGAGGTAGAGCGCAGAGTTGCTATGCTGGAGGCCCTTTGGGATCTCGGACTCTCCTGGTGCTCACCCAGCTTTTGTAATGTGGGTACGCAACTTAGTGGGAAAATCTAGTGGTTGCGGTTGATCTCTGCACAATTATTGTCCTAGAAATAGTATTACGTTTCCACTTCCATGCGTAGTAGTGGAACAGGTGGTCATAATGTGGAAAACTATTCACATATTCTCATTGTCCAATATAAAAAAATATGGAGTTTTAAAAATTGTTTTGATATAGCTAACTGATCTGTATGTATTTTTTTGCGCTGATTTAAAAAATGGCATTTTTTTTTCCCATCACATAACGGAAAATTTTGGATTTGTTTTTATTATTTTAACATGAAGTAAAAGTAAAAAAGGAACTACGATACGTAGCTAAAATGAGCATAACAGCGATGCACATGTGTTATAAAGGTATCATAAGTCTTTGTAAATACGTTTTGTTTTTCCATCAAAGCTTCTTTTGGTAATTTTTCGGCTGTGTTCTTGTGAATTTTCCCTTTTTAATATCCAACAGTAGTCTGCCATCATGTTGACATTCCATCGACCTTGGTATCTGTACTCCATTTCTTATATATCTTGATGGAAACGTTCTCCTTGTTCCTCACTTACAGCCGTAAGGCACAAAATTGCAAGGAATAAGAGCCTTTCTGATTGGGCACGTCTGCTTGACATAGTGTTGTTTTCTGTCACGGCTATCCTATTCACAGAGGAAACATGGAAACTTTGTGTAACCGCTTTGTTGACCTAGTAATATGGAAATAACTTTCAAATCCCCACAAATGGTCCATTTATGGTCAGAGTAGCCGAGCTTATTAAGAAAAAACTCAAGAGTTTTGTAGCATTCTTTCAAATGGACTGAGAGTCCAACATGCACAGAGCATATCGATTACCATTGTGAAGAAATACAGCTTTCAGACTCCTTTTTGATGAATCGATGAAAAGTCTCCATTCCTCTGGTTCATACGCGATTTTGAACATTTCCATGATTCTAGGTACATTTTTGCAGAAAACTAGGTCACTATTCTCTTGTGTAAAGAAAACATTTTCTTTAAAACGGTACCATGAAAATGAAACACCGGAGGCTGACATATTTCTTTCTTTAAGTATAGACCCTAAAACTTCCGCTGAAATTTGTGACTTATCTAGGGGTGATGGAATTTTTTCGTAATCAGCGCAAAAAATACTGTTAAACCCACTAGTTAAATATAATACAATTTTTTCATCGCAGACCTGTGTAATCTTTGGGATTTGGGACTCTCCTGGTAATCTACTGTATGTAAAGAGGGTTCACGAAATAGGTGAAAATCTAGCGGTTGAATGTGACTTAGGACAAATCAGCTCCCTGCCCAGCCGTTGCCCAAGGGACAGTATAATCTACAACGTACTGAACCCAATACCATTCAAGGGTTATAGTGATACAGCTGGTATTGGAGGATGCGGAGACCTAGTTACCGGTAAACTTAGTTACTTCTGCAGCGATTTGGTTCGAATCTGGATTGGCGGATTGAAATGAAATTTATGGTTGATTCACGGAATGAATATCGACCTTTCAACTCTGATTAGAAAGGCTGGCAACCTTTAATAATAACCCGCCCAATTTGTATCAGCAGAAATAAATCCCGATATAAAAAATAAAAAGTTGACTAAAATTTTATATTTGAATATTGTACGTTGAAAAGGTGTTTCGGGCTACTATTGATAAATTCAAGTGGTAAAGTAGAAAAACCAAGCAGTCGAAGGAGGGGAAAAACTTCCACAACGAAAGGATGGCTGTGGGAGAAAAAAGGTCGAAGATAATCATAGTAGTTTATAAAAAATTGAATTATTTACTTTTTTTAAACCGATTTTTAATATTATTTCTGTTAAGGTGTCTGTTAACATAATAATATTATGTTGGCATAATAATATTTCTGTTAACATAATAATATTATTTCTGTTAAGGTTTCTTAAACTGTTAAGTTCTTAATTATATCTATGATGCATCTCAGCTACATTTTAACATAATAAAGGCAAATACAATAACATATCACGTCATACCTGATAGTGTGATAGTTCTACTGTGACAATAAAGGCTGCCATGACGGCAGTTGTTTTACAGCTTATTCGTAAGAACTTGCTATGAGAGAGATGATAGCGACAGTTACAATTTAAAAAAATACTTAGGACTCTAAAGATAAAATTACAAATTTATTTCTCTCTGGGACAGAGATAATTTATTTGGTTTCGGGTCAAATTTAAACGTTAACAGACCTAGCTATTATTTGGAAAATAAAACTATTTTGCACTTTTATTTCTCAGTTTTTTCACTCTCCTATAAGTTCTGTTTATTACTCTTTATCGCATTCTTTTACTCTATATTCTTTAAATCAATTTAGAACATGAAATTATTTTAGCTTAAACACTATTACGATGGATTTTTTTTTAATAAATAAAAAAACATTTTTTTTGTATCCTGTCTCTTATTTAAAATCCTTTAATTTAAACTAAGAGCTACTTGTTGGTAGTGGAACATTCCTCTTTGTTCCGATTATTTAAAAGTCTAAGTCAATCGAAATCCCGTTGTATAATTATTTTATTGTATATTTTTCTGCCTACTTTAAGTACAAAAACATATTCGATTTTAACATATAAGGCGGACTAATAGATATGGGGCCTTAATAGTTGTAATAATAATAATTAATAGGGAACAAAAGAATATGTCGCCTGGTAATCGCAATATTTTGCTTATAATAGAGAAAAAATTATTTAATAAGCAGTCATTATTACAATAAAGTGTTCAATGTTAAATTTAATAAAACAATCAAGTTTTACAAAATAAAATACATTACTAACGATTTTACAATGCAGGATCGCGTGAGCTGTAGCATTTAAATGCAATTCAGCTAATAACAGGGCAGCAATTTAAAGGAGCGTGTGGAATAGAGTGATAGATGAAAAACGGATTGCTAAAAATATAATCTATGTTGAACTGAATGATGATGGCCAGTATCGAACCTCTGGATTCACTAAACCTTTTTATTTATTTTTATATATTATTATAAATAAGTAAAGGTAAAATTATAATTATTTTTTGTTATATTTTGATTATATACTGACACTCTCTCAAAAGAATCTGACAATTTGACTACGAACAAAGATATGATTTTTTTAAAATGAGGAAATAATTATAAATAGTATTAACTCCAATATCTCTGTACTGAGTCATGTTATAATATTTTAATTGACATGATTGCTTGTAGAAAACTCTACTCTGCAACATTTATAAAGTTGTAAAAATGTCTAGATGACCGTACACAGAACAATTGCAGAATTAAAGTAAAATTACTATAGTCCACGCTCGGCTGTGCGCGCTCATCTCTGTCCGCCGACTATGTTCGGTACGAGTGAACTGCTTAACAATCTAGTTATAAATTTTTGTATCAATATGAACATATTTCATCACTTCTTCCGTAAAATATAACTTGCAGTCCAGAGAACTGTTCATCACTTAAATGTCTGTTCCATGTTATGCCCATTTCTAGAATTTAACTATGAATTCATTTTTCTTCTTGCCATAGATTATCTCAACTAATTCATCCGTAAACCTTAATGTTCAATTAATAAATAAATTAAAAAAATTGAAGCATATCTACTAAATTTATTTTATGCCAGTACTCTGGATGAATAATCATCTCGATATTTTGAAGTTGTAGTGAAATCTTCTAGGGTTATCATTTTTACGATAAAAAAGAGCATTAAAAAGTTTAATTAGAGAACAAAAACATTATTAATAACAAAAGTAACTGTTAGAACAGAATCACCCATATACATACAATAAATCTTATTGCATCAATTCCAATTCACTCCGAGTAATTGCCTAATTGGGACCTCATTATCACTTCGTTAATCGTCTATATTTTGGTCAGGAATTATCATTATACTCAATTTACTATCTAATTTATTTACAGGGGCTGGAAGTGATAGGGATTCGATAGGATGGAAGGGTTGCGGATTTACCAGTAAATTTACAGTTTTAGTTAATTAAAGATCATAGATTCTGTTTGAGGTGTGGTCGAATTTGTTCATTGATTGATCGAATTGGTCGACTAACTTTTGGTAGTTTTATTGAATTTGGTGTATGCTGACACCAGGAGAAGTATTTATTTCTATATCCTCAATTGTTTTTAGAGAATTATATCTGCTATAATTAAAATAAAGTCATAAAAAAACTAACTTTAATAAACACTATGACCAACCACTACGAGACTAAATTTCAAGGATTTATATTGTTTCATGTTTATTATTGTTCTAAGTATTTGTTTGCTTTGACCTATTTATGGCTAGCTCCAGCGACCTATTGCACAACACATCGGCTCGCGTATTGTGCTAAATATAAATAGTGAAAAATATTTTCCTCTAATGCTGTAAAAACCTATATCACTTGAAACCTATACTTGAAAGGTATAGAAGGACTGCACTATTTCCAAAGCAACCGCTATGCAATGCATTTGATTGATATCTCGCTATAAATGCCAGATTTCCCCCCAACTAATGGTACACACTTGGTAGATTCTGGGTGAGCGCCAGGAGGTTTTTCAGGCGGTATTACGTATTGAGGAAATACCAGATTGACCGTTATCACGGACGAATCAGTTCACTGCACAACTGTTGTATTAGAAACAGTATTCATAAAGGGACCCAGCATCCAACGGGAATTTTTCTTTTCTCTGTCACATGTTCCGTTGTCCCAACATAAAACTCCAGAATGAAAAATAGTCCAGTTTTCTAAAGTTTGAAAACATAACCAGCTATTTTAAAGCAAATCTTACAAAAAACAACATACAATTAAAAAAACATATTGCGAGTAGTTTATTAAGAACTGGTAGAGGGAATATGGTTAAATAAATGGTCAGTATCTACCATGTACTCAACTCACGACCTTTTATTGTTTTAAAACCATTGTTTTAGTTCTTGTTTTTCATTTGACGTCACTTTATGCTGATATGGCTTATGCGGACGACGCTGCAGTGGGAGTCCTAAATTTTTCCTATCCTGCAATAATAGGATAGGTATCTTTAACGGTACCTGACATCGTACATAGTCGAGAACCCCATTTCATGCCCCTTCCGAAGGACGGCAAACCAAGGATTTTTCACTCCATTTCAAATCCTAAATATGCTTCTATTCTTTAAAAACAAATCTTCCAAGTCCTTCACAATTTTTACGATGCTCTTAGCTGTAGCACCTCAATGAATCTCCGCCACATTTTCTTCTCTGTCATGAGGGGAGCCCATACAAGAGAGGCTGGGGGAGTCCGAAGAAGGTCTGGAGATCTACTAGTTCCATCTCTGGCTGCTAATAGATTATATAATTATCAGTCACACACACACACACGCACACATATAAATGATAAACAGTGATACAAAATTTGCTAAAAATCGAGAAAATCATCCAACCTACACATATACTTCCCTCGCATAACACTGTAAAATTACAAACATTTACGCAGTTCAGACTTCTCATTAATCCAATTTTTAACAGTGCATGGAAACATAAAACGGTTTAACTTCATACGAAAGACGAGCTAGAGATGAAAATGGATAGATTCTCACTTTCCGACATATACCGTATCACTGTACACGATTCGACAGACAACGAATTAAATTGATAAAAAACATAACACTCAAACGAGGAATTTGGCCTGAGACATAATACAAAATTTTCTGTAAATTCAAAATAGACTCACTAACATTTATAAGACAAAGACTTTGATCCACTGTATAACCAAAGAAGGGAAATTGACTAGTCACAACAATTTTCTTATTATTAATTGTAACTTTTATTTGTGTATGCAATTTTGCTATTTACTACATTTAAACTTAATTTTCTATGTTTTTAGTAATTGAAATTATTGTATAAAAACCTACTTGTTTTGGTTAAAAATATTAATTTTATTTCTCATTTTATTTATTTTTATGTTTGTTAAATTGGAATACTATTTTTATTTTATTTTATAATTTATGATTACAAATTTAAACCTAATTTTTTCTTTGACATACAAATTATTAATTTAGTTCAACTGTAAATTTTTAATTCATTATATTCTTAACTTAAACCTATATGTATTTAAATTTTATTCTATAAATCGATCTGTTAATATGAAAATCATATGCAATGACTTGTAATTATTCTTATTTAAGCATGCTGCATATCCTAATATTAATAAACGGTCCCTCCATGGGATACGAAGGTGGAAAAAGAGGGAATATATATATATATATATATATATATATATATATATATTTACATATAATCTTTATATATTTAATAAATATATAATGTAACGTTTAAAACATAATGTATATATTATTTTAGGAGGAGATAGAGAGGGTACAGGAGGAGATGAGCGGAGGCAGGTGGAGCATCGAGCGCAGGTCGCGGCGGCGCAGCACTCAGCCCGCTCCGGGCCCTCTCAGTAGCTCCCTCGCTGTCTCTTCTGCCTCTCATCTTGGTGAGTACTAATATCACGATCATATCATCACGAGCATCATCATCAATGATAATTCACTACTCTAGCGATGATGGTGACAGTGACGTCCTCTCTAGTGTTTTCCTTAGCAGTAGTCCCTCATACCTTAGCCTAGTCCGACGTTTGTAGTTGTATTAGTATTGTTTTTAATTATACGATATTATATTATTTTTTATAATAACATCAGTTAAATATTCTAATAATATTTTCCTGCAAATTGGTGAGCTTTATGGCGATTTAAAATTATTTTGAAACGATATAAGGTTACTAAAAAAACTAAAAAATAATTTTAAACATTTATTTTGAGAGGAAGAAATCCGCCTGTTACCAGAATAAATAAATGGCATCTCTAAAGAAAATGTTATTATCGATTGGTTATTTTGTACACATATTCTAATAATAATCGAAAACAATAATTTTAAAACAATATATTCATATGTTTTTTGTGTGTGTGTGTGCGTATATGTTTATAAATATATTGGTATCTATTTTCATGACCTTTATAAAATAGTGATAATATAAAAAATATATAATAAAATGTGTTAGCTGAGATAATTTTTTTTTCTTCGGTTGTTGAGATACAGTCATAACTTGTTAAATTATCTTATGACTAGTATACATAAATATACATTTAATCTTTTAATAAAGTCATATTTTTAATTGTATCATATTTGAATTTGATGGGAATAATGACATCAGTTAAAATAAAAAAAGTACCATCTTTTAATAATTTTCTAAAGGCTAATAAAAAAATTACAATCATCATTACAATATTACAATAAGAATGCTTTGCTTTTGGGAATGAATTTTTTTGAGTATTCCATTTTTCTTTTGAAGGAGCGAATTGTATTTACAATAATATATATTTGTCTTGAATAATATAAGTTGATCATATATATATATATATATATATATATATATATATATATATATATATATATATATATATATATATATGGGGAAGAAAATGGGCCGGGTAGAGGTAAACAAGAAACAGCTTATTAATAGTTAATACTCTTTATAGGAAAGCGAACGTTTCCCACATTGCAGGTCTTCTTTAGGGCTAAATGTGCAAGATACTGACAATTAGAATTATACATGGCATATCCATTAAAAATTAATATTGGCAATAATAAAATATAGTTGGAGGACCCTTGTGCCGTTGTTCTTTGGAATGCCGTTGTATTTATTTCTAAAAGTCTTAAAATAGTTTAAAAAGTTCTAACTAAATCTCAACAACCGAAGAAAAAAAAATGATCACACGTAAATATAATTTCAATATATTTTTTTTTTATTATCATCATTTTATAAGATTGAAGAAATATTGATAAAAATATTTAATTTCATAAAATTAAAATTTACGATTCTTATTAGAATATATGAAGTAAATGACACTCAATAATGATATTTTCATTAGAGATATCATTTTATTTATTCTGGTAATAGTCGGGGATGGATCCTTTGTAATTTATTACCCTCCTGGGGCTCACCCAACCCCATTGGGTACCCAAAATAGAAGGAAAAATCGCGCACTGGCGGTTGAGTGCGATCTATGGCCCTGCACATCCGTTGTCAAAGAAACAGTAGAATCTCTATCACGTACTGAACCCAAGGCTCTTCTTGAGATGTATTGATACAGTTTTTCTATACAAAATAAAAGTTTGTTTGTTTATTTAACGTCACTTTTTGCTGCTATGGCTAATCGGACGATGCTACAGTGGGAGCTCTAAATTTTGCCTATCCAGGTTTAATTAGGAAAGGGATTTTTAACGAGTACCTGACATCGTACAGGCTTGGGACCCCCGTTTAACGTCTCTTCCGAAGGACGGCGTAACTAAGGATTTTTAACACAAAATAAAAGTATATAAGCAGCAACCGATAAGTATTATGATTCAACAAAAATTCTGTATTTAATAGTACAAATGTAATAAAGTATTAGCTAGCTTTATATACAGTTTAACCATTTTTTTTTTTTTTTGCCATTTTTCAAAAGGGAGTTTGAAATATTGTTGTTACAGAGTTTAATAAGCTGTATCTTTGCTAATAATATATTATAAAAATATATTTACAGTATATTTTGCTTTATAGTCTATTTATTCACATTCACTATAATTGTATAATATAATTTATTATAATATAATAAATAAACCAATATATATATATATATATATATATATATATATATATATATATATATATAATAAAACCAATTATTCCCTATAAAGACAGCATTGGAACACTTTGTAATAACACAATATTACTGTTTCATCTTTTTTCATTTGTCTTCCCAATATCTCTTCTTTGTCTCACTAAGTCCTCATTTCTTTATATCTGTCTTTCTTACCCTTGTTTTCTTTTTTTAAGTTTGGATATATAGACATATATGATTAAAGAATATTTTTATTTTATGGGAAATTTGATTGATTGAACTGCACGTATCAAAAGGTTATAAAATTATGAAAAAAAATCGTATGTACGATTTTACTAGGTACTTGCAGTCCAGAAATAAAAAACAAAAAATGAGAGAAAAATCCTTACCAACTATTATTCAGTGGATGGATTCTGATAATTTTCCTTTACATGAGAATTCTTATTCCATTCTTGTAATTTGGTAAATTGATGTTCGATGTCAGTATTACCATACTGAATTACACTTGGGCAATAAAATTACGATTCAGATTTTAAGAGTTTTTTTTCTTCAAATAAGAAAATCAATATAAATTAATATTGAAGTAATATTTAAGCAACTCTTGTAATATTTTCCTCATTTAATTAAATAATTGTTTATAAGACACTGATGTGCAATAAATTTTATCGCATCCCGTCTGAAGATAATTCATAATATCAGTAAGCTAACCTCTAATAATTTAGCAATAACAGTCCCATCATATTTTATCAATACTGTGTTGTATTTTTATTTATAAGTTATTTTATAGTTATGTAACATATACATATAAAATATTCCAATTATATAATAGAGATGGTAGTGAGTAGTATGGTTCAGTGTGCAGAGTGCTTAATTACTGACGTTTAGGTACCGGATTCGCAAATCGCTGTTTACTTAATTAGTGTACCGCCGATGTATCTGTTACTCGGAAAAAAATATGACGGTTGAGAGTGATCACCACTGCTTATCACCTTCCATGCAGGACCGTTGGGGACAAACAGTTACATTGGTGCAGCTTTTGAAAAAGAATCGATAGAGCTCAAGCCCCGTGACCTATACAATACAAATTTAATTTGTTTAATTACTAAAATATTCTTAGTAGATATTTACTTAAGTTGAAGAGATTTAGTTTATTATTTCATCATTTCAGATTTCTAATTTATTTAATTTCTCAAAGTTGAAGTATCACGATCTTTTTTAAATAAAGAAAAAAAAACTGTGCCATTACAACCCATAAAGGGTCTTAGGTTCAGTACAAGGTACAGATTGTGCTGTTTCTAGGACAACGGTTGAGGAGGTAGGTGATTTGTCCAAGATCACGCTCAACCGCCAGGTTACTCTCAATTAAGCGTTCCCACTTTAAGAGGATGAGTGAATCCCAGGAGGGTCTCAAGATCTCACAAGGTCCATCTCCAGATGTTAAAATATTAAATAAAATATCTGTCCCAGCTGGATCTTCGTAATCGTTGGTTTATTTGATCTGAAACTATACACCCACTATCAAACATTCATGATTAGTTTATTTATTAATTAAATTTTAAAAATGGTACTCATATAATTATTATTTATAAATATTAAATAAATGAAGAGTATATCTATAATTATAGGCTAATATACTGATTAAAAACTTCTACTACAAGAATTCAGGCCCAAATCCAATCTGCTACGTTCCTCTTTTCCCAATCCTCCCATCTACGCATTGGTCTAACCCGATCTGCGCTTATTAACTCTGTAGAAATTCGTCCGCTGCTGAGCCCAATAAGTTTACAAGCCGAACTCAACAAACAACAAAACTAAAAACCAAACAAAATAAAAAATTGTTGTCTCATAGCCCTGAAGATGACCTACAATGTAGTTCGAAACGTCGGCACTAATAAAAATAAGTTTTACTTATTTGGTGTCATTTATGACTGCACCCCCCAACTAATTACACCCTTCATTAGATCTTCCAGTCAACTATTTTCCTCTCTAAAATGACTAATCTTAATGGACTATTTTTTGAATTTTAACTTCATCACATTGTCAATAAGTATATGAGCAATAATTTTTGAAAGTGGTAGAAGTAAGTTTTTTCTTTTATCGAAAAACTTAGGGAATTTGTAATTCTAATTAATTTAAGAATATGGGCAGACTTAACGTTTTTTACGCTATATATACGCTCATATTACATTTAATCAAGTGTAAACACACTTGATTGATTACACTTGATTAAATGTAATATGAGCGTAATAAATAGTATAATCCATATGTTGAGTGTTAAATCACTAGCTATGTAATATAAAGATGATCTACAGAGATCTTGATTAATTGAGTGATGAAAAGTTGTTGCTTTTTTAATAAATGATCCATTAAGTGGAGTATTATAATTTATTATTATTATTTTATATACTAAAATTATAATTACATCGATTAGAGCAGATTATTTATTTTTCACGATTTTTTTTATTAATCAAGACAAGCTATCTCCCCATGTTTTCTTTCATTGTGGGACACCCCCCAACTCCGATTGCAACATCTCCCTCAAGGGGTTTCTTTTTTATACCGCCTAATATTACTTCCGGATGAGGCAGCAAGCGGAGATGGAAAATGTCAGAGGGAGAGAAGTATTTCAGGATCATTGGAGAACAGAAGAGATTGATCATGTTGTCTGCTACTGGCTTCGATCCCGCTGGGGACTGATTAGAATTTAAATCACATATGAAAATAAATATGCCATAATATCCGGGACACACAGGAAATTCGAATTTGTATTTAAAATTAATATTATTATATTATTTTTGAAAGTTGTATAAGCCCATTAGGAACTAAAATTATCGTTTAATATTTTAAATAACTTTAATGATAATTATTTAAAAGGCGTATAGTGTTAAAAACATCACTCTTTGCTAAGTGGTAAACGTCAAAAACGTAACGATTGCCCATATCCTTAAATTAATTAAAATTCCAAATCTCTAAGTATCTCGAAAGATGAAAAAATTGACTTGTACCAGTTTCAAAAATTAATGCTCCTATAGCAAATAACAATGTGATAAAATTTAAATTCAATAAATAATGCGATAGTATTAATAGGTTACTAGCAACTGTAATAGATAATTGATATTATGCACATGTATAATATTGCGGCACATGGAGATACAACGGATGTCATACTGCATCCAGTTATAAATTACTGAAGTTATGGCATCGTGAAGATTGAGACGGGCTTGTAAACTTATTGGGCTTGAAGCGAATGAATTTACACAGACTTAATAAGCGCAGCAATGAACTCTATACTTTCACGGGTTGTAGTGTTACAGTTTTTATCATTATTTAACATTAAGAGGCTATGGTGCTTCCACACAGAGAAATTATATAAATTAGAAATCTGAAGTGATGAAAAAATAAACTTCAACTTAAGTAATTAATTTGTTTCTATTATATAATTATTTTTAACTTATTTTAATTTTTTTTTCTTTCTTTTCTTCTAATCTGTTCTGAAAATACTGTTACTGTAGGTATTTCAGATTTTTTTTGTTCATTTTTTTATTCTTTCTCACTTATTAAATTAATTGTAATAATTAATTAAATGGAATTATTTTACACTCTAAGATATAATAGCTTACAATGCTTGTATTGTTATTCTATAGGGACTTGTTCCAGAATAAATAAATACATTATTATTATTATTATTATTAAATATCTACTGAGAATATTATTCTGCATTAGCAAATTTTACAAACAAATTATATGTATCTGTGACATAAGATAACTGACAAGTATTTTAGTTGAAAATTTCTGGTCGATTACAATTTGATGGGGAGAATATAAGGAGTAACGTACGGTATATACAAAATAAGACAGTATATTACAATTTAAATCATCAATTTATCTAAAACAAAAGAGGTAATGTCCTGATTCATTCATTAGGGCAGCAACGAAATTAATTTCAAGCCACTTAGAGCGGATTCGAACCGGCGCCGTTCCAGCTACGAGGTTGTACCACCAAAATCCTCTACTATCTCTCAATATCCAATAATTGTCTCTTCTATTAATTTAATAATAATCAATGTATTTCTATCATTGTTTTATCATTAAAAAAATTGACAAATTTTTCTCATTATATATATTTTTTTTACTCGATCTTAAAAATATATTCATTATAAAAATACTTTCAACAAATATTTGCTGATATAAAATATACATAGTTCCATCATGATGTTTAGCCAAGAACATCTAAGATCTTTCGATAAGACTAAATTGTTCCCGTAAACAGAACTTCATCAACCTGATTGAAATTGAAATATTTTAGCTTGAAAACCATAAAATACGGGTAGGCTTATAAAGATTAACATCAAATTATAATGGAGGAGGATAAATTAAGAGGATAAATATCTTCAAGAAGCAATTCCTTTTTCTAGAAAACACGAATAAATTTCCTCCTTTTCAAAGATGAGTTAAGATTAGTCAGTATTAATGCCACCTACCGTTGGGATTTTTAATTTTGCTAATTGGTTGTATTAATATTAAATATTGTTGAATTATTATAAATCAAAGATTAGAAACCCAATAATGAACATTGAAAAGTTAAGTGAATATATGAAATATTCATAAATAATTCGCTGTGACTGTTAAGTTATTAAAAGATAAAGTTTTGTTTTAAGAAAACAAAATCATATATATATTTTTTTATAAATCTAAATTCAATATTTTAAATCCTGATAGTTTTAGTACGAAGTGGTAGAGCATTGAGTTGCTTAGTTGAAGACCCCGGATTCAAACACGCCGCGACAGACAAATTATTTAATTTATTTATAGTCATATGTGGCCCCTGTGTGATCTGCAGACCCTCCTGAAGATCCTATAGCCTTTATTAAGCGGGTACCCTCAATTGGGGGAAAATCTGAGGTGATGATGAAAATTATATCTCCCTGCACAACCGTTGTCTTAAGAATAACACTGTGAAACATATATAACAATTTTTATATTTTTTGTGATTTTAATTTTTATTAATTGTTGTACCTGGATGTAAGTAATAATAGTTTTCTATACATTTTAATTATTACATTCCTTCCTTAATGTGTAATTCAACCTGTAGAATGCTTTACCGTTACAAACTCATTTTCGTACTCGTAAAAAGTTGTAGATAGGCGGTATTGTTCTGACAATGACGATATGTTATTAACTCATATTGCAAATAAGTAATAAATAAACTAGGGTCACCTGTGGTCTAGTGGTTAACGTAACAAACTACTAAGCCCAAGATCGCGGGTTCGTAGCCCGGCAGGTGGCCCTAGGATTTTTTTAAGAGAGTGAAAAATCCTTTGTTATCGGAAGGGACCTTAAACGAGGGTCCCGAGCCTGTACGATGTCAGGTACTCGTTAAAAATCTCTATCCTAATTAAACCTGGATAGGCAAAATTTTAGAGCTCCCACTGTAGCATCCACTGTAGCCATAACAGCATAAAGTGACGTTAAATGAACAAACAAACAATAATAAATAAACGGTTCTTTCAAAGATTTACTTTGAAAGGAAAGAAAAAAAAAACTTAGAAACTGTACAGTTACAGTATCTACCATGTACTGACCCAAGATATTTTATGGGTTGTAGTGGTACAGACAATTTTAGTAAAATTCGGCGAAGGCACTATGAAGATTTTATTTATTTATTTTTTAAAATAAATTATCTAAATGAGAAAATGTACTTTCTTAAAGTTTTGAATACGGACTATATAATATTCTGCTAGTTTAATTATGAAGAATGTAATGAAGAACGCTATATTTCTTTTGTTGTATTTCGCATGAATTGAGGTTACTATTTGCTTGCATGCTACATATATATCGCTACGACATAACTCGAAAATTATAATCAAATAAGTTTCAAGCTTTTATATTTTTTTTAACGGCTTATAGAAGAATTTCAACTCCAATATTAAAACAGGAAAGCATTGCTTTACCAATATGCAAATTTTTATTTTTGTAGATCATAGGGAACTTAGAAATACACTTAATTTGTACCCTGAATAACTTCCAAAGAGGTTGTTTCAGTTATGACTTTATTGTTTTAAAGAAGCAATATGTATCTAAAATTATTAAAAAAACGCATATTTATAACGGTTTTGTATAGAAAAGTTAATAATTAATCATATCTATTGAAAGTGGAGTACGCCAAAACAGGGAGTGGTTTAGTTTTTTTCAATGGCGATAGTTACTATTTCCCAATTGAAACTTTAATTTTTAGTTGTCACTATATTTTTTGTTTCTCCTTTTAAAATGTCTATCATATTAAAATTCCTTTCAATATCCGTTTTCTCTGTATATATCTTTGCGTTATTCAGATCTTTATTCATCTGTATCATATTATTTTTTTATTTTGTGTCTCTTTGTCTTGTGTTCGGGTTTAAGTCTTTAGTTATACCCATACGTTAGGCCTAAATCGGTTATCCATAAAAATAAAGATTGAAACGTACTGTTTTAGTAAATTTCCTCTTAAATCAATACTGTCACCTAACCAATTGATTTGTTATATACCTCTAGCGATATATGTCGTTGATATAGCTACGGTTTTTTTTTGTGATTTTTTTTTTGTATCAAAAATGCTTCAAGGATTGTGATGAATGCGAGTATTGATAGCTGACATCCATCGCCTGGGGCCATGCATCAATGCTCTGTTCCAAGATGACTCCTTTGCAATTTCCTGTCAATTCGGGAAGATCGATCAATTCTGCTTCCTAAGGCTACTGAGCGGGTTTTGATTAATTTTTAAATTAAAAGAAGATGAAGCTATATTGACACGGGCTCTCTCAATGAAGGTGCTTATTTAAAGTACCAACACTTCTTTAGCCACGTTTGGCAACTTTTGTTGTTGAGGGCAAACTAGTGAGTTCGTGTCAGCAACATCCTGATACTGGCGACACCTATCAGTGTGTTGTCCGTATGATGCCCGTGAATGAGTTATACAATTTCTCTTTATCAATTTTAGATTAAAGGTTAAGAATAATAAGCAGTTGTCGCTTCGAGTAAAGTCACAAGTTTTAACGTGGGCTATAGTATGGAAAAGAGAATATAATTATGGGAAATGTGCAAACTTCGGTAATTATTTCATTTAGAAATGAAATTATTACCGAAATCTGCTCATATACCCGTACTGACATTCTCATTTCTATACTAAAGCTCAAGATTTTAGTATTTTTGGAAAATATTAAAGAAGAAACGAAAATACAGTTAAAACTTGTAACTCAACTCGAAGCGACAACTCGAGGAACAGATTCCATATATTTAACAAATAGGTCGCTTAATAGTCAAACACCCTCCTCCACCAGCTTCCTCCAATCTTCTCTTTTTTTTTGCTGCAGTCATCCACCTCCTGACTCCATCCAGGATATCCCTCGCGTCTCTGTCCACACCATCCAGTCCAAACCTTTTTAAGAACAGCCTCATCTTCCATTCTTGCCACATGATCAGCCCATCGCAGTATTACTTGATTTCACCATTTCGAACATTTAAAAATGTATTGTCATATAATTAATGTCACTAAATTTAAATTTTAAATAATTCCGACTGCAACTGATTTAAAAATTAAAAAAATGAACACAGTTATTTCAAAGTTTTGAGTTGTAACTTCTGTCAGCAGTTGTCATGACTGCCTATTTTTTGTGTATATCTTCGCTTTAATACCCGTACAATACTGCCGTGGATTCTGTAACGTTTCGACGAGCCCTGTATATTTCCACGAATGGACTGTTACACATCACTTGATGAATAGAACACTGCGAAATGTCCGACATTGGGGATCTTCATTGGTGGTTCGGTTCATCCCATGCGGAACACGAGATTTGTCACTGATCGGGCCATGAATACGTTCCACTAATAGATGTCCAACGAGCATGTCATTATACTCTGGTGCTTCTGGGACATGCCATAGAGCAGAGCCACAACAGCGGAGGGTATGTATGGACAATACCCAACCCCCAATATCAACCCGTTAGGAAGCTAGGCTGTTTGAATAAACGTTTATATATTTGTGTATTTCCGGATCAGTTATTGTAAAATATTCATTCAAATATTCATTCATATCTTTTTTATACTTAAAATTTTTTTTTCTTTCTTTTTTTTAAACTGGATGAAAAGAAAAGAGTGAAAATTAAGAATAAACAACAACTGGAAAACGGTTTTATTTCTCTTACTCTAAATAAATGATATCTTTTTTATTTAATTTTTAGGCCTTCAGGGCAAAGTGATGAAGAGTCCAACTGAAAATCATTTAGGTTTTTATTTCTTCGATTATATTATAAAGAGTTTGGTAATTATTCTGAAGGTTGTCGCTTCTAGTTGAGTCATCACAAGGTTTAACTTCATTTTTATACAAGTTTTCATTTATTTCCCTTTTAATATTTTCCGAAAAAAATCATGACATCACGATCTTTAATAAGGAAAAGAGAATGCAATTACGGAAAACATGTATAGTTCGGTAATCATTTCATCTAAAAATGGACGTGTCACCAAACATAAATCATCTATACTTGAAAATGAAATTTGGAAATTTTTTTCTAGATGAAGTTATTACCAAAATGATTACCCATAATGACATCCTCTTTTCCATGCTTGTGCTCACATAACTTGTATTTTTCGAAAATAATAAAAATGAAACGAATAAACAGTCAAAACTTTTTGTAACTCAACTCGAAGCGACAACCGGTGAAACAAATGCCGAGTTTTAATTATTATTATATAATTTCTAGACTCTTTTTTAATATCCGCGGTCACCTACCGCATAATCCGCAAAACTGTGGAATACAGCTAGTTGTGGATTTCAAATGTTTTGCTTTTAAAGCATCCAGATTATTAATAATTATTTTTTTCTTGATTCTTGTTAATTACAAAAAGTGTTATGGGTAGAAAAACAGCTATGTGAGTCTTATTATGTTATCTATGTTAGTGGTTGTGAAAGGTTATATCTGCAGCCTCATTGAAATGGTTTAGTTAAATTTGGTCTAGAATGAGCTAACTGTATTGAGGTAAATAAAATGTTGTTAATTTCGTAGTTTTTGAATTGGAATTATAACATATAGTCCAGGATCCCTGGAACATTTTTGCACTTGATTACTATCAAGCTGAATCTTCGTGAATAGCTTCGTTTTGATGAGACGCCCAACAATGTCCTATGCGAAAATTCTGGTAAATTGTGGTCGCTGACAGAGGTAGCAAGGATAAAATATGTCGATTTGATGATTCACAAAAATTTAAGGATAACGTACCACGCAATTCGTAGGACAATATGACTGTTAAATTATATAAATATTAACTAAGTAAAAAACAAAATCAGCTGGTTAGTAATCATTTTTGATGACCTCGTTATCGATCAATATGTATCGATCATCAATAATTTTTTTTCAATAATATATGCATGTACATTTACTTTTTCATTTACATCGCACGCATATCTACCTGTACCTAAAGCAACGCCATCTTGAGGTATTAAGTCACACCGCCCTGTCGTAGTCTATCTAAAACTCATCACCCTATCTCGGGTATTACGGAGTCAGCACCTCCTGCTAGATATACATAAGAAGCAGGTATTTTGAAATTCTAAGATACCTCTTCAAAATCATTTATATTCCCAAAGAAAGTATCGGATATTCAAAACGGTATTATTATTGCGAAACGATGAAAAGGATATTACTGTTTTCCGGAAAGTTACGGGATCATGATTTTAGTTATGAAGTCAGTGAGAAAAAAAAACAACACAACCAATGAACCGCACTACTGCAACCCAGGAAAGGCCTTGGGTTCAGTATACGAGTAACATAGACATAGTAACATAGTAACTCGTAAGATAGACAAAATACGGTTTCTAAGATTGTGCAGGTGATTTGTCCGAGATCACGCTCAACCACCAGGTTTTCTTCCAATTGAGGGTACCCACTTTATAGAGGCTGGGTGAGCTTCAGTAGAGTCTGCCGATCCCTCTGTGCATGTTAATAATAAATAATTTATCTATCGCGATTTGAACTCGAAACCTGCAGCATAACAACTTAGTTTTCAACACACTGCGTCCTATTTAGAAGTTAATAATAAATAAATTAGTTGGTAGTGGCCTGAGGGGTAAGCTTACATAGAAGCTTAAGAATGTTCAAAAATAGTTATTACAAGAATTAATAAATTAATAAATCTTCTAGTTAAAAGAAGCTATGAAAATTAACATGTACATTTCAAGAACTTAATAGACAATATACATATTGATTGGATGATTTCTGCAAGGATTCATGAAATAGTTTAAAACTTTCTTAAACAGATTTAAGAAAAATTTAAATAAATCATCGTTTAGTTTATACTATGTTTAAGAGGTTTATTGATACTGCTGATTTTATATACCCTTCTTGGCCTCACTTACTCTCTATTAAATGGGTACCCTCTATTTAAATAACGGGGAAACCTGATGGTTGAATGTGATCTTGGCCTAATCACCTACCTGCACAGCCGTTGCTTAGAAAAAGGATTACTCCAACCGTTAGTATAACCTATTAATTATAATCTGAGGCGTTCAGTATAAAAAAAAAAAAGGATAACTAATTGAGTTTTTCACATATTTCGCTAGTTTAGTCAACTAATTTTGTCTAACAAGACACTTTGCCACCTTATTTATCAAAGTGTTAGTCCGGTTCTAAACCTTAAGTGTCTTAAGAATAAAGCATTGTTCGACTTGATTAAAACCCGATTTTTGAAATTTGGAGTTATCCGTTTTTGAAACCTGCACGCCTTATATATTAGGTTATCATAACATTTAAAAAAAAATATTTAATACTTAAAATCTTAATAAATATAAATAGTTTTTGTGTAGACAGAGATCAACCTTTAATTTTTCTCACCATCAAAGCTTAAAAACAAGAAAATATTTTAATCCTGCTGGGAAATAATATTTTTATTATGGATTAATGATTAATAAAAATTAAATTTATTATTACTATTTTCTTGTTTAAATTCTATTGTAAATGTAGAAAATTAAACGATCACAGTCCCACGATTTTTATTAGAACATCTCTTTTTTATGTGTTTTTTCTCTCTCCCATTTTCTGCCAAAGCCATTTTTTTTCCTTAAGCCCCAATTCAGCGTATTGCCACTCAAAATAATTAACGAAAGCTTTGGCAATTTTTTCAAATGCCAGGCTTTATATTTTCTTTTATTGAGTTAATTATTTTAATTAAGACTTCTCACGTAAGCAGGTACCCTTTTTAACTTAATAACTCTATAAAATTAGGTCGTATTAATTATTTTTAGATCAGTGTAGAGTAATTAGTCGTTTCATATTAATGGAGTGAAATGGAACAGAAGGAGAGCTTTTCACGAAAAATGAATTAATGATCTGTTCAAAACTTGCTGTAAATATATTTAAAAATACATATAAACAGTTGTTTATTAATCGATAAAAGATAAAAAAGATGCTGCCAACATTTATTCCTTTTTTTCCTTTCAAAGTAACTTTTTGAAAACACCGCTAATTTATTGACACATTCCATACTACAGTCTGTGCCTTTTAATTACCTACTTATTTACAATATGAATTAGCAACATATGTGATAGTTAAAATGTATACAAAACCATTATTACTTATATCCTGTTACAATTAACAATTATAAAAATTATTATATTTGTTTTATGATGTATATATATATATATATATATATATATATATATATATATATATATATATATATATATAAATATATATACATCATAAAACAAATATAATAATTTTTATAATTGTTAATTGTAACAGGATATAAGTAATAATGGTTTTGTATACATTTTAACTATCACATATGTTGCTAATTCATATTGTATATATATATATATATATATATATATATATATATATATATATATATATATATGTTCTTCCAGACATCTTTTATGTGTTCTTCCAGACACCTTTGTAAGTTCCAATGGAGTCACTTTACGTACTATTTTGAAAATCCGTAGAACAAAAAGGAGTTCATTCTCAAGACTAAAACTTATACTGCTGGTAGCAGCATGAGTTCTCAAAACAGAAATAAAATATTATTAGCGAGTCTCTTTTCCTACCTAAAAATTTAAAGCCTTAAAAATTAACGATTTTTAGTTCTTTTCCGAGATTTTAGAGAATGGGTTTGACTGACTTTCTTGCATGATAGGGAAAATAAAATATAGTCGTTTTGAAGATCATTTAATGCTGAACGCGTTGGTTTTTAAATTATTCTGGTATCTTGAAAAATGACTTGGAAATAAAATTTTCCGCAATCCCCCCGGTTCTTAATCCAAATTACCGTTTTAAAATGGCTGCCAATTAAAAAATATAACGTAAATTTTTTTCAATTGGAGTTTTGTTAATTAAAATTGTTAATTTAGTGTCTACCCATAGGGAATCCATGATAAAAGAATCAGGAAAATAAAAAATGTTGAGCAACAGTAACTGGGTGATTTGAAATGGATTGACCCTTAGATTGTAAATTGTGGGTTTTATTAATATATAGTCTTTGGTTGTCAGTTTTGGAATATTGGTTTAAAGTTGGAGATTTGTCTGAATTAGCTCACTGTTGGTTCCATCTGAAAATTGATTTTTCCCTCATATTGAATTTTATGAACGATATAGGAGTTTTGGTGTTCTATTCCTTCCTTCTACTATGAATTTATGATTTAAAAAAAATAATCATAAATTCAGAATAGAAGGTATACAACCCGATCATTTTTTTATAACGAATATTCAGGAATAAATTCTTCATAGAACTCATCCGAGCGTTCCCTCATACAGATTTTGCAGGTTGATAGCCTATTGTATTAGTTATTGCTTCGGTAAGATATTTAAGGAGTGTCTGCATTGAGAATGCTAGGGGCCCTTCAATTAAAATTTGCGGCTTTAGAATTATTTTAATTGGGCAATTCAATCTTTGAAACAGATTTCAACCTGATGTAATTATTAAAAAAAAAAAGAAAGAAACAAGTACAGATTGATATAGTTTATAATAATCATAACAAGAGGATGCAATTTTTAACTGGCAACTAAAAAAAAACACATATCGATATATCGCCTTGTTATCTGTAGCTTCAGAGACTTCACAAAATTCACCTCAGAAAATTTGATTAAAATAAAACAACTTATGAAATTCCGAGTTTTGAATCTCAATTATAAATATTAATACCAATGCAATAAATGTATACACTTGTCGATTTTAATTTATCTCAGGATTTTGGGAAGAATTTCATTTATTGAAGCAAGGTTGTCCATTTATTTTTTAAATATATGGCGTTTTGAAATCTTCATGCATCACATATTCAGTCAGATGCTTCGCTACACGGAGGGGATCGAAAACTTATCACTTAGAAGATCGTCGCCTTGGTGACAAGAACTTGTCTACAAAGTTGACATTGTTGAGCTACGTGTGTTACAGAACACTATTTTTGCGCAACCAGACCTTACGTCTACATTGCCTGGATATAAGTTTTTTCTGCTCACATAAGTTGGATCCACAGTGGGTGGACTGCTGAGTGCTAGGCTGAAGATTCTGGTAACAACTGTGGCAGATGTAATCTATTAATATCCATATATATATATATATATATATATATATATATATATATATATATATATATATATATATATATATATATATATATATATATGTTTCTACTTATCTTGACTGTTATGGAAATTATATTGTGTTTTAGTTCATGAGTTTCAGTCTGAATTTCTTGAACTTCTTAGGCGACGTTTCGAGACTAGGTTAGTCTCATAATCATGCGCTGACAGTGAACAAATGAGCTTTCAGTAAAAACATTAAATAGCAGTACTGCTGTTCCTAAAAATAGATTACTTACTCATTGATCATAGCAATTGCAATACAAACATTTTATGCTGTTTAAACTGATCCATTCTTTAGAATTTGTAAGTACACCCTATCTTTTACAACTTACCCAGGTCATTTTATATTTATTTTAGTGTGCTATTTAATGTTTTTACTGAAAGCTCATTTGTTCACTGTCAGGGCATGATTATGAGACTAACCTAGTCTCGAAACGTCGCCTAAGAAGTTCAAGAAATTCAGACTGAAACCCAAGAACTAAAACACAATATATATATATATATACAGACCCTGTGGTACCTGCAGACCCTCCTGCGGCTCAACGATAATAATGTGGTAACCCTGATTGGAGGAAAAACCTGAGTGTTCACGGACAAATCACCTCCCTGCACAGCCGTTGTCCTTGGAACAGTACAGTCTCTACCATGTACTGAACTCCAGACTCTTCACGGGTGGTTGTGCTGCAAGTTTAGGATTTAATGCAGCGATGAAAAATTATTTTCTAAATTGAGAAACTATTTGGTTGGTCTCTCATATCCATCTTCCGTAATCGTCCTAGTTTGTTTTAATCTTTTTTACACATGAGTCCTGAATTTTCTATTTGTCTTAAATATATAATTATTTCATATCGCACCTTATTCTTATCACAATTTGATCTAGAACAATACTCTTCTTAATCTGCCTTTCAGCTCTCGTAAAATATTCCATAAGTTATATTATCACCCCTTTGCTGAAGGAATACTGTTCAATATTATGTAGTGAGACAAATAAATGTTAATGATAAATTAATTTTATATGGCTCAATAGTAATGGTGCCTTGCTATATTGATGGTTTGAGACTCTTCAGCAGAATTCTCTAATCGAACAGACAAATAATTCATTATAATTTTTTTATTGTTTTATTTCTGTAAAATCCTGTGTATATGTTTATTATTGAAAGGAGACGACTAGTAAGTGGAAGGACCTCACCGAAGGATTATCACTAATGAAGCCATCTTCCGGGTCTAATCTTCAAGGGGCCATTTAATTAGCCTAATGCCTTTCGGATTTAGCCTTTATAATTAATGCCTTAATAATTCGCCTAAGCCGATTTATAAAATTGTTTATAAATGAATACCAAATGAAGTGGAGTTCGGGGGAATTTATCTTCTTTGTGTACTCGCACCAAAGCCGTCTTTTAACTTCTGAGCCAACTTCTAAACGGATAAATTCTATAAATATGTTCATTTCATCATTTGGTATGGTCAATGTAAATGTATTATAATGGAGAGTCCTTATCCTTGTGATATTTATAATGAAAGTATTTTTATTTGCTATCAGATAGGAGTACCTCATACATTCCTTGCCTGGGATAAACACATATTATTCCTATTGTATATTGCCTGCAGGTTTAAGTAGATAACTCAGAAATATTAAAATTCATGTTTTTCTCATTTTATGCTAGTTTAGTCCATGAATTTCGTCTGACACGATACTTCGTCGCATTTCTCGTCGGCTTAGTTCTGAACCTGAGGCAGCACAAAGTATTGCTTGAACACCTAAATTGTTCAAATCTCTCGCACTCTCGTTGTATAATTGCTAAATTGTATATTGTTCTAACTATTGAAAGTAATATTGTCGAACCTGGATAAGTGGTACCTGCATAAGTGGAATACCTCTGTAAGTGGTACAAAACTTGTTGTCCCATGATCTTTATATGTCCTTATGTCCTTATATGTCCTTTAATAAACCCCTTAACTGGAACGCTTTCATCTCTATAAGTGGAATCAATTTTTGTGGAAATTGCCTCTGTAAATGGAACAATGTGTTGGGTATTCCAAAACATCCATCTATATTGTAAATTATTGTACATTAAAAAATATGTAAATTAGTTCATAGAATATTTTTATATTGATTTAGATCGGGAGAGAGTAGAGTAAGCGAGGGAGAGAGAGGGGGTGTTTATTGTTGCTATTAGTGCATCTTGTAAGAATTAGCGTACTTTAGCCAGTCTTGCTGTATCCAGAGCACTTGAAGTTGATGCCTCCACGGCCTTTGCGGATCGAGACTCTGCCAATTTGCCTGCTCGTGACGAAAATTACTTCGCCTCAGAAGACGGCAGTGCCGAATATTAACTTACTCAGTGAAATTAAAATATCATATCAGGTCAGACCTTTTATTTTCTCTCTCTCTCCCTCGATTAGGATTAATAGAACATTTTTTTTGCATTGTCACAAGATACATTTTTTTTACTATAATTATTTTCATAAGAAGATTTTTTTTGTTTGTATTTTTACTATCAATAGAGTCTAACTAATTTGTAATTTTAAATGTATTTTGTTAAACTTATAGGGATAATGGAATTATTTCAGTTAAAATTCTTTTAAAAATAAAATATTTTCTGTTATTTGCTTATTGTATATTTTGTATGTTTTATTTTTGTTTGTTGCTTTATTATACTAATAGGAAACGGACAATATTATCGGCATTATTATTCGGGCGGTCGGGGAATTCACTTTCATTTATTTTCAGTGCACCCTGGCCCCAACATTTGGTCCTCCGGGCCGTGAATATTGTTCGTTTTTTTAATATATTTTTTTATAGTATTTTAGCCACCTTTTTTGATAAAAATTCCTACAGAACAACGAGTTACAGCACTCAAACAGAAGATTTCAACTGGTTATAAAGATATCTCAGCCATGAGTAATGAAGCCAAAGCTGTTGAAACGGATAGAAGTAAATTCGATTCATTTAGGGGAAAATATAAAATGCTGGATTGTTTATTTAAGGACGTTGTTTTAGCATGGGAGCAGCTTTATGAATTATTGCTTTCAGAAGGAAAATAAAGTACTTTTCCATATGAAGAAAAATATATGACTAAGATAAAATCTTATGTTAGTGACTGTCATTCGGTTTTTGAGAAAATTATGAATCCCGTTCCTTCCGCACTACCGAGGCAAAATGAAACTACTTCTTTAGAATTTTCTACAAATTCATTTAACCGTGCTAGATTGCCTAAAATTCAAATACCTTCATTTAATGGGGATATTTTGTTATGGCCCCAGTTTCGAGATTTATTTATTTCGTTAGTACATGAGGAAGGAGGTATTAGCGCGGTAGAGAAATTTCACCATCTTATTAGCCGGCTTACTGGAGAGCCATTGCAAATAGTTTCGGCATTTCCTCTATCTGAACTAAACTATATCGAAGCGTGGAATGCATTGAAGAAGCGGTACGATAATAAAAGAGTACTTGGAGCGGCTTACATGCGAAAAATAAGACAGTTCAAACCACATAACGCACAAGGTTCTACTCTTATTCATTTAAGGTCCTTCTTAAAAAATATAGCAGAGAATTTTTCGGCTATTAAGGCCCTTGATATAGAGAATGAAGCCGACTTTTTGAAACTTAACATTGCACTGGAAGCGTTACAGCCGGACATAAGACAGCTTTATGAAGAGAAGCAACACGGACAAGAATTTCCCACTTATGAGTCGCTTGTCAGCTTTATTCATCAGAGATGCCAGATCCTCGAACTCTCTGAGGCCAATATAGCAACAGCTGCTCATGTAAAAACAAATCTTTACGCCGGGAATCGACCAAAAATATTAACCTCTATCGATGACCAGACTTCTAAAATTCAACAGGGAAGGCAGAGATATACTTGTTTATATTGCAAACAAAATCATTTGCTTTTTAGGTGCTTTGCCTTTAAAGCACTCTCACCCAAAGAAAGGGCAGATGTAATTCGAAAGGGCCACCTGTGCTTCAATTGCCTTCGGGATGGCCACACCGTGAACAAATGTACATCGAACTTCGTTTGCTCTCAATGTAAGAATAAGCACCATACCCTACTTCATGAAGCCATAAAATTAAGATTTCAAACTATTTATTTAAATTTTAAACTTTCAAACCCTGATCAAGCATCAGCTATTCAACCGAATAATAAGGAGACAGAGGGAGTTGTGGCTACGACAGCCGGTTGTAAAACCGTATTATTAGGAACAGCCATAGTTAATATTAAAAACTGGAAAGGGAATTTGGAACCAGTACGCATTGTGATAGATTCTGGATCACAATTTTCTATTATCACCGTGAGCTGCGCTCGTCGCCTTGGACTCACATGGTCCCCAAAAAAACGTCACGTGACAGGAGTTGGTCTTTCACAGATAACGTCTTCAAAGGGCATTATTCGATGCCATATTTGTCCTCTTCAAAATGGAAAAGGCCTAGAAACTGATGCTTTGGTTATGCCATCCATAACTTCGAATTTGCCTTCCACTCCATTGCCATCTTCACTTATTGAATATTTCCAAACGATTGACTTAGCTGATGACAAATTTTATCAACCTAGTCCAATTGAATTTTTACTGGGTGCCGATCTCTTTTTACAAATTTTGAGCAACGATCCTCCGTTAATGGTATCAGATCAATTTGGGACTTTGCCGACAATTTTCGGCCACATAGTGCTATGGGTTCCATCTCTAGAATTTGAACCTGCCATAGCCACTTGCCTTAATCTAACTGAAACATCTAATGTAGATAATGAAGATGATGTGGATAATATACAGCAGAATTTGAGAAGATTTTGGGAGCTAGAAGAACCACTACTTGCCAGTAATGCTGACTCCATTGAAAATATTTGCGAAGAACATTTCAAAAACAATATTCAACGATTAGCATGTGGGCGATACATGGTAGCCTTGCCGTTTCGTGAACCAAAACCACAGCTTACTTCTTACAAGAATTTAGCCTTGAGAAGATTTTATAATTTAGAATTTAAATTCTCCAAACAAGCATCATTGAAGACTCAGTATCATGAATTTATGAAGGAGTACATTGATCTCGGACATATGAAACCAGCAATTTCAGATTCTGCTTATATAATACCTCACCATGCGGTGTTTAAACAAATTTCGCCTGCTAATTCAGAAATGAAAATTAGAGTTGTTTTTGATGCTTCCATGCCATCATCGTCAGGATCCTTAAACGATAAATTACTAATAGGACCAAAATTACAACGCGATATAAGCACAATACTTTTAAACTTCCGATCTCACCAAATTGCATTCTGTACAGATATTGTTAAGATGTTTCGCCAAATTCAAGTAAGACCGCAAGATAGAAAGTTTCAGCATATTTTGTGGAGGTTTTCACCTGAGGAAGCAATAGAAACCTTTGAATTATGCACGTTAACCTATGGTCTTTCTTCATCCCCTTATCTAGCCTTGAGAGTTCTCAAGCAACTGTCAGAGGACGAAGGTGACAGATTTCCAAAGGCTAGCCGATTATTGACAGAAGACGTTTACGTTGACGATATAATTACGGGAGGTGATTCGCTAGATGAAGCCTTAGAACTAAAGTCACAATTAATTGCATTACTTAAAACAGGAGGATTTGAAGTTCATAAATGGGCAAGCAATTGTGAACAGTTCTTAGAAACATTGCCTAGTGATTCAAGAGCTCAAGTAGGATTTCTTCCCACTGAAGCTTCAACTAAGGTTCTTGGAATGCTATGGGACTGCAAATCGGATTGTTTCTCATATGAAGTTGACCAGATAGAGTCTATAACTGAGGATAAAATCACAAAACGTACAATGCTCTCTACAATAGCACGTCTATTTGATCCTCTTGGTTTCTTAGCACCCGTAATATTGTTTGCCAAAGCATTTTTGCAACAGCTCTGGGTATTAAACCTAAGTTGGGATGACACTCCTCCAAAGGAAATAACTGACAATTGGATGGCCTTCCTACGAGACTTGAGAACTGTAAACCAGATTAAAGTGCCACGTTGGATTCGAACAAACCAAGGCAAGGCTCGAATTTTGGGTTTTTGCGACTCGTCCGTGAAGGGATTTGCAGCAGTAATATATTTACAAATTGTTGAATCAAATACGGGAGTGCATACCTTTTTGTTGAAGGCAAAAACAAAACTAGCACCTATTAAAACCATAAGCATACCCCGTCTTGAATTATGCGCCGCTTATTTACTAACGCAGCTAACCCTGTCAATTTCAGAGTTTATCGACCGCCACGAAATTGAAACCATTATGTTGTTTACTGATTCGACAATAGTTCTTAGCTGGCTGCTTAAGTTCCCTAATCAATTGAAAACTTATGTAGCAAATAGAGTAAGCTACATTCAGTCGAACATTAAGCAACAACAATGGTATCATGTTCCTTCTTTGGAAAATCCGGCGGATATTGCATCTCGAGGAACATTTACGACGCCTTTAAAGGAAAATACTTTATGGTGGAAAGGTCCATCTTGGATGAATAAGGAACCATTACAGCTGCCTAAAAGGCCAGACGTCTTGCAAGATCTTCCTGAACTTAAAATGGCCGTCTCATTACTAACTTCTCAAGGGCGAACTTTTGCACACTCTATCTTGACGAGGTTTTCTGATTATCGCACTACGGTAAGGGTTATGGCTTTTGTTTTCCGCTTCATAAAAAATTCCAAATCCGAACTCCATGAAAGGGAAACTAATGCGTTGTCAGTTCTCAGAATAGAAGAAGCAACAACTTATTTAATTAAAGAAACTCAACATCAATACTTTACTGAAGATTTTGATTTTAAAACCGAAACAAATATCTCCCATCGATTTAAGGCCCTTACTTGTTTCCAAGACAAATCTGGGCTTCTCAGGGTGGGCGGAAGATTGGCTCATGCACAATTACCAGATGAAACCAAACATCCTATCTTGCTACCACATGAGGCTCCTTTCACCACTCTTTTAATTAAACACATTCATCTTCAATACTATCATTTGGGACCAAAAGCGCTTCAATCCCATGTTCAAAAAAGGTTTTATATATTTCGAATTAGAAGCTTGGTAAAGAAGATAGTTTGGAGATGTCTGAGATGCTTTAGAATGAAGGCCAAACCCGAAAACCCTTTTATGGGTAACTTGCCATTATCTAGAGTGAACCAAGGACGCCCCTTTCTGATGGTTGGAATAGACTTTGCAGGTCCTTATGCAATCAAATTCAGTCATCGTAGAAACGCCCCAGTTACAAAGGCATATCTGTGCGTTTATGTGTGCATGGCGGTGAAGGCTGTGCATTTGGAATTAGTGTCTGCCCTGACAACTGAAGCATTTTTAGCATCGTTCGATCGGTTTGTCGCACGAAGGGGTCTGCCAACCCACATTTATTCTGACAATGGGACCAATTTCGTTGGAGCAGCTCGACATTTAAGAGAAATTATTGAATGGTATAGAAGGAAGGACAATATGGAAGAACTAACCAACCATGCTTCTGGACAAGGCATACAGTGGCATTTCAATCCCCCAGGGACTCCTCACTTTGGAGGACTTTGGGAGGCTGCAGTAAGATCAGCAAAGGCACATCTCCGAAAAACATTAGGTGACAGAACTTTCACCTTTGAAGAACTATCAACTATATTTTCCAAAATTGAAGCCATCCTTAATTCTAGACCACTTTGCACAATATCTGGAAATCCAGACGATTTCGATTATCTGACACCGGGGCATTTTCTAATTGGTTCATCATTAATTGCTTCACCAGAGAAGGAGGTGACTGAAATAGGTGGTAACATAAAATCGAGATGGCAGCTCATTCAGAACATTACTCAGACCTTTTGGAGACGGTGGAGTAATGAGTATATCCATCTGCTATATTCAAGACTAAAGTGGACAAAGATTTCTTCGAGGCCCAGAATAGGAGATTTGGTTTTGGTGAAGAACCCCAACATCATGCCTCTAAATTGGAATTTGGGCAGGATAGTAGAACTGCATCCTGGGGACGATGGTGTTGTAAGGGTTGCAACTATTAAATGTGCCGGTGGACATTTTAAAAGGACCATGCACAATCTTGTTCCCCTTCCAATGATTAGCGATTCGGACGTAATATCATAAAGATTTTAGGTGGGCGGAATGTTGGGTATTCCAAAACATCCATCTATATTGTAAATTATTGTACATTAAAAAATATGTAAATTAGTTCATAGAATATTTTTATATTGATTTAGATCGGGAGAGAGTAGAGTAAGCGAGGGAGAGAGAGGGGGTGTTTATTGTTGCTATTAGTGCATCTTGTAAGAATTAGCGTACTTTAGCCAGTCTTGCTGTATCCAGAGCACTTGAAGTTGATGCCTCCACGGCCTTTGCGGATCGAGACTCTGCCAATTTGCCTGCTCGTGACGAAAATTACTTCGCCTCAGAAGACGGCAGTGCCGAATATTAACTTACTCAGTGAATTTAAAATATCATATCAGGTCAGACCTTTTATTTTCTCTCTCTCTCCCTCGATTAGGATTAATAGAACATTTTTTTTGCATTGTCACAAGATACATTTTTTTTTACTATAATTATTTTCATAAGAAGATTTTTTTTGTTTTTATTTTTACTATCAATAGAGTCTAACTAATTTGTAAATATAAATGTATTTTGTTAAACTTATAGTGATAATGGAATTATTTCAGTTAAAATTCTTTTAAAAATAAAATATTTTCTGTTATTTGCTTATTGTATATTTTGTATGTTTTAGTTTTGTTTGTTGCTTTATTATACTAATAGGAAACGGACAATATTATCGGCATTATTATTCGGGCGCTCGGGGAATTCACTTTCATTTATTTTCAGTGCACCCTGGCCCCATCACAATGTATTTACCTCTATCAGTGGAATTTACATTACTACACACTAAGAAAACTTAAAGGGATAGATAGGTGTGTTTTTTGATTGGTACTTCAAGTGTAAACATTAAGCAAATGTTTACACTTTAAACACGGCTGATGATGATGATGATGTGCAAATAGAATCGTAAACATATACTCTCGGACTTCAGTCACAGGATTGGGGAAAAGTGTTAGGAGATACCTATGATAAGCTGCCTACATTTAAACAGAATGCTCACATGGATTACAAAATTATGACAGCAGGAGAACTGAATGATGAAGAAATCCTAGAAAAATCTAGCACGCCTGGTGACAATGAAAATTTGAACAATCCCGATCAAGAAGAAGAAGCCAAGAAAATGCAGAACAGTCTGAGGGGACAGTCAGAACAGCCAGAGGGAACAGTCAGAACAGCCAGAGGGAACAGTCAGAACAGTCAGAGGGGCTACCATTCACCAAAAATGATGCACTAAATTGTGCGACTAAACATTTTATGTATGTACATATTTTTGTGGGCACTACATACACGGCTTACAAATTTTTGCATTTATAAAAATTACAAGTTGTTTAAGAACCTCTTTTAGTGGTACATTCAACCTTAATGACCTGGATAAGTGAAACCTTGTTTAAGTGTAATACCTCTTTAAGTGGAATTGAAATGCTGTCACCAAGAGATTCCACTTATCCAGGTTCGACTGTATAGACATTTAAAATATTTAGTCCCAATTAATGAATTTTTTACTATTTTTTTTTATTTTTTGTATTCTTACCTATTAGCCGCTATGAACTGGTAAATTAATTTCATTTCACGTTTCTGGATCTTGTTCCCCTGCCAGCTTTGACATCCTGCCGGTATCTCTTGAGCCCTTCACTCTTATGTTCTTCTGACAGAGATATCATTCATCTTTTGAGTTTCTCGCCCAACTTAAAGCCCTTGTAGAGAAAAGAAAATGGTCCTGGTGTTGTCAAATGGTGTTAACAAATTAATATTTGTTAAATATTGATAAAGTATTTATTAGGAACGGACGTTTCGACTCACTATAGGTCTTCTTCAAGGCTTGTAATGTAGGTCACAAGTTTGGAAGTGAACCTAATAAGTCACAATATTTAACTTTATGACCTTAAGATCCAGTTAACATTGATGGAACCTTTCCAATCTTTTATATGTAAAATTAATATGTAAATTTATATGTTAAAATTACTGTTGTTTTTTTATGGCGTGATTTTTGGCCAAACCTTTATTTAGTTGAATATATTATTGACCCACTATAAATAACTGCCTGTATTAACGCAGCCACTAAATAATATTACGTCAAAACAGTTGTAAATATTTAGGAGTATTTATTTGACAAGTAGTTACAAAAATAGCACATACTAAGGCCAATTGCACTGGTAATGTTTCATTAGAATTTTATAATGCACTCTAAATTAACTCCATTCTCTTTAATGATTTAGGAATGCAGGAATAATTACTGAGGCGCTTCGCTAACGGGTCATTCGAGAATTAACAAGTATGCGAGATTCGTTGCCTGATTGCTTTAGCCGTTTTAGTTTTCAAGGGATAAGGTAAAGCCGTATCAACCGATCGTCTCATTATTTTTATATAATGAGAGTTGTACAGTGCAATTATCAAGCATCTAGTTATCTATAAATCCATTTATTATTATTTATTATAGAAGTCGGTAGATCTTTTGCCACGGCCTAAAGAAAATATTAACTCCTGCATTATTTTCCGATCAAACCATTAATTACGTTGCTTGTTTTATTTTCATAGGAGAATTTTTACCCTATATATGTATGAAAAAATGAAATTTTATTAAATGGCATATGAAGAACCCTGGGGAGAAAAAGGGGAGATTTATCCTTAATGCATTTTGAGAAACTTGTGTTCGAAGTCTTTACTTTCTTCTATGGAGTATATGGATATCTGTCAAACACTTTTATAAAAATCTACATTATCCATTTCCAACAGTTTTCACTTCCGCTTTATTCCACTGAAAGACATGAAGAATTAATATGTACACTTGGAGTATACCTTTAATAAATCCTAAGGATATCTGCCGGGCTGTAAACCCGAGATCTTACATTTTTGTGCTGATTTCAGGTTTTGGGTACACTGGATAAATCAATGATGTATGATCCGTGACCTCCTCTCCGCCAAGTACTTCCTCATCCTCTCTGATCTTCTATTCCTTTCTTCATCGAAGATTTTGATGGTCCTTTTCATTCTCGCCTTAAACCTCATCCTCTTGTCTCGGGTTATGCTCATTGCAATTGCAATATTGAGTTATTATAAAGTAGTTTACAGTTTTCGAATTTTTCACGCTATCCTCAAAACATATTTCTAAGTCTGTTGTCTATCTATTAGCTTGCAAAAAGTTTGGAACAAAAAATAACTGCTTCTGCATAATTACTTAGTCGATACTAATTGAATAAAATGATTCTCCTACGCTATCACCGAACACCATGCTAGCCATTATCGCAAAGAAAAGAAGGAATTCGAGCAAAGCACTAAATCGTGACTGGCGGCTCAAACATTTCATGAAGCGACGCTACAGGTATTATTATCTTGTTAATATTTTATTCGGATCGCGAGTGGCACGCTACGAGTAATTGCAGGAGTCTTCGGCTATTCTTCTTACTTTCTTGTATTCCTTTGCGAAGAGGTGAATCCAACAATTTTAGACCGGTCAGTAGAGCCTGGGGAGGGGAGTGTCTCAGTGGTAGAGCACTGACAACTCAGTGGCATGGCAACCCATGCCGAAAATATAGTCTCTACTATGTACTGAACCCCAAACCCGGTCACGGGTTATAGTGGTACAGGTTTGTTTGTTTGTTTGTTCATTTAACGTCACTTTATGCTGCTATGGCTAATCGGACGATGCTACAGTGGGAGCTCTAAATTTTGCCTATCCAGGTTTAATTAGGATAGGGATTTTTAACGAGTACCTGACATCGTACAGGCTCGGGACCCCCGTTTAACGTCCCTTCCGAAGGACGGCGTAACTAAGGATTTTTTACTCCCTTAAAAAAATCCTAGGGCCACCTGCCGGACTACGAACCCGCGTCTTGGGTTTAGTAGTTTGTTACGCTAACCACTAGACCACAGGTGACCTTGAAGGTACAGGTTTTTTTAGCCTTATTGTTTGTTTGTTTATTTATTCGACGTAACTTTAAGCTACTATTCTACAATGTAAGTCCTAAATTTTTTACGGGTGCCAACCATAGCGTCTGTTAACTTTTCTAGTTTTACATTTTAGAGGTGTCGTGGCTAGCATTACAACTTACTATGCCCAAGATCAGGGGTTCGAAGTAAAAGAATTTTTCAGGGAAGGAAAAAATCTTTGATTATGCCATCCTTCTGTACGGTGTCAGGTACTCGTTCGATCCCTATCAAAATTATACTTAGGCCAATTATATATCGATTATAGTAGGCCGTTTGTCACGGGGAAGGCTGAGAGAAAGTAACTTATGTCCACGGACATTATGTAAATGTTAAGGGAATAAAATATGTATTTCAAGCCAATATAACATTTGTAATATATTATTTCCAAGGGACGGTTTAAAAAGGAATAAAGGTTTAACAATATTTGGAGATTTGGAGCAGTTGTGGTGACATAAAATAACATTAATATTTATGAAACAACAAAAAAATTACGCATACTGTAGTTTTGCTTGTTTATTAAGTGTCACTTCATGGTACTATTAGGATAGGGATCTTTAAAGAATACCGGTCACTGTACAGGCTCGGAGACCCATTTTACGCCCCTTCGGAGCGTACTTATAACCAAAGAGTATTTACCCCCTTTAAAAAATCCTACAGCTAACTGAAGGGCTGCAAACCCGCTACTTTGGGCACAGAAGTCTTTTATGCTAACCACAGGTGACCCTTTGAGGCTTATTGCCAGACATACCAGCGATACAAAAAACAAAAATTTATTTCTTACTCAACACTTTCTTCCTTCCTATAAAGACAGATTTCATCACGCGTTCAGTTTAGTTCTTTGACTCTCCAATCTTCTACTAAACCACATAACACAGGAGCTACAGGAGAGCCACAAATATGGCGAATTTTAAAAATAATCCCACCATATAATAAAAACAATGATTAGGTTAATAACTACATGAAAGATTTCCCGCTTCTCATAGCTCTCTTATACAGTTGGAAGAGATATTCCAATAACCCATTTATCCCCATAACCCATTCCATGAATCTAGGAAAAAAACGAACAATTTTACAGGAATGAGAATTATGTTTTATTGAATCATATTTTCAATCTCATAGTAGATGTAATTACTTCTGCAATAAACTGAAAAAAAAACTGTATCACTTTACTTGAAGGGTCTTTGGCACAATATATGGTTGAGACAATATTGTGTATGTGTGGTGTATGGTTGAGACAGTATTATGTATTGTGTGTAATATCAATGAGGTTGTGCAGAGAGGTGATTTGCCTGAAATCACTCCCAACCACAAGGTTTTCCCTCAATTAAGGATACCCACTTTGTAGAAGCTGAACGAACCCCAGGAGCGCCGTTAGATCCAACTACTGCTTTTGAAATAACTAATAGATCTGTCTCAGCCGGATTTGAACCCGGAAACTTCGCCACAGCTACTCAGATCTCTGCCCACTGAGCTACCCCAATCCTCCATAAATATATAAATGTAAGGAATGTTGACAACTATCAAGGTACAAATTAAGTCTTCTAGATTTTAAGAAGGTGTCCCGGTACTCTTTGATGAAGTTTCTTGTAATATGAAAACTTTTTGAGTTAGTAACTGAGAACGCCAGTTCCATTAGAGAATACAATCTTTGTAATAGTTTAGATGGCATCTTACCTTCTCGTGGTTTCCTCTGTGCGAGAGGACATTCTGTCTCGTAGATTCCTCACTTTGCCCCATAAGTCAGATGCGTATTGTGTTATTTTGCCTAAACTGCATTCGTAAAAAAACAAAAAAAGTATATGCATATCGAATTTTCAGAGATAAAAATACCAAATCCCACATTAGGTATTTTCAATTCAATCAAATTTCCAACATCAACTAGTGAGTTTGAGTCTGAAAGGATGAAGGATAATGTTTGTTCTGAAAGGATTGATATCGGGTTCGTGCCAGATCTGCAACAAATGGAATATCGGGGTTATTATGGATGACTGTGTGGATTATGGACGTAACAAAGTAAGATTTAACAAAGTAAGCATTGAAGATTTTATGAAGGGATTTGGATGGTAAGAATTGGATGCAGGAAGAACTCGATGGCTAAGTGGAATCCCAATACTCTACTCCGTAAGTTCAAATACGTCTTATGACAGTCATTTATAGGAGTATTTTGTAATTAATTGGGAGTTTAGAATGTTTGTTTAGTATTTATTAATTTAGCCTGAAACGACAAGAAATTAAATATTTGTCGGCGATTTGAACGTTGGCTCGAGGTTCATACTATTAGTTAGCTATAATTCCAGAAGAATGATTTGTCAAATGTTGTACTGCTCTAAGGTAACAGGTATGGCGTATATCTATAGATAATTCTAAGTGAAGAAGTTGGGAGAGGATTGAATAGCATTTAACAGAGGAACGATGCCAGGAAATGCTGTTTTCACTTTAATAATAATTCCCATGTTTATGTAATGCCGTGGAAGGGATCGCGAATCGTACAAAGGAGTGTATCAACCGTTATAATCGGGCTCTTAGAGCTCTTAAATGGTCTCCACACAAAGCAAAATAACAGTCAAAGCCAAAGAGGAATTAGTTAGTTATTGAATAATAAGGAGCAACAGGAACAAAAGGAAACTCCGATGAAGGAGGTAACCATGTAGGTAACCGAGAAGTTGCAAGAGGCAGATGTTCCCGGAAATGATTTTTAGATGTGTCCTAATAATATTAATGCCAACATTTTATTGTTGGTTTTATTGGTTTATGACTGAAATATGGTCGGAATAAAACGTCAGTTTTCAAGAGTTGGCTTGCTATTGAATTAATTACCATAAGCTTATTTTCATTCAAAGACCTTTTCGGAGGTGATTAACAATGACTAGTTAGTAATATCTTTGATGTCAATACGATGAGGCCTATCTGCTACGTATGTTTGCATAATATTAAGCCAACTGACCTATAAACCATACATACATTTCTACCTCAATTGTTTCCTACTTCTTCGTTGAACGGAGGCCTCCCAAGAAATGCTCCTCTATATTTGGTTAAATAGGTAACTTCTTTCTTTATCCAGCGCTGCAGTCCTGTATGAACCTATAACTCCCTTACATCCATCTCTAGCCGTCCTCATCCATCAGTCGTCCTCCACTCGGTGACTTTTCTTTAGAGCATAGATCCGTATTTAATATATTATAAGTTGAATTTTTTATTTTAGTACTACCTCAAGGTTTATCTACTTGCCTTTATCTTATGACATTACTTGGCATTCATTACATTTACTTGGTGTATTATTATAATACAGTTGATTCCTCCTTAAAAAATTAAAACTTAAAAAAATACTAAAGCTTAGAGTTGATTGCCTGCCATAGCCGGATTTGAACCCGAGCTTCTGGATGGCAATCTAGCGCTCTACAACTGAAAATGTTTGCCACCCCGCTCTCTCAATTATGTTAATCCGGTTCTGCACAGAAAGTTTCGGGAGAAGCATTGCTTGACTAATTTATCGAAAAATGTGAATAAGTCAATAAGCCCTAGGATTTTTGAAATTTGGAGTCATTCACTTTGATCCTTAATAACACCAAAATTGGGGTTTTTCCTACCAAACTGTGTGACGATATTTAATTAATTCTGTAAATTTAAATAATTTCTAAAAATTGTACATATGATAGATTCATAGGTCACATACTGTAATTGCTTTGGATCTGTATGCAATATTGCTGAATATGATAAAATACAAGTCAAAACTGAAGTAAGAGTTTACAACAAACTCTACAAACAAAGGTTTACCTGCCATATGGAAATAGAGGAAACGTATGGGATATTAAATCATAAATTAAAGACAACATAATCAATATAGGTAAATGAAGAAAAGATGCAATTCCAAACAATTATATTTCTATAGAACAATAACTAACTATTAAAACTCAGGTTTATAGGTAAAAATTATTTTCTGCATTCTGATTGGGCAATTTCAGGGTTCAATGAAAATCGTGATGGCATCTCTTTCATGGCGCTCTTCTCTGGAAATACACCAGGAATTTTCCATTTCCTAGCCTTAATTTGTTGGCTATGGGGGAAAATGGATGTTTTTCGTTTACTACATTTTTTTCTCTGGATCGTTGGATTGCCGTTTTATTATTCTCATATAAAGTCGGTATGTATTAATGCTAAAGTTGAGATTTCATCTTGAACTAGGAATATTAAGAATGATATAACAGTTTGGTGGAGTATCTGGTAAGAAAAATGAACGTAATATCTTAATTTATCTTATGCTGAACCATATTAAAAATCAATAATCATAACTAAAATAAAAAAAAACCGGGATCGTACTAAACGAATTAATATTTTTATACTGTTGTTCCTCTCACTCCAGAGGTTAAAAGGATTAGAAAACTAGCCAAGTTAACCCAACAAACATAAAAAAAGATATAATTTATATCTAGGATGGAATAGGAAAAATTTCAAAAGCAAAGCCTTAAGTCTCTTAAGTGATGTAAAAAACCAACTAGTCTACGTTTCGCCGATTCATCATCAGGACCAACACCAAAAGAACAAGAACCAAAATCATATCAAAGAGGATAAAGTGCAGCACCTCAACACATCAACAGTCTAAACAGACCCATCTGTATATAATGATGCTTGATTTGGCGAAAAGTTGACTGGTTGGTCTCGTACAGCGTTTTCGAGATTTAAGGCTTTGCTATTGGAATTTTTCCTGCTGCATACTATAATTAACTAACTTAACCGTTTGTTTTGTATGTGTTAAAATTGACTTACAGCCTTTTCCTTTTCTTTTCTTACTTCTTTATGGCTTTTAGTATCCGAGACTTTCTTAGAATTTTGGGAATGCCTCTGAACAGTGCTTGACCATTTGAGCTGTATTATTATTATAAATATGTCAAGAACATGCTGCTGGATCTTTGAATATTTAACCTTGAATAAAATAGCAATGCCCAATATGAAGTCTAATATTATATAATTTCCTCCTTGCTAGATTAGCTCATGATTGCTGAATTCCCCGATCTTCCAATCTGTCTCTTAAAGAATTTTCTTAGAGCTGTTCACACAGTCCACAAATTTTGCATCCTTCATTACAATAATTCTAGGCACCTCTCCCTTTATAAACATTAAGACTGCGCTATCCGCATTTTCATTGCCTGATATTCCGCAGTGGTAATTTGACTGTAGGGCAGGAACTGATTAACATTACTTATGTTGCATTAATTTCACACTACATGTTTATTATATCTTATACCATACATCTTATGTGGAAATTAGTGTATGGATTTGTCGAATGAAAGAAGGGAATAATCTATTGTCGCAATCCTATAAAACGCACCTGAAATATGTCAAAATTATGTATTTTTTATTTTTTTGGACCTGTAATGTGGCGTCATAAAGGACTTCATTTTGGACCTGTTATTCTTATTGTATTTTAGACTCAGCTTTCTTTGGTCTCAATTTTGGTTGTTTCACTTTGCAATGTTTAACTATCGTGAGGGCTTGTCCCCAAAAGGGACGAAGACTCATCTATGCATGTTGTAGCTGACATCTATAATAAAGCTGACATTGACCCTCAGCCAGGTGAGGAACTCCCTTCCTCCTAACACATCACCCCAGCCATGCTTTCGATTTCGTAAAAGGTCATTTTCTAAATTGCTGGACAATACCTTTTTAACATTTTTAGGAAAGAATTGGTCCTTCAAATGGTTTACATTTTGGTGTAACTGGACAATGATTAATCTATGACGGGTCTCGACTTTTAGGACCCGGATTGATTCTAATAGTGTTAAGGGCGTTCGTTATTCCTATTAAAGAACGTTTCATAAACAACCTGCTGGAATCCATACTTTTGTTGTCGTGTTTTTCATTCGTATTGAGCCGCAATGAACTGCGAATCTAAATCGATACCATTTTCCGTGCCTTGATCTTGTATTTCTTCGTCTATTGAGTTATTCTTCCAACTTAAAACCATTGTAGCTTTTCAACATTCGTCGAAATTCATCCTTGTTCATGATTTTGTCCTCCAGAATATCTTAATCGTGAACATACGTAAGATCTTTATCACAACAGTGAAATATTATATATTGGGTTGATTGCGCCCTTTGTAAAAGTTGAAAAAAGAATCTCACCAGTTTCTATGTGCTGGGTTAAGAACAAAGTCATTACAGTGCCATGAACGTACGTCGAAGAAAGTCACATTAGGGGACTGCCTATAAAACGCAAAAGAAATTCTTTTAGAAAATCGGTAAAGAGATTGGAACATAAAGCAATACAGGAAGCACAATAATATCAAATAGGGAGGAAATTACGCATTGAACACTAACTGAAATAAATTTTAACAACAATATTGGTTTTTTTAATTGATTATCCAAACTATGACTGGAAGTAATTACAAAATGTGCTGTAAACAGACCTTTCTATAACTATTTTACTTTATGCTGTAGGATTCTCCAGGGTAGAGACTTTATTTTCTACGTCATTAACAAAAATAAATAGCTTTCTCGTTAATGTTGTTAATTTGCATTTGCACAATGTCATTTATTAATATTATTAAAATAAATAATAATTATGAATTATTGGATTATCCAACGAAATATAAAGAGAAAAGATCCCCACTATATTATTTGGCCTTGGGCCAGGGCTCAATTAATTATTCAAATTATGTGTTTCCTGTTAATAAAATAATTTATTTGGCGGCCATGGTCGATCCCTCAGCAAGTTATTCTTTTTTACAAGACAGTGAGGTCCGAAAAAGAGTAGCGAGAAAAAAATGTCTTTTTTGTCGAAAAAATATTTTTTCGGATGCCAGTAGACTTTTAACATACAAGATATTATAAACTATTTTTAGTATTTGGTTATCCTTTAATTATCTAGTTCCCATGTTTGAATTATTTAGATTTATGTTTAAAAAAAAGTAACACTAAAACCAATGAAGGGCGTCAGGTTCAGCACCTGCCTGGCAGACACTGTACTGTCTCTAAAACAACGGTTGTGGAGGTAAGTAATTTGTCCTAGATCACGCTCAACCGCCAGGTTTTCCCACCAATTAAGGGTACCCACTTTAAAGAAGCTGGGTGGGAGTGAGGACAAGGTCCTTCCTCGGCTGTTAAAAGATTAAATCAATTATCTACCACAGCCGGATTTGAACCCGGGACATTCGGTATGACAACCACGCCCCCCCTCAGATTATGTTTACTAATATAACATTCAATAACAGTAATTATTATAAAAAGGTTTCGTGAACCCAGAGGTTAGAAGATGATTCGAGCAAGAACCGTTGTGTTTATCTCTATCATGCCGCTGTCTTAACGTCCCTTAGGTAATTACAAGATAAATACGTTACATCCACGCTTTGTAAATATTTTCATCTACTTCCGGTTTACCCTTTGGTCCTTTGTTTGCTTGTTAGTACAGTTCCGAGTTATTTTCCTTTTTATTTCCTTTATTGAGCTAACGACTTTACGTTTCTATCTGATGTACGGACCACTAATCCATTTCCAAATGAATTTATTGATTTAGATATAAAATGCTAAAAGTACATGTGGGTAATATAAAAAAAAACTTGCTTTCACTATCCATCACCTAGTCACCTTTACTTCTCCATTAATACATATCTAAACGATAAACATAATGTGCACAAATTGTTCTCAGCTGATTGGTGATAATATCTGATGTCATAATTGTGTCCCGTTTGTTACTATCCCACAACTATTTTCCAATTTTTTTTAACAGTTGTTTATTGCTGAATAGGTTTCTTTTAAATTTTAATGATCATTATTTCTCATTTGGGATATATAGAGCTATGTAGAATTTGATAGGGGTGATCCTACTTCAAGGATCGGGTAACTAGTAACTGACCTTCTTTGGTATTTACCCGTTTTTAATATTTTTTAGTTTGGAAAGATTTTTTTTTAAATTTATTCATTCTTTATGTATTTTACGGTAACTAATGTGACTCTTCTTTTTTTTTTATCAATTTCTGCTTTAACTACAAGAAAGGTCAAAGCTATGATTAGGATGTAAATCCTCCTCTTAAATAATGTCACTTTCAATTCTTTAAGACAACTTTTTTTAATGTTTTTATTTGCAAAACTGGGAAAATTAATTTTTATTTTTAAATGACCCATGTATGCGATTATTTACCCGTGGGTATTTTTTTTGCGTGTATGGGTAAACTCAGTTTGCGGGTGTTTTGCCGTGGCAATTTCGGCTTTCGTTCTTAGATTAAATGGGAAGGACACATCTGCTGGTAAAAAAAAACGATCCTTTCCTGTATCAAATAGTCGCAAATATTCATTAGAGGCTTCACCATTCTATAGTTTCTACGTGAAGTGTGTTACTTTAATTTTTTTTAAATATTATTTTGTTGGGAGCTGTGTACGTATATGACAGAACGCTGAGTAGTCGCTTTAAAGTCTTTCTGTTACAGACAATTTATTTAATCTGCTTACAACCGGGGATGGACCACGTGGGGTCTGCAGACCCTCCTGGGGATCATCCAGCCTCTTATCCAGCTACCCTTAACAGAGGTAAAACCTGTAAAGTTTATCAGAGTGATATCTGACAAATCACCTCAATGCACAACCTTTAAACCATATTGTTACGGGCGCGGGAATTGGCGATTCCTGGAAGAGAACAATGCCTCCTTGTCGGCAGAGATGAAAGAGGCCTTTTCGCGAAACTTCGAGATTCTTCCCGTTTGATCTAGATCTGGCATTCTGTATATAAACAGCATCTCGGCGCGAGTAGAGTCAGAGAGTGTTAAAGCACACGGTACGGTTAACATCGAAAACAGTGATAAGTGATAAGCCAGTGTAATAAGTCAGTGACAGTTGGTGAGTGTAATTGTGTGACAGTTTGTTATATTCAGAGATTCTTACGGTCGGTGGACTTTTATTAGTGAACTGTAAGTGTTAATTAGTAGTAATTAATTAGTTAAGTAGCAGTTGTAATTTTATGTGCTTTGTACAAGCTTATGTAAATAGTTAAGCTATTTAGTAATAATAATATCTTATAATATTGTAATAATTAAATAGAAGTTAGGCCTAGATTATAAATATCTAAAATATTGTTATTGTAAATTTATTTCAATTAATAATCAATTTGTTAGTAATTGCTTTGTTTAGTTTCTTTGTTAGTAATTGTTAATAGTTTAATTGTATTCTTTTATCACTTTTGTAAATAAATATTAGTATCTTTAATTAAGGAATTGCTTAATTCATTTTTTAATACCCAGTAGCCCGTAGCAATATGGTCTCTACCAATCACTGAACCCAAGGCCTATTATGGATTGTAATGTTTCGGGTTTTTTTTTTATCTTATTTTCTTAATCATTATTTCTTTGGATCCTTTTCCGAACGAAATATCGTTTGATTAGATTTTCATCCATCAAAAACCTAATATCCGTTGTCCTGGGTACATCGCTCATCCCCGAGCTTACACGGGATACGATCCGGAGGGAGGAAGTGAGCCCCAACTGGGTCAATTAGTTGGAACTGAGTTGGCCTCTTTCATTAGTGCCGACTTCGATTGCTAGTGTGATCCCTCTCAAGGTAAACACCAACTTAGTCCCATATTGCTTTCCCTGCAAACTAATTTCCAACAACTATCTCCTCACTTCGATAGGCTTCACCCCGAAGGGAAGATAGATTTAAGGTCTCCTCCATAGCACGGTGTATTTTTTCTGACTAGTGGTTAAGTGTATCGCTCCATATTTTATGAATTTTATTCATACAAAAAAGGTCTAGAGTTTCTTCTTAGAATCTACTTTTTCCAAAATAAACAGGGCTTCAGGTAACAAAGGAAAGATTTATTGCTTCCTGACCAAGACAGAGTGAGGTGAGGAAAAAAAGAGGGTGGAGGACTGGAAATTTATTTTTAATTTACAATTATTTTATAATAAACAATAGTTTATAAAAACGAACAATATCAATTTCCCGTATATTTTTCTAAGTACTATTAATGTGAATTGTTGTGAGAAAGTTTCTTATATGAATAAAAAAATATCCTGAAGGGTCTGGAGTTCACGGTAGGGACTATACTGTTTCTTGGATAGCGGTTGTGGAGGGAGGTGATTTTTCCTAGATTTCGCTCAACTGTAAGATGTTCTCCTTATTTTGGGTGCTCCCCCCTCACCCACAGGCTGGGTGAGCCTCAAGAGGATCCTAGATCCCTCCATGGGATCCATCTTCGGCCGTTGACAGGTTAAATAAAATTCTGCCAGCGAGCGAACTCAGGACTTTGATTGTGGATTTGAACACAGGACCTTCGGCTTGGAAACTCAGTGCTCCACTACTGAGCCTCTCCGCTCCCTCTAAATTTTCCTATTTAATAATCCAACTTGCGATCAGATCCAAATTTATATTTTTCGATTTTATTAATTCATTTTAAGGGAGTGGTGTACCTTTCATACCAACTTTGAACTGGAATATGCAATTATTTCGTTTAATAACAGATTTATCTGAACATTTTTTAAGCTTCTATTTAAGGCAGCACTCGACCGCTAACATCTAAACAAACTTAAATTTACCAGCTAACTTACAGGGAGCGGAATGGCTCAGAGTACAGAGCGCTGAGCGGCTTTGAGTTTTTCCTAGTTGAAGTCTGGCTGTGGCAGACGATTAATTCAATCTGTTAATAGCCGAGGATGGACCCTATAGGATCTGGAGACCTTCCTGGGGCTCTCCTAGTCTCTATTAAATGAGTATCCTTAACTGGGTGAAAATGTTTCCGGTTGTGCGTGATTAGAACATATCGCCTCCCTGCACAACCGTTGTCTCAAAACAGTACAGTATTAATGAGGATTAAATACAGAATTGTTCTAGCTGATGTTAGAGATAAGTTAATTTTGCATTGACATAAAGGTTTACTTGTCTCAAGGGATTTGAATGATTCCTCTCTTATAAGATATGGAAATGAAAATAAATTGAAATTAAAATCGAAAAGCAAATTATTTAAATCATAGCGTTTGAAATGCTAATCCTGCTTCATTATTTTGTATAGATGCCGTGACATTTTTTTAATGAAAAGTATCCTTTGCCAATATCGTATCTGGATTTTGCGCTATTTTTACCTTCATTTTTTTTTAATGAAAAAAATGAAAATTTTTAACTTATAATTGGTAATAAATAATATTTATAAGAAACTGAAAAACCTGCTTTTATAGAAAACAAAACTAAAATGTAAAAAAATAAGTTTAAAATAAGAATAGAAGTATGAACATAAAATTAATTTTATCGTAAAAAAACTTGGGTTGCTTGATATCGATTATTGTAAATATTTTAATGACAGTCATCGGTAAAAGTAGATTCAAAATGTAAATATATAAAAAGTAACCCACGCTTTTTTTCGATATAATGATTTTTTTGTTTACAACTTTGTATGCCTTACTATACGCTTTAGTGTAGTAAGCGAAGTACACTGTCGTGTGTTTGCTCATGGGAAATCGGTAGGTAAATCTAAAGATATTGGCCAGGATAAAGAGACGGACATATTAAATTATTGTATTGCCATAGTAAAACACCAAGAAGTTAAGAATCCACTCCAGAAAATAAGGCCGGATCATCTAGAAAAAATGGAATCGAAGGTTCACATACAAAAAAAACAAACTAAGAAGAACTAATCGAGGTAAAAACTGAACTGGAATTTATGAACTTGACTCTCATTGGCCTGTCAGAAATGAGGAGATATGGTACTGGCTGTTTAGATTACCAAGATGGCACCACACTTTATTATAATGGCACAGTGAAATTACATGGAGGAACAGGATTCCTTATAAATAGAAATATGGAATTGGAATTGCTGTTATTCAAAACATACACTCATCAGCTATTACTAAAGTTAAATAAAATCCATAAAACAACTTTTAAAATAATACAAGTTTATGCTCCAGCTACTCATGCTGAAGATAGTGAGGTTGAAGAATTTTATTTAAACCTGAAAATAGCTATAAATGAAGGAAAGTTTAATCAACTAGTATTGATCGGAAATTTTTTATTTTTTTATTTTATTTTATTGATATTTACAACTGTAATAACATTACATCAAGTAAATTGGCTGTATGAACAAAGGACATGAACAAAAAAAAATCACTTGTGGAGAAACTATCCATTGATAGCACTCCAATGAAGTTTTATAGTAGAAGGTCTCGAGGCCATCTTCTTTTCAGACGCCTCGGAGGGTTATCAGGAATATTATGGGAAGCAAGTCGAGAGACTAGCGGATTCAAGTGTGTATGGAGCTTTTCATGGAAGGATAGGTATCTAGTTTGGGCCAAATCAGCAACATATGGGATATTAAGATCATGATGGATGAGTTTGTTTGTGACATAATAAGGAGCATTGAGGATTTTAGGAAGGATTTTGGATTGTAAGGATTGGATGCGAGATGAATTGGATGGTTTAGTAGAGCCCCAAAGCTCAACTCCGTATGTCCAAATAGGTCTGATAACTGTCATGTAAATGAGTCTTTTGTAATTAATTGGTAGCTTTGAACGTTTGTCCAGTAAATGTTGAAGTAGGCGAAATCGTCGAGCAGTTTCTTGTCTTTTCAGTCTTGTATGAGGATTCCAAGTGAGACGTTTGTCCAGATGGAGTCCTAGGTAACGTATCTGTTCGACAGGGATCAGTGGAGTGTTATTAAAGGATACAGTAGGGCAGGAATTCGTAGGTTTACGACGAAGAGTGAAGGTAATTTGGTGGGATTTGTTAGGATTTATTTTAATTCTCCAATTTTGACACCATTCTTGAAGGTTTGAGATATGGGATTGAAGATATTGGGATGCAACAAATGGATCGTTATTTACTGATAACACACATGTGTCATCAGCGTACGTAGTGAGGACAGTGCTTGGATGGGTTGGGATGTCAGCTGTATATATTGTGTATAGGATGGGACCCAGGATACTACCTTGAGGAACACCAGCTAACTGGGTAAAGAGGCAAGAGTAGGAAAAATTATGGTTTACTTTAAAGGTTCTATTACTGAGGTAGGAACTGATAATAAGGAAGTAAGTAGAAGGTAAGAATTTAAGGAGTTTGTACAACAGTCCCGGATACCAGACTCGATCAAAAGCCTGCTCTACATCGAGAAAAGCTCCCGTGCAGTACATTCCGCGCTCTAATGCGGATGAGACAACGTCCACCACTCGATGGCATTGCTGGATTGTGGAGTGCGATGTTCTGAAACCAAATTGGTGATCTGGGATTATTTGGTTGGATTCTATTATAGGATGTAGACGTTTCAGAATGAGTTTTTCAAGCATTTTACCCATTATGGGCAGGAGAGATATAGGACGGTCCGTAACATACCTCGGTTTAATTCTAGATAGGTCCTTAACATTCACTGAGCACATCAACAGGAAAACAGAAAAAGCGAAAAAAACGATCTACAAAATGTTTCCCTATTTTAATAAAAAATCCAGACTATGCCCCAAAAACAAGCTAATCCTTTACAAAACAGCAATCCGCTCAGTGCTGACCTACGCCTCACCTGTCTGGAGTTCAACCTGCGCTACAAATTATAGAAAGTTGGAAAGGGTACAAAACCTATGCATGAGAATTATTAATAATTATCCCCGCTACACGAAAATATCGACTATGCTCAGAGATCTTGAACTTCCCACGGTAAAACAATATGTTTCAGCCCAAACAAAAGCATACTTCGAAAAAACTCCAGCTTCCGAAAACCCATTAATCCGAGAAATCGGTAACTATGATAAACATTCACTACGACGGTACACACACAAAAGAACAAAACATATACTTCTCACTTAACAAATCACTATTCGTAGGTAACATAATCTAGTTATCTGTATTTATTTTATATTTATTTTTAATTGTGTATTTATTTTCTATTTAATTATTATTATTATTATTATATTTACTTACTTTATTTAGTATTATTTTTATGTATTTTAAATTACAATTACTATTATGGTTAATTTTTCTTTTCTTTTTATCTATTTTATTTATTTATTTATTTTTATTTATTTTTTTTTTTAAGCGGGTTTTTTCTACATTTTTCCTGCTATTGTAAAATTTACTTATAAAAGAAAACTTAAATTAATTAAAATCACTGTTGTCTGAACATGTAAAGGAAGTCCGGAACATGTATGTACACTTATTGCTACTTGTATATGTAAAACTGTAAATAAAGGTTTATTTATTTATTTTATATTTTTTATAGGACGGTAAGAAGATGGAAGTTCTGGAGGTTTTTTAGGTTTTGGTATCATCTTAACTATGGATAATATCCAGGAATCAGGAAAGTATGTGGTACGCAATACGGCATTGTATATATATGTAAGGAGTAGGATCGCTTTCCGAGGAAGGCGTTTTAGAATATAGGATGTGATTAGGTCGTACCCAGGGGCTTTGTTGGCGGGTAATCTGCGAATAATGTTTGCTATTTCTGAAGGATGGAATGCTTTAGGAGGAGGAGACAACTGAAGAGGAATACTTAACTCTGCTTCAATGCATTCAGACTGGGTAGGATTAAGGATATCTGGGTGAGGGTTAAATGTGTTGAATAGGTGCTGGCCGAAAATTTGTGATTTTTCTTCATCAGATCTTGACCAGGTTTGGGATTCGGTTAAAAGTGGATAGTTGAAATTTTTATATTTTAGGAGTTTTCTAGTGGTATTCCATAAGGATTTGTCAGTAGTACTGAGATTTTCTGTACGGTAACACAAATTTTGAATTTTGAATGTTCTGATCTCTGATTTTAGTTTGTTTGTCAGTTTGGTATAATGACTCTTGTCCGATGGATATCTGGTGCGGTGCCACTTCGCTCTTGCCCGTCGTTTTTCTTTTAATAACTCGAGAATATGAAGTGGCCAGTTATTCTGTTGATAATGGTTTTTCCTTGGTAAGGAGCTATCAATTATATTGGTTTGTATTGATTCTGTAAGTTTGTCTGTTGCAGAATTGATGTCTCCTTTTGTTTTAAGCGGAATTTTGAGGTTTAAATTATTTTCCAGATTAGATCGAAATTTATCCCAGTCTACTCGTCCGGTAATCAGTCTGGGATGAGAGGGCTTAGGAATGGGAACTGAATGTACTTGAAGTAGAACTGAACTGTGATCAGAGGAAAGGTCATCCAGGGATTTTATAGTTGTTTGATTGCAGGAAATCTGTGAGGAAACAAATATATCAAGAATATCTGGACGTTTTTGAGCGATGTAGGCCAATAAGTAGGGTTTATGGGTGCAAGGATAGAGAAACTATTAGAGGTTGAAATTCGGGATAAAATGCTACCACGGGAATTGGATGTTCGACAACCCCATCTTTGATGTTTGGCGTTGTAGTCTCCTCCAGCAATAAAACGCGGTCCGAGAGATCGGAATAAGGATTCGAGAAGGTTATAAGAATGGGAGTTACCAGGAGGACAGTATACAGCTGAGAATGTTATATGGAAGGGATTAGTTGAAATGGTTACTGAAGTTGATTGGATGACGTCAGTTGGAGTAGAAGGTATAAGAGAATGAGGTATGGATTTATGGATAAGGATACAAGAACCGGCATGTGCTGTATTGTCCGGATGATCTGATCTATAAGTGATGTAGTCACGTATGTAAAAATATGATCGTTTTGTGAAGTGTGTTTCAGTCAATAGGGCGATGTCTATTTGATTGTCATGAAGAAATAAGTCAAGTTCGTCTCGATGGTTAAGCAGTCCATTAGCATTCCATAGGACAATAATTAGGGGCTTTATGCTCATCGTGGGTAATTAAGAGGGACTTCGGTAAGGATTCTCGTGAGCAGGTTGATGAGGGGCTTGATAATCTCTTGGAGTTCTGTCAGGAAGGATGAGAGGATACAATTTATGTCGATTGGGTTTTGAATTTGGACTGGGTATGGGTCTGGAATTTGATATTGATAATTAACGGGTAAAGGAAGGTTGGTTGGGGGTTGTACCCGAGGTGCTGGATTTGCATTCATTGTTTGATGAACTGAAGGATTCATTTGATTGTTGTGATTGGAAGACATAGGATTTGGTTGCTGTGGTGGTAGATTGACTATTGATGTTTCAGGATGGAGAGGTATATGTTGACGTGGAGTTTGGATTTTAGTATTGAATTTCTGAGGGTTGGATCTAGGATCTCGGGATTTGGGTTGGGAGGATTGGGGCTTGCTATAGGAAATCTGGGGTTTCTGTTGGGAGGTTAGAGGCGCCTGACGTTGAGGCTGCTGCTGGTTCGTTGAGGTCAGGATTATGTTTTCCGGAGGTTGAACTCTGGTGATATGTTGATCTGAAATGCTAGCTGTTTTTGGCAATTCCGGGAATGTAGTTAAGTTTTTGACTTCAGGTGGTTGAGGAACATTCTCTATGCTTTTCCTTTGTATTTTATTTGTTCTCTGTCGCTGGAAGCTTTTATATACCGAGCAACCTTTATAATTCGCCGGGTGGTCCTCACCACAAAGAGCACATTTTGCAGGCTCATCTCTGGACTTCTGGCATACTTCAGTTGGATGTGAGCCAGCACACTTGACGCATCTGGGTTGATGGTGACAATAGGTCTTCGTGTGACCTAAGTTTTGACATCTAGAACACTGTACTATGGTGTTTTTGTGCCTTGGCTCCTCGAATTTAACAGTTGAATAAACAAGTCTAGTAACTTGAAATATTTCAGCATTATTTTTGGCTGGCTCTAGTTCGACAAAAAACAGTGGAAGGGGATATTTTTCAGTTGGATGCAATACTGACGATATGTTCCTGATGTTATGGCCTATCTCTTCTAGATCTCTTTTGATAGCGTCCTTAGGCGTGGTCGAGTGAAGCCTTCTTAAAACTACTCTATATGATTTTTCTTGCTTGAGCTGATAGCAGTGGAAATCATAATTGTGGCTATAGAGGTGATTTATTAATTTTTTGTACGATTCTTTATTAACCGTATTAATCTTGATATCGTTGACACGAGAGTAGCATTTAAAATTTGGCTGCCCGATCAACTCTGCTACTTCTCTTCCAAAATTATAAAAATCGGTTATTTTTGTTATAAATATAGGAGGAGGTACCGGTTCATCGAACTTTTGACTTTCTTGATTCTCCTTAGGAGATTTAACTTTAGGGCCAGAGGTGCTGCTGGTTGAGGCTACGGGTTGTTTGACTGCAGTAGATTTACTGCGGGTTTTTGGTGGTTCTTTTGACGTGTGAGTGACTGATGTTTTTGAACTACCCGTTTTTTTTTGTTTTTTTTGTTTGGTGAGTTACCCGCTGAGCCAGGGGCAGATTTTCTCTGATTTTTTTGTAATATTCTCCTTTTAAGATATTGTGAATCAGTTTCACTTATTTCAGAAAACGGAGTCTCTTCCTCCGACATTTCACTACCCGGATTGTCCACACTCATATTCAATTATTCAAATTATTCATTATATAATAAAAACAAATAAAATAAATTTTTAAATTATTAGTTATAAGCTATTGATAATTTAAGTATATTAATTGAATTTAACATATTTAACTAAACTTATGAAAATAAAAAAAAAATAAATAAAAAATAAAACGTTCACGTTACTATGTGAAGTCCGTAGAAGGTAAGCAACCAAGTCTTGACCTTGATCTTGTTAACTGTAGAGTATTAGTCCTATCTATTACTAAAGGATTAAGGCCACGTTGCTGCCTTTAGCAGCCGGTCACTAATTTATTTTAGTTCTAATGTTTTATTAATGACTCACCTCACTAATGATAAAAGTGAAGTGTAGTACAGTCTGTTCACTTTGTTCTGGTAGAGTTTGACGAGATGATTTAAACAAAATTGCATAAAAACAATGTTTCAAGTACAGAGCGACGTGAATATGTAACTTCACTTGCGGCCATGACACTTGGTACTGATCGGAAATTTAAATTCAAAAATTGGCAGTAAAGTTAAATCAAAAGTCCTAGGCGAATTGAGAAAAGGAGAAATAAATAATAGAGGTAAAAGGCTTATTAAGTTTGTTGAAGCAAATGGTTTTTATATTATCAACATTTTCTTTGAAAAAAAAATCTCCAAAACAAATGGACATGGCAGAGTCCAGATAAAAAGACAAAAAATGAAATAGATCTTCACCACATTAAAAACTAAAAATGCAAATAGGAAATCCGACAACATTAAATCAGAAAACTTGAGGAATCAGAAATTTGAGGACTACTTAAAATCAATTATGCCAATATTATGCTGTAACATGGACCAGGTAGCTTATAGATTGGTATCAACGCAAGAGAGGACGTCCACCGATAGACTGGGACAAGGAGATGAAGAAGAGCTGCGGAGGGGTATCCTGGAAGAGAGTAGCATTGGATAGAAACAGTGCGAACGGATGGAGCAGGTTGCGTAATATTTAGTGTGGTTGGGTAAAAAATTATTTTACTTTAAAGTAATATTTGTTAAAATTTAAGTTAAATAGCGAAATATTTAGTGTGATTGCAAGTGATAAGTAGAAACAATAGAACTTAAAACCTCAACTAAAGGTTGATTTTGTTCTTACCTGAATAGGTATAGAAAAAAAAATAGAAAGTATTTGTATATGTTTATTATATTTTATGAACAAATAAACGTTATTATTATTGCCATAGGTCCTTCAGAATTGTTTCAATTTAATTCGATCTTTTGAAGAGGCCCAAATCTAGTTCTAAGATTCTGTTACAGACATGCTCGTACATACAGGTGAAGCTGATAAAAGTGTGTTAAAAACTATTTAGTTTTCGTTATAATTATAATTAATATTGTGTGAATTGAATCTGGCTAATCCATAAGGCAGAAGAGGAAGAGCAGGCTAATTAGTATGTAACGGAGCCAAATGGATCCCTGCATATAGTTATTGATTATGCTTCCGCCTGGGTCAAACGGTAAAATATTCACCCGCAACACTAACCACGGCAAGATACATAATTCAAAATAACATTATCAAGGCATTTTTGAGTTTAGAATGCCACCTGGAAAAGAAGGGCTATTTTCTTAATTTTCAAGAGCATTTGAAATAATTACAAAAAAAAAACCATAAAGGGTCATCAATTCAGAACATGATAGAGAATGTATCTTAGTCAACAGTTGTGCATAGTAGTGATTTCCCCTATTACGCTCAACCGCCAGGTTTTCTCCCAATTAAGAGCACTTACTTTACACAGTCTGAGTGAGCCCCGGAAGACTTTGCAGATCTCACAGGGTCCATACGTGGATGTTATAAAATTAATTAATTTATCTCCAAAATGCAGAATTGAACCCAGTACCTTCAGCATAGCTACTCAGCACTCTACATACAGAGCTACTCAACTTTGGTGTAATAAAACCATTACAACCAATGAACTGTCTTGGGTTCAGTACTTGGTAGAAACTGTACTGTTTATAAGACAACGGTTCTGCGTGGTGATGATTCGTCCGAGATCACACTCAATCGCCAGGTTCCCCCAATGAAGTTTATCAACTTCATAGTGGCTGTGCGAGTTTCAAAAAGGCCATCTATGACCGTTCATCGGCCCCGTCTTCAGCGTCTTCTGTCCTTCTTCGGTTCAGAGTCCGTTCTCAAAGTCATCTCCCTCTTTGGCTATTTCTTCATCCACCCTGACCATGTAAGCAAAACCATTAGCCGATCGACCTACTTCTCACAAAACAAACATTGCTGTTTGTACAAAACATATTTATTTTTAAAATGCCGCCCGGTACGATACATAGCAATATACAAAGCTGGATTAGAACCCAAGATCTTTAGCACATCATCTCAACACTCTACACACTCAGATACTTCGCTTTTTTCGTGAAATAAATTCAGTCTATTTCTCAAACACAATAAATCTAAAAATATATATCAACGTTAAAAAATGGTTTGGGAAATCTACAATTTAAGGACACATGCTGAAAAAAAAATAAAGAAAAATAAATTTTGAAATTCTTCAGTAAATTGTTGTTATTAATTTATTTATTAAATTCGAAATCAATTAATTTCTTACTATCGCCTTGTGAGATTTAATTACTTTTCGGTTTTAGTTAATTTTTTTAATGAGGGCATTCGGATAGGGTAGAAGATACATTTTAGCGGATCCAAGGCAAGGCTCCCTAAATATAGTTTAATACCACTACCACTCCCGCTTCCGCCGAAATTAGAAAACAGTCATTAGGCTTAATTACAGCAATAAAAAATAATTGTTATTACATCGGATTCATTTGTTTCTTCTGTTCTTCTACGAGTTTTTTCTCTTATACACCGTTGACTTTCATTGCATATTTTATCCTTCAATAATGTGTTCATAAAATTAAAAAGAAAAATTTTTGCAACTAGGTAATATTAATTAGAAATAACGCAACGCCTAATAATAATGCAACGCCTGAATTGATTCTTGCTTCAAAGGGAAGTTGCTGTGTATCTTTTATTACTTTTCGCAATATAAATTAGTCTTATTATCCTTTTCATACTGTTGCACTTAGTGTTTATTTTGGAATTGAAACATTTTTTATAATTTGTCATCAAGTGATATGAAAACCATGTTGCAAACTACAATTTTGGAGTTAATGAGTATTATCTACAAATTGTTCTTTTATTCCTCTCAGTTTCGTTATATTTTTTTCTTACATTCATTATATCAGATGAGAAATATCGTAAGACATTAATAAGTCTTAATCATGATTCTAATTAATATGTAATCATAACCAGAATAACACATCAATAACAAAGAGTTAGATGAAGAAACAGCAACATTTTTTACTATTATACTTATGAACATTCGAAATAGCAGTTTATAGCCCCTTATTTTAAGATACTTAGTGTTTTTGAGTTTATTTAATATAATATTTGACAAAAAAAAAAAGAATGGAATGTCGATGAATATACGAATCCTATAGATATTTGACATATTGAATTGTTGTTACCATTCCTCGATGTAGCAACTGGTGCCCGTTATGCAGATGGGGTTTACATTAGAGTGTTGATTATCCGAAATTCAAATATCCGAAATTACATTTAACTTTCGTAGAATGTTACTAAATATTTACTTAGTACTATACTTAAAAGATTTTGGGACATATGTGTAAGAGGAAGTGAAGATTGGAGCAAACGAGTTTTTGCTATTTACGCACTTGTACTATGTAATCTATGTACGCAATTATTTTTATTGGCCTTTTATTCTGTTAATTATGCACATGTTTATCCAAAGATTCCAACTGCCTTTGAGGTAAATATACAAGGAGGGGTCCATATTGCAATTCCTAGCAACTATGTTCCAAGAGTACATTCTCTAAAATTCTACTACATAAAATGGCTGTATAATATTGACTAATAAATATAAATAAAATAATTAGAAACTTAGCTGCCATGAAGAGGAAAAGAATATTTAATCAAACAAATATTAAAAATTTTTTGTGTCACAACCTTAAAAAATATTGTTTATTTTTTTAACTAAGTAGGGGAAGGGTGGGCATAGTGGCCACGGCGGGCATAGTGGCCACCTGCTATTTTTCTATTTCAAAGTGCTGCCACCTGGCTATAAACGCCTCAACTATTCCACAGGACCGCCATTAGTGTTGTGTAGTGTCTTGAAGCTGTTAAGACCACGTGGTCAGAAGTTATCATCAATTTAGTTGTTTTTCAAGTTGCTGATGTAAGGTAAGTGCACTGCATTAACTATTATAACTACATATTCGATCCAAGTATATTATGCAGACAATAACCATTGAAATAAGTGTGATCTAAGCTTTAAATTCACATGTGAAAGTAAGAGCTGGTGTTATGGGTGAACCTGCAGAGTGGCATTCAAGTAATAGAGTCCAAAACGGGCAAAGTGGCCCCTGCCGTGGCCACTTTACCCGACACTAAATATTTTGCTGTTTTAATGTAAAATATTTATAGGACATATGTGCCTAACGCTGTTTGAGCATTTAAATATTTAGTAAATGTTTTTAAACAAAAACAACTTGGATAGCCATCAGTAGTAGGTACTGGAACCTTCAGATGTGCCTTGTGGCTAAATTTTTTCCCCTATTAGTTGGCCTACGACGCACTTCTCTTTGTAAGCTACTACAAAGTACTAACAATCTAACTCTTTGCTTTTATTTCAGACGTAGTTATGGTGTCTAAATATAAAAGAAAAAGCCAGCAGCAGTCCTGGGACCCTCAGTCGATGCAACGAGCTATAAATGCTGTGAAAGATGGTATGGCATTTAAAACAGCTGCCAAAACCTTTAATGTGCCCAGAAACACCTTGAAACGTCGAGCTCTAAGTAAGAACCAGTGTGCTACTGAAAACAAAAAAGTTCTTGGACACTACCGTCCTGTCTTTAACGAAGAACAAGAACAGCAGCTTTTACAACATCTTTTGGATATGGAGGTACGTTTTTTTGGAATTACAGTATCTGATTTGCGTAGCCTTGCATACCAACTGGCAGAAGAAAATAATATCTCAAATAATTTCAACCATGAGAAGAAATTAGCTGGGAAAGATTGGGTTAGGGGCTTTAGACAGCGCCACCCTGAATTGGTTTTGAGAAAACCAGAGGCGACTTCGGTAGCAAGAGCTCAAGCCTTTAACAGGATAAATGTCAATAAGTTCTTTGACATTTTAGAGGATGTCCAGAAAACCCACTTCTATCCAGCTCACAATGTGTACAATGTCGACGAAACGGGACTTTTGACTGTTCAGTCCAAGTCCTCAAAGGTTTTCGCATTAAAAGGCAGACGTCAAGTTGGCTCAGTTACATCTGCCGAAAGAGGAGTTCTCTCTACATTTGTAGTTTGTATGTCAGCAGGGGGGACGTTTATACCTCCTATGGTCATATTTCCCAGACAGAGAATGAAAGTTGAACTCCAAGATGGTTCTCCCCCTGGGACAGCTTTTGCTTGCCATCCAAAAGGGTGGATGCAATCCGAAATATTTACGCAATGGTTCCAACACTTTTTGGCCTTTGCCAAACCATCAAAAGATGACCCTGTGTTATTAATACTTGATGGCCATGCAACTCACACAAGGAACCTTGAATTTATTGAAAAAGCAAGGAAGCGCCATACTACTGTGGTTTGCATCCCTCCTCATTGCAGTCACAAGCTCCAGCCGCTGGACGTATCCTTTATGGGGCCTTTCAACACTTATTATGTCCAAGCAATTGAGAGATTCTTGCGCAATAACCCTGCTAGGCAAGTAACTCAATACCAGGTTTCTCGCCTCCTTGGGGAGGCATTTTTAAGTGCTGCTACCCCTACTGTTGCCGTAAAGGGATTCAGAAGATGTGGCATAGTTCCAGTTAACAGGGACGTGTTTACTGAAGCGGACTTTGTTGCATCTACAACCACAGAAGTTCTCAATCCCTCTGACACAACAGCTGAATTCAATCAAGTGTCATCGGACCCTCACGAAGAAAGATCTGCAGACCCCGAACCCAATGCGAGTATTACCTTAAGGCCTACTGTAGGTTCTGGAGACCCCAGTACATCATTTTTTCTCATCTCTAAAGGCTCCCCTCCCCTCATTAAACCCAACACCTCATCTGCCTTAAGCCCAAGCTCCATCCCCAGTACCTCATCTGCTGTAAGTCCAATCGCCATACCCTGTACCTCATTTGCTGTAAGCCCTCATGATATTATCCCAATCCCTAAAACAAAAATTATCAAACGAAAAAATAAGAGGAAAAAGGGTTCGGCAGCAGTTTTGACTTCAAGCCCTTACAAGGCTGAACTTGAAGCTGCGAAAGTAGAAAAGGAAGAAAAAGAAAGACTTAAGAAAATTAAACTGGAAATAATAAAAGAAAAAAAGAAGTTGCTAAAGAAAAAAAATAAACCTATTCAGGAGAAAAAGAAATCAAAAGTGGAAAAACGTGATTTGTTTAGTGACGAGAGTGATGTAGATTGTCTCTACTGTCAGGACTTGTATTCAAAGTCTAAAAAAAATGAAGGGTGGATCAGATGCTCTGGTTGCTACAATTGGGCTCATGAATCTTGTGCTGGGTGTGAGGAGGAAGATGATGAGTTCATATGTGACTTCTGTAAATGAACTGAAAAAGGATAATAAAAAAATTCATGAAATGTTTTGAAGCAATTTTCAACTTAGTTGTATTTTTTGTTTTTCTCTTTAAATCATATTCAGAGAATTTAATATTTGTATTGAATTAAATACTTAATAATTTGTATAAAATAAACAGATAATTTGTTCTTTAAATGCAAATGTAATATTATTTTTTACATGGGGCCACAGGGTGGCCACTTTGCCCTATCCCGTCGGGCAAAGTGGCCACTTTTTATATTTTGAAAAAAAAAATGTTTTTATAAAAAGTAACAAAGATATGGTTAAACAGAATTTTTTTATAGATATGCAACTAAATAAGCTACCAAACACGTAATTCTTATTTTTTTTCAACAATTATAACTTCTTGAAAAAAATGTGTTTCCGTTAGAGTGGCCACTATGCCCACCCTTCCCCTACATGTATTTTTAATTACTGAATTTCTATTGTCCAAACTTATAATAAAATTTTCATTAGTTTGGATAATCGACGCTCTACTGTTGTTGATATTTTAGCTAAGTTGAGAATATGTCAGATGCAGTGACGTACCTCCTCCAAGTTTACAAACTTGTGGTTACTTGATCCATCTTAGAACAACCTACTTTCCCATCATATCATACAATCATTGTTTATTTATTTTATTTTTTTAAATTATTTAAATATTTTAATTTATGTAGAGAAGAATCGTATAGGGCAATTTTCATAAAGTGGTCTGTTACAGGAATGTGGGTATCCTCATCAGCTTTAATAAACTGGATGAATATTGATTGCCCAGTACGAGATTGAAACTAAAACCCACTTTACTCGGCTGAGCTTACCATTAATATTTTAGTAGAGCTCAACGGTTTCTGAAATCCATTTTCTTTTATTCAAATAACATTTAATTTTACTTACCTAAATATGAAATATTTCTTTTTGATATCTAGTATAGAAATAATACTGCTGGAATATCGTAATATCAGAAAAAGTGAGATTTCTGTTTTTTTTTTCTTTTTTTAAATAGAACTTAAATCTGGTCTCCTGGGTTCAAATCGCTCGCTGTACAGACTTTTATTTAACCTGTTAGCGGCCAGAGATGGAACACATGGGATTTAGGAACCTCCTGGGGCTCACCCAGCTTCTATAAATTGGGTACCCAAAATAAGCGGCAAAATCTGGCGATTGAGCGTGATCTAGGACAAATAACCTCCCTGCACAACCGTTGTCAATGAAACAGCACAGTCTCTATCATGTACTGAGCCCCATGAGCCATGAATTCATGGCTTGTAGTGGTACAGATTTATAAATATAGTTAAGATACGAGCAGGACTTTGAAGTAGTTCACTATACTCTTTAAGCAAACATATTGGGATGTGAGCAAAAAACATGTAATATTTGCTTTTCGTCTCTGAAAGTCAGTAAGATTCTTGGAACGTTGCATCGATACGCCTTCTTTCAGGCAAGAGACGTTATTTATCAATCTCTATTCTACCAAAGATACTGAAATTGAAGTCCGTGTTTCAAGAACACAACTCCCTACTATAAATGTATCGTCACGATAGAGAACGAATCTGTTTCGATTATTGAATGTATTACATATTACGTATCGAGAACTACTGCTTATGCAGCGTTATGTCATTTGTTTTTAAATACTATTAGATCTTTGGTAATATTTTGATAGGTTAGGTTATTATAGAGAGCGGCGTATCTCATTATATAGAGCCTTGAGCTGCTATTCAAATCAGGCTTTGGTATGTAATTAAATTAACTTGTAAACAGCTATAGATGTTGCAGAGTGAAAATTATTTGAGTGGATTCTAATGATGAATTGAATTGGTCAGGGGTGCAGTCAATGATACCACAAAAATACGCAGAACTTATGAGTTGACAAGTGTTTGTTTGACTAGTCACCATACCAACTATTTACCCTGAGGATGGCCTACACCGTAGGCCGAAACGTTGACACAATTAAAAAATAAGTTCTGCTTATTTTTGTGTTATCATTGACTGCATCCCCTGACCAATTCAATCCATCATAGATGTTCCACGTTAATTTTTTTGGGCTGGGCTCACCCAGCTTCTTTTACGTGTTCGCTCTTAGGGAATAACCTGGCGGTTGAGTGTGATTTGCCATATCTCTCTGCCCAGCTGTTGTCCAGAAACAGTACAGCTTCTTCCATGTACTGCGCCCAGACCTTTCAATGGCTGTATAGGAAAATATATATGGCTGTATAGTACAATCAATTTTAATTAACCTGTAATTTGTTTGTGAGCAGTCTCTGTGTACTTTTGAAGCCAAAAGAAATACTTAGGACCACAGAAATCTCCTCCTGCTGTAGTGATAAGGTTATAAGGTTTTAAAAGCACGCCCTGCTCCAACATTCCTATTGAAACTTTCACTTCCACGCCTCAAAATTATAAAATATATTTGGAACTTATATGAGTAGTGTAAAACTATTCTATCCGCAGCCGCAGTGAATAAGTAATCTAGATGAATTTTGTTCAGGGAGAGTTAAATCTATTGAGCAAAGCGAAATCGGCATGTGATAAGCAACAACTCTTTTTCAAGACAATGCCCAACGTACCTTCTAATTAATTACGAAAATAACACGATTCCGATTTCCCTTATATTTAATGGAAACAATATAAGAAAACAAACAAACAAGAATTCCATTCTGAAGAAAATTCAACTTAATCACTTATTCACCGGGCTGTATATATATATACCTAATAACTTCATTTAAAATTATAGCTCACCAAGTATTGGAACCAGTACTATATCATCACTATGATATCGTACTCGGTATCATTACTATCTACTGAGATCAAAGATCACAAGTTATACTTTATATTAATTAAACATTTGGTATAGTTATAATCAGTATAAGTAATAAAAAAGGCACCTTGATAAATGAAATCTTTATATTTAGAACTTCAGTCCCTTCTTCAGTTCCTCTACAAATTGAGTTTTCAACTCGGCGTCAAACTGATTTGCACGAGCCTTGAGAAGTGTTTTCACTGTTAGTAATTAATCATCAGCGCCCTGAATATTGGACCTGCTGCTGAATCCAGCCTGTGTTACTGCGGAGCGATCTGAATTATGGACTTTGTGAATCATTGAGCAACCGTCGAAGTTCCTCGCTCCGGGTCGCCTTCCTTAACCTGTATTTTCTGAAAGAGCCCATGATTCAATGAATAAAGCATTGTTTCAACAATTAAGCCTAACGTAAGGCTTAATTGTTATTTGTTTCTTGAATTGTAATCACCTGTCAATGTAGACTGATCCCTAGTTTCTTCAGATCGACTTATATTGCCAAGTATAAAATGGTTCGTCTTGTTGGCACCGGACCAGATTGAATCCTAATTAATGATTTCGTCTTCGACGTTCCAAGGGGCTCAATTTATTTTTTAATTAAATCCGCACCAAAGACTCGAGCTCCCGATTCTAGATGTGCCACGAGATTGTAAACACCATCTTGAATGCAGAACGATGCAGGCAAAAGATGTTTTCATCATTTGGATTCTTTTCTAAGGCACGTTTTGCCATAGGAACTCCATTTTGCTCAGAAACTCAGAAACAATACATCAAAACTGCGTTGCAGGCACAATTGAAAGTCACTTTGCAACTGATAATACAAATATATTTTTCTTTATACATATTTTGCAATTAGCATAGCCATCTTCACCATCTATTTCTTCAATATTACTTTTTGTGTATTTGATTACTTATATATACTTTGCGGTGGGTACCCTCAATTCAACTGTTATGTACAGCGAGGCAGCTCATTTTGGAGAACGCTTAGTTGCTGTGTTCAAATCCGGCTTTAGCAGATCATTTATTTAATCTGGTGGCAGCCACTTATGGACACAATGGGGCTTGCTTGATTGGGACCGAATTGGACTCTTCTAGGGCTCACCCAATCTCTATTCAGATATCCTTCATTGGGGCAAAAACCTGACGTTTGAGAGCGATATGAGAGAATATACTATATGTAACATGTACTATAAGCCATTTGAAGAATGTGATTCTACAGGTTATAAATTATTTTTTATTTATTAAAAAATCAATATGATGAAGTTATAATTGACCTAATTAATAGTTGTAAAAAAAAGTACCTGATTAATGACATATATAATTTATACAAATACAATGCATAGTTTAAGCAGAACTACCACGGTTGTCTTGCTTACTTGACTAGAATCCATTCCTCTGAAGTTCGTCACCAGAAACGCTAACCGCAACTCCTTGGACGGTCATTAGTGGACCGGGGAAGTGCTGCTAATGTAAACTCGGGTGGGCTTCATTTGGAACACCAACCCACCACCTTTACATTACCACTTCCACTTCTTGCAGGATCCATATCAGGACATCGTACAGTATAATTCTCGCTAAAAGGGCCGGTTATAATTTATGCACGATTCTAACAAATTATATCTGCCGCTCTTTACAGCGTGTCCGCGTCCAATCCTGAAAGTATGAAACGTAAAACTTAATTTGAATAAATTTGCAGACATCAAATGTTTCCATAACTTTGAGCGGGTGAAAATTTTACGAAAAGTTTCGTCTCGTTTAAATTCTATATTTTAGCAGAGCCGGTTTCTACGATATTATCATTTTCCCGTAGCACTTTTATCTGGAAGGGTAGAAATTTTCCCTTCAACTTATCAAAATTTCTTCTAGAATTAACGAAACCAATTGAATTATAAGTAGGCGGCTCATAGCTTAGGGTAATTAGTGTTTATATAAATATAATTATGGAGTGTGATCCGAGTACAGATGTGGTCTGTATTTTGAAAATACCCGACGATGAAGTGCATACCTAAACTATAAACCATGTGAGATCATTTAACACTCTCTGTATAAATATGTTGAAAAAATAATTCATTACAAACTTGAAATCCCTTATTTTCAGTTTTTAACCCTTAAAGTGATATCGACACATATTTGTTCGGGAAAAAAGCAGTCGGTGGGTATAAATTGGCGATTTTCATCTAATGATCATATGAAATTATGATTAAAATATTACTTATAACTTTATGAGGGAAACCTATGTTTACCTTCAGCTTCGGCATTAAGGAATGTCAGACCATTCATTTCATACACAATGAAACAATCAGCTCAAAAAAAAAAGTCAAAATTATAAAGAGCTCAAATAGGCTAGCTCATCCTGACACGTTTAATAAATTGTATGGTAGATATATATTGTTTGTTATCGCCCATGATCCACGAAGGCATTCCAGATCTTGTATCTTAATGTAACGATATAAAATTTACTCATTTTAATAGATTACTGATAGTTGAAAATAACGTTTTGTCATTATAAAGTCAGGTGCAAATGAAATACTACAGTATTTTATTATTTGCGCCATGAACATTTAATCAAGAAATAGAGTTGGCCCGAGTGAAAAAGTACTCGTATTCAGTACCCAGGGATGCTTAGCGCCCGAGAGTCGCCCGCACTTTAAGGGCTAAGTATTTATAAACCATCAATTTGTAAGGTCACCTGTGATGTAATGGTTATCATAACAATCTTCTATGCCCAAGGGCGTAGTACTAAGCCCAGCTGGTGGAATTAGGAATTTCTAAAAGGGTTATAATGTCCTTAGTTATACCGTCCTTCGGAGGGAACATATGGAGTGCCAGTTTCTCGTTAAAGATCCCTATCCTAATTATACTTGGATAGGCAAAATGTAGGACTCCCCGCTCGTTCGATTAGCCTTAGTAGCATAAAGTGACGTTTAATATTTAAACAAACAAAAAAAGTTATAACAATCTCACCTACAGTCAATAAAAAACTAGAAGAAACTGTACTTGACAGCTAATAACTTGAAGAAAGTTTGCTCCGATCGCAACAGAAGTTATTAGTTATTTTACTTTCAGAAAAAAATTGAAGTTTTATAAACTTTTCAACTTTTTGTTGGTTTCATTCATGAAATAAAAAATACATCAGGACACGTGGTCAACGACCTGTAGTCATGTACATGGAATTACACACACACGCGCGCGCGCGCGCGCCCGCGCACACACACACACACACACACACACACACACACACACACACATACATGAAAGGGTTGCTGTTATTTTACAGGAATATGTATAAGTAGGAGTCATAATGAATATAAGAGGGAAATAAATTCTTTAAAAATAATAGGTTATATAGATTGCTATCCAACAGTGGTAAACATTTTTAAAAAAATTTAATTTATTGATATTTACAACTATAATAATATTACAATAAGTAAATCTGCTAATATGTACAATACGACTTGATAAACACTTGTGGAAAAACTACCCATCGATAGCACTCCAAGGTAATCATTTAAGTAAATAAATAACTAAATTTTCCGAATGAGGAAAGGGGTTGGTGTTAAAAGAAAGACCGTTATTTTCAACTGTCATCACATCTACTTCAAATCATGTTAGAACTTAAACCATTGCAATTCCTTGCTATTCGACTGCAAAAAGAATGGAATACAAATGTTCTATTGGCTTGAAATACATATTTTATTCCCTCCGTTAGAGTACACTGTTGAATTTACATAGATGTTCGTGAATATTTTTTACTCTTCTTCAGCTTTTTATGACAGACGGTCTACTATTTCACAAATAGGTATTCGTAGAATACGGTGGAAAGTAATAAAGCCAGAAGAAATAGCGTTTAGGAATACTTCAGGGAAATTAAATTACAATCACGGACTAATCCGAACATAAAATTAACACTTATTTATACTATACAATTTATAAATAAATATTAATCACATAGTCAAGTGGGGAAATTCACACAGGAATGATTACAAATGTTAAATTTCTTTTCTCAATTTTTTCCTGTACATCTTCTATAGTAGGGATGTTGGAAAAATGTGGATATATTGTAAAAATACTTAACTGATTATCTTTATCTGATATATCGGAATACCATCATGGTATTATCTAACAGTAATAAAAATGTGGGTATTGAAAACAGAAATTAAAAATATAATTGATTAAAACTACGGGTTCTATGAATAAAGATTCAAAAAACAAAAAACACGGTTTTATGTACTTAGGAAAAATATTGATAATTTTTTAATAAATAATAATAATAATAATAATAATTTGTAATAATGAAAGTTTCAACTGAAAAATAGCAACTACCACCGTTCATAGAAACTACAACACTCCCTTGTTTTGACTTATTCCTTATTTATATCGGCATGATTAATAAAAACCTCTTTTCCGTGTCAACGCCTCAATTTTGGGGGATAGTTTATTTCATATTTATTTATTTAAAGGGACAGAAAAAAAAGCTTTTGTGATGTAATTATTAAAAAGTGAAACATCTTTTTTCATAATTCCTTGTGCTATATGTGACTCCTTGACTATTTAGAGTGTTAGAAATATGTAAATAAATCGGCTAAGGGTCACTGAGCAGGTAGCATAAGTATCTCCTAGTATCTGTACCTGAGGAAAAGGCAGAACAGTAGACCACTTTTTTGTAAGTATATATACAACTTTGTAACTATGATCACCACATAATAAATATATTCTTATTCAATGAGTTGAAAAAGGACCTTTCTTTACTAAACAACCCTAGTCAGTCAATCCTTAGAGATGAGAGGGACATGTCTCTTGTTCATTAATGGTATAGTATTGCTGTATCTCAGTAGTAAAGATCTCATGGCGGCATTCCATATCAATATTTAAATATTATTCAGATCAAAGGATCTTAATTTTCCCTGAGATCATTGTTTGGGCAGTGAAGCCAACATGACAGTGAAGCCACTTTACTTATTTAATTTTTGAATCATCATTATGATGATATATAAAGGAATGAGAGGATCTCCTGCACTGTAGTAGGTGCATTGTAATGGAGGGACGAGGATGGAAATTCTATTAAAAGACAGGAATTGGCCTCTAGTTATGAAACTGACTTTCTTACTTATAAGTGAAAGAAATAAAAAACTAAAAAAGTTTAGTTGAATGCTTTGAAAAACTAATTATTCTATTTGAAATGGAAAATTGTTTTAAAATAACGATTCCTTCTACCTTATCAAGATTGTTAATAAAGCTATTTATTGCTAAACAAATATTATTTAATACAATATTACATACAAAAGCAAATAGGATAAATGAAAATATGAAAATGAAAAGGAAGCAAAGAAGACTCTGTTGGCAGAAGGATAGATTGGAGTAGTCTAAGGAAGCTGATGGAGTGTTATTGTATAGGCTCAGCAAACATGCACCCTCTACCAGGGAGAACTCGATTAAGGGAGTCAGGGAGGAAAGGAGAGAGGGTGAGGGTGAGAAATAAAAGGGAGATGTAAAGGAGGAGGGAGGATGTTAGGATAAGGGAGGCGAGGGATGGCGAAGAGGAGTAAAATGGCGTAATTGACGTTCCTTATCAGTTTCTTATCAATCTATTGACGTAGTAAAATTTAATTATATTTTCCAATATAATACCAGCTAATATTGAAATAAATATAATCTGAATAAGAAAAAATTGGTTCTTCATATGAAACGACCGTTTTTAACGAATTGTTCGTGGACGACTTGTATGAAATATAAAGGTTTATTGAGATATTTAACAATGATATAAAAGTGATATAATAGAGACATTCTTATGAACTAACTAGTCTAAATAGACTATTTACTGTCACTATAACTTATTGGCTATGGACAACACCAACTTAGAGACTACTCTCTTACATACTATAAACTATCTATTACATCTCTATTCTCTACTCTCTACTCTCCTACCTCCAAACGTACACTTTCTCCTTATTTTAGTGTATAACCGTTTCATGTAAAAGAAAAGGGGAGACGAGAAATTGAACATTGATGAAACTTCCTTGTAACAAAACTATTTTATTAAACAATTCGCTTAATGCCATTGACCGACAACTAAAGGAAAGATTATTTACTTAAACAACTTTTTAAAATCAAAACATTTTTATTGAAAATATTTTATATTATATCTCATTTTCAATAGATTTTTCATCAGGGGTTATCAAATTTTCGATCAAGAAACTTCGTAACACAGCTTGTCTAGATCCCTTTTGATTAAGAAAAGCTGGCTTTTTTGTTTTATAATTTTTAATACGACATAATATGGTTGCGATTGTTTCACCTCTGGGCACGAAGGAGAAATTAATTAGTTATCAATTAATTATTTATTTATGAGTTAATCCATGTTACCAGCAGAAAATTTCTCAAACTAACAGGTAGTTATCCGTTCGTTACAACAACCTTCCCCGAACGCGGTGGTAATCTTTCCTTCAGTTTAGAGTACCGAGTGTCCAAGTTTATACTTAAAAAAAAATACAAAAAATACACGAAAATCCTGCGTTTCCATAGTAATATTGGTCATATATAGATAGAAATTTCGTATAATATTACACTTGCGTTGTTAGTAATTTTAATTATATTTGGTGGTGACAGATTTATGAAAATAAAATAACAGGTTTAAACTAAAATGCTAAGAATTTTCCCAGTGATGGATCGCTATTTATCTAAACCATTATTTTAAAGAATTATTTTCTTTTGATATTTATTCTTGTTGCTAATTATACATATACATGCAAAATAACTGCAATCATTACATGTACGCATGACTGTACTTCCAAGTTCATGATTACCAGTCATTGACCCTCTATAGTGAGGTATTTTTTATTTCATGAGTGAAACAAACAAAAAGTTGGAAAGTTTATAAAACTTAAATTATCTTTTAAAAGTAAAAACTTCTGCTGCGATCGGAACAAACTTTTCCCAAGTTATTAGCTGTCAAATACAGGGAAGGTTTATACTTGTTTTTTTTTCATTGACTGTAGGTGTGAATATCATACCTTTATTTGTATGTTTATTTATTAATTGTCACTTTATAATACTATGCCTAACATATGATGCAACAATTGGAGTCCTAAATTTTGCAAGGGCAGAGATTTTTAACGAGTACCTGGCACACCACCACCAATTACGCTCCCTCGGAAGTACTTAAATTTTTAATGATTTTATTCACTAAAATAAATCCTTCCTGTCTCGGAACCCGCAACCTTGGACATAGGATGTTCTCATGCTAACCATTACACCACAGGTGACCCTATATACTATTTTTAAATTTCTAGTTCTAGTTATGAAGTATCGGTTAGTTTTAGCTATAAAATATATAAATGAAAAACTTAATACAGAGTTTATTCAAATTCATAATTAAAATATTCTTCGACATGAATAATATCTTAAAAGGTTGACCCTCACTAACTATGAAAATTGGTGTTTAACAAAAGTTTTTCTGCTGCCAAAATTTCCTTGTGTTAGCATTTTAGTTTTTACTTGTTTGAACGCTTGTATAAAACTTTAAAAAATAAATGCTTCAACTTTTCCTTTCACATAGTAGACCCCTGCTTCAACCTCCTACTGAATGGACTGCTCGGCTTAAAACATTTTATTTATTTTTAATTATCAATTTGTTAATTACCTAAGAAACCTGTAAAATGACAACCATTGAAGAGTCTTAGGCACTGTACATGGTAAAATCTGTCCTGTTCCTTGGATAACGTTTGTTTTCGGCGGTGATTTGATCGAATTCACACTCATCCAATAAGATTCTCCAATTAAGGTTACGCAATATATTGAGGCCGGGTAATCATAAGGAGGTTCTCCAGATCCCATAGAATCCATTCCTGGCTGTTAATAGATTAAATATCTACCGCAGCCATATTTGAACCCGTAACCTTCAGATCAGCAACAATGAGTTCAATACTATGAGTTACTGTGGTTTCTATAATTATCTAATTGTGAATTATAATTCATTATTGAAACACATTGAATACTACTGAGATTCGTTTTATTTGAATACTATTGAAATTAATCCATTAAAAATACAGATTTTGAGACATGCACATAAATTTTTGTTTAATTATTATTATTATTATTAAATTTTTCCATGGAAAGAGGTTGCCTCAATAGGCGAAATATTGGACGGATAATTTCAATTTCTGTTTTAGTTTGGAGGCTTAAAGGCTTTTCGTTGGAATTTTTCCACGGTCTTAACATTTATGTAAGGTCTCTTTTTACTTTTCAATATTAATATATTTTGTGGAATAGCCATAAGTCCACTGGCTTCTCGATAAAGTCCTTTTTTTTCTTGCATTTTTATTTTCATTTTTTCAAATGGTCTTTTGTCTTATGTTTTTGTGTTGTTTATTTTTTTTCTGTTGTGCTGTTTGAAGTTTGGTGAGTGTATGTTGAGTATTTATCAGCTGTTTTATCTAACCTTGTCCAGCCGGGATCGAGTAACCTTCCTTATGATTCATTAGTTGCATTTGCTCCTTGGAGGTGGTAGGATGTTTCTTGGGTGCATTATTTATGGTTTGTTTTGCTGTTATTCTCTTTCTACCCTGAGGATGCCTGAATAGGAGAAATATTGGACAGATAATTTCAATTTCTGTTTTAGTTTGGAGTTTTAAGGGCTTTTCGTTGGAATTTTTCCACGGTCTTTATAAATAATAGATGTTCAATACGAAGATAACAGGATTTTTTTTTGCGAATTTATAGTTAAATTGGAGATAAGGATAAGCATCCAGCGGAAAATAGACTTTGATTGGAGGATCCTACTTAACATTTAAGTCTTCAGATGAACCGGGTAACTTTATTGTACATTTTTTAGTGCGTTTAAGTTATTTATATCCTCGCTGGAAGAGGAAAGGTAAATCCCTTCGTGAAGCGATTGCTAGCTGTTTAACTTGAGTAGGGAATTCTTATCTTTAAAGTTCGGCTGCTTTAGAACTTTTACCATATCTCCCTAAGCGCGATTTTGCGGATTTCTCGAATAAAATTTATCCTTTTGATAAGATATCGTGTAAATAGTAATGTAATACTATTCAAACCAAAATGAATGGTTATTGTTAGCGAAAAGTCTGCATATTTACGAATATAAATGTTGAATGATATTAGTTGACCTTATTTAGATGAGGAAGAAATGTACCGGATAGAGGTAAAAAAAAAATTCTCTTAACAAACACTTTCCCTATGTAAGAGAATTTTTTCCCCTCCACCCGGACGATTTTCTTCCTCTTATTCCAGCCCGAGAAATAATTGCAACTTCAAGTTGTGGTACAATGCGTCCCTGCCATCGCAAAGTATCGAATGTGAAAAAAACAGAGTTTTAGATTTCCACTTATAGCAATTGCTTTAGGATTGATAATTGATATACAATTCATATGAAGGCATCTATCAGTTGCAAAAACAATGTAAAACAAATGTCATTGGTTTGACTATAGGCACTAATTTTTATTGAACCCTTAAACTTTTTTAATTCTCCTCAAAAGTACGAATTTTCACATTCGATAGTTGGAAATGGCAGGGAGGAATGCATGTGCAGGCTTTGAGTGTTTTCACATTAATTTAATTCTTTTTTCAGTATATTTATGAATTCTAAAAAAACAATTGTAGTTAAATATAATTCAGGCACCTTCAATACAGAATATTAATGGGAACAATAACAAAGGGAACAAAGGAACATGCAGCAAAACACCGAGATAATATATCTCACTAAGACCAAGACCAAGGCGCAACTACTGAATCATTCGGAAGGTTACAAGACAAGAGCTGGAACAGCTGGAATAAATGTAAATACAACAGTTGATAAACAATAATTAAAATTAGAAAATATATTTATTTTATTAATGGTTTCTTGTTTTCTGATTTTGTAATTTGTTGCATTAGTATTGTCCTTTGTGCTTTTTAAAAATTTGGTGTGTGTATTTTATAGTTTTATTTATTGTTGATGAGCTGTTTTTATTTAATCGTTTCCAGCTGTTAACCTTTCTAATGTTAATGTACTTGCATTAGGGCCTTAGTGATGGTGAGATATTTCATGGTTGGAATCTTTCTATATATTGAGGTCAGTATGTCCTCCAGTTGTCTTTAACTTTCATTACATATAGATGCCTTAGTTTACAAATGTGTTAAGTGCAAATTTTTCAAAAATAGGTTTTGTTATGTAAATAATATTTATTATATAAATAGTCTATATACATATAGACTCATCTAAAATCTTTTTTCGACGCATCGCATATGTGAACTGAGGCATCGATATATTCCATATAACTGACATAGATATAAATATAATTTAAACATAAATGTAATTTTAGGGAAATTAACTATATCAATTAATTTCCCGCAATGCTCTCACACTTTCTACATTGAAACATCTTTTATTCATAATGTTGGGTATTCCAAAAGATGAATCTATATTGTAAATTATTGTACATTAAAAAATATGTAAATTAGTTTATAGAATATTTATTATATTGATTTAGATCGGGAGGGAGTAGAGTAAGCGAGGGAGTGAGAGGGGGTATTTATTGTTGCTATTAGTGCATCTTTAGCGTACTTTAGCCAGTCTTGCTGTATCCAGAGCACTTGAAGTTGATGCCTCCACGGCCTTTGCGGAACGAGACTCTGCCAATTTGCCTGCTCGTGACGAAAATTACTTCGCCTCAGAAGACGGCAGTGCCGAACTTTAACTTAGTAGTGAAATTAAAATATCATATCAGGTCAGACCTTTCATTTTCTCTCTCTCTTTCTCCCTCGATTAGAATTAATAGAACATTTTTTTTTTTTGCATTGTCACAAGATACATTTTTTTTACTATAATTATTTTCATAAGAAGATTTTTTTTGTTTGTATTTTTACTATCAATTGAGTCTAACTAATTTGTAATTTTAAATGTATTTTGTTAAACTTATAGTGATAATGTATAAATACTTCAGTTAAAATTCTTTTAAAAATAAAATATTTTCTGTTATTTGCTTATTGTATATTTTGTATGTTTTTTTTTTTATTGTTGCTTTATTATACTAATAAGAAACGGACAATATTATCGGCATTATTATCGGGTGCTCGGGGAATTCACTTTCATTTATTTTCAGTGCACCCTGGCCCCAACATTTGGTCCTCCGGGCCGCGAATATTGTTCGTTTTTTTAATATATTTTTTATAGTATTTTAGCCACCTTTTTTGATAAAAATGCCTCAATTAACGACAGAATAACGAGTTACAGCTCTCAAACAGAAGATTTCAACTGGTTATAAAGATATCTCAGCCATGAGTAATGAAGCCAAAGCTGTTGAAACGGATAGAAGTAAATTCGATTCATTTAGGGGAAAATATAAAATGCTGGATTGTTTATTTAAGGACGTTGTTTTAGCATGGGAGCAGCTTTATGAATTATGCTTTCGGAAGGAAAAGTAAGTACTTTTCCATATGAAGAAAAATATATGACTAAGATAAAATCTTATGTTAGTGACTGTCATTCGGTTTATGAGAAAATTATGAATACCGTTCCTTCCGCACTACCGAGACAAAATGAAACTACTTCTTTAGAATTTTCTACAAATTCATTTAACCGTGCTAGATTGCCTAAAATTCAAATACCTTCATTTAATGGGGATATTTTGTTATGGCCCCAGTTTCGGGATTTATTTATTTCGTTCGTACATGAGGAAGGAGGTATTAGCGCGGTAGAGAAATTTCACCATCTTATTAGCCGGCTTACTGGAGAGCCATTGCAGATAGTTTCGGCATTTCCTATATCTGAACTAAACTATATCGAAGCGTGGAACGCATTGAAGAAGCGTTACGATAATGAAAGAGTCCTTGGAGCGGCTTACTTGCGAAAAATAAGACAGTTCAAACCACATAACGCACAAGGTTCTACTCTTATTAATTTGAGGTCCTTCTTAAAAAATATAGCAGAGAATTTTTCGGCTATTAAGGCCCTTGATATAGAGAATGAAGCTGACTTTTTGAAACTTAATATCGCACTAGAAGCGTTACACCCGGACATAAGACAGCTTTATGAAGAGAAGCAACACGGACAAGAATTTCCCACTTATGAATCGCTTATCAGCTTCATTCAGCAGAGATGCCAGATCCTCGAACTTTCGGAGGCAAATATAGCAACAGCTGCCCATGTAAAAACAAATCTTTACGCCGGGAATCGACCGAAAATATTAACCTCTTTCGATGGCCAGACTTCTAAAATTCAACAGGGAAGGCAGAGATATACTTGTTTATATTGCAAACAAAATCATTTGCTTTTTAGGTGCTTTGCCTTTAAAGCACTCTCACCTAAAGAAAGGGCAGATGTAATTCAAAAGGGCCACCTGTGCTTCAATTGCCTTCGGGATGGCCACACCGTGAACAAATGTACATCGAACTTCGTTTGCTCTCAATGTAAGAATAAGCACCATACCCTACTTCATGAAGCCATAAAATTAAGATTTCAAACTTCTTCCCCTGATCAAGCATCAGCTATTCAACCGAATAATAAGGAGACAGAGGGAGTTGTGGCTACGACAGCCGGTTGTAAAACCGTATTATTTGGAACAGCCATAGTTAATATTAAAAACTGGAAAGGGAATCTGGAACAAGTACGCATTGTGATAGATTCTGGATCACAATTTTCTATTATCACCGTGAGCTGCGCTCGTCGCCTTGAACTCACATGGTCCCCAAAAAAACGTCACGTGACAGGAGTTGGTCTTTCACAGATAACGTCTTCAAAGGGCATTATTCGATGCCATATTTGTCATTGCTATATTTTCTTCAAAATGGAAAAGGCCTGGAAACTGATGCTTTGGTTATGCCATCCATAACTTCGAATTTGCCTTCCACTCCATTGCCATCTTCACTTATTGAATATTTCCAAACGATTGACTTAGCTGATGACAAATTTTATCAACCTAGTCCAATTGAATTTTTACTGGGTGCCGATCTCTTTTTACAAATTTTGAGCAACGATCCTCCGTTAATGGTATCAGATCAATTTGGGACTTTGCCGACAATTTTTGGCCACATAGTGCTAGGGGTTCCATCTCTAGAATTTGAACCTGCCATAGCCACTTGCTTTAATCTAACTGAAACATCTAATGTAGATAATGAAGATGATGTGGATAACATACAGCAGAATTTGAGAAGATTTTGGGAGCTAGAAGAACCACTACTTGCCAGTAATGCTGACTCCATTGAAAATATTTGCGAAGAACATTTCAAAAACAATATTCAACGATTAGCATGTGGGCGATACATGGTAGCCTTGCCGTTTCGTGAACCAAAACCACAGCTTACTTCTTACAAGAATTTAGCCTTGAGAAGATTTTATAATTTATAATTTAGATTCTTCTAACAAGCATCATTGAAGACTCAGTATCATGAATTTATGAAGGAGTACATTGATCTCGGACATATGAAACCAGCAATTTCAGATTCTGCTTATATAATACCTCACCATGCGGTGTTTAAAAAATTTCGCCTGCTAATTCAGAAATGAAAATTAGAATTGTTTTTGATGCTTCCATGCCATCATCGTCAGGATCCTTAAACGATAAATTACTAATAGAACCAAAATTACAACGCGATATAAGCACAACACTTTTAAACTTCCGATCTCACCAAATTGCATTCGTACAGATATTGTTAAGATGTTTCGCCAAATTCAAGTAAGACCGCAAGATAGAAAGTTTCAGCATATTTTGTGGAGGTTTTCACCTGAGGAAGCAATAGAAACCTTTGAATTATGCACGTTAACCTATGGTCTTTCTTCATCCCCTTATCTAGCCTTGAGAGTTCTCAAGCAACTGTCAGAGGACGAAGGTGACAGATTTCCAAAGGCTAGCCGATTATTGACAGAAGACGTTTACGTTGACGATATAATTACGGGAGGTGATTCGCTAGATGAAGCCTTAGAACTAAAGTCACAATTAATTGCATTACTTAAAACAGGAGGATTTGAAGTTCATAAATGGGCAACCAATTGTGAACAGTTCTTAGAAACATTGCCTAGTGATTCAAGAGCTCAAGTAGGATTTCTTCTCACTGAAGCTTCAACTAAGGTTCTTGGAATGCTATGGGACTGCAAATCGGATTGTTTCTCATATGAAGTTGACCAGATAGAGTCTATAACTGATGATAAAATCACCAAACGTACAATGCTCTCTACAATAGCACGTCTATTTGATCCTCTTGGTTTCTTAGCACCCGTAATATTGTTTGCCAAAGCATTTTTGCAACAGCTCTGGGTATTAAACCTAAGTTGGGATGACACTCCTCCAAAGGAAATAACTGACAATTGGATGGCCTTCCTACGAGACTTGAGAACTGTAAACCAGATTAAAGTGCCACGTTGGATTCGAACAAACCAAGGCAAGGCTCGAATTTTGGGTTTTTGCGACTCGTCCGTGAAGGGATTTGCAGCAGTAATATATTTACAAATTGTTGAATCAAATACGGGAGTGCATACGTTTTTGTTGAAGGCAAAAACAAAACTAGCACCAATTAAAACCATAAGCATACCCCGTCTTGAATTATGCGCCGCTTATTTACTAACGCAGCTAACCCTGTCAATTTCAGAGTTTATCGACCGCCACGAAATTGAAACCATTATGTTGTTTACTGATTCGACAATAGTTCTTAGCTGGCTGCTTAAGTTCCCTAATCAATGGAAAACTTATGTAGCAAATAGGGTAAGCTACATTCAGTCGAACACTAAGCAACAACAATGGTATCATGTTCCATCTTTGGAAAATCCGGCAGATATTGCATCTCGAGGAACATTTACGACGCCTTTAAAGGAAAATACTTTATGGTGGAAAGGTCCATCTTGGATGAATAAGGAACCATTACAGCTGCCTAAAAGGCCAGACGTCTTGCAAGATCTTCCTGAACTTAAAATGGCCGTTTCATTACTATCTTCTCAAGGGCAAACTTTTGCACAATCCATCTTGACGAGGTTTTCTGATTATCGCACTAGGGTAAGGGTTATGGCTTTTGTTTTCCGCTTTATAAAAAATTCCAAATCCGAACTCCATGAAAGGGAAACTAATGCGTTGTCAGTTCTCAGAACAGAAGAAGCAACAACTTATTTAATAAAAGAAACTCAACATCAATACTTTACTGAAGATTTTGATTTTAAAATCGAAACAAATATCTCCCATCCCATCGACTTGCTTGTTTCCAAGACAAATCTGGGCTTCTCAGGGTGGGCGGAAGATTGGCTCATGCACAATTACCAGATGAAACCAAACATCCTATCTTGCTACCACATGAGGCTCCTTTCACCACTCTTTTAATTAAACACATTCATCTTCAATACTATCATTTGGGACCAAAAGCGCTTCAATCCCATGTTCAATACAGGTTTTATATATTTCGAATTAGAAGCTTGGTAAAGAAGACAGTTTGGAGATGTCTGAGATGCTTTAGAATGAAGGCCAAACCCGAAAACCCTTTTATGGGTAACTTGCCATTATCTAGAGTGAACCAAGGACGCCCCTTTCTGATGGTTGGAATAGACTTTGCAGGTCCTTATGCAATCAAATTCAGTCATCGTCGAAACGCCCCAGTTACAAAGGCATATCTGTGCGTTTATGTGTGCATGGCGGTGAAGGCTGTGCATTTGGAATTAGTGTCTGCCCTGACAACTGAAGCATTTTTAGCATCGTTTGATCGGTTTGTCGTACGAAGGGGTCTGCCAACCCACATTTATTCTGACAATGGGACCAATTTCGTTGGAGCAGCTCGATGTTTAAGAGAAATTATTGAATGGTATAGAAGGAAGGACAATATGGAAACACTAACCAACCATGCTTCTGGACAAGGCATACAGTGGCATTTCAATCCCCCAGGCTCTCCTCACTTTGGAGGGCTTTGGGAGGCTGCAGTTAGATCAGCAAAGGCACATCTCTGAAAAACATTAGGTGACAGAACTTTGAAGAACAATCAACTATATTTTCCAAAATTGAAGCCATCCTTAATTCTAGACCACTTTGCACAATATCTGGAAATCCAGATGGCAGCTCATTCAGAACATTACTCGGACCTTTTGGAAACGGTGGAGTAATGAGTATATCCATCTGCTATATTCAAGACTAAAGTGGACAAAGATTTCTTCGAGGCCCAGAATAGGAGATTTGGTTTTGGTGAAGAACCCCAACATCATGCCTCTAAATTGGAATTTGGACAGGATAGTAGAACTGCATCCTGGGGACGATGGTGTTGTAAGGGTTGCAACTATTAAATGTGCCAGGACCATGCACAATCTTGTTCCCCTTCCAATGATTAGCGATTCGGACGTAAAATCATAAAGATTTTAGGTGGGCGGAATGTTGGGTATTCCAAAAGATGCATCTATATTGTAAATTATTGTACATTAAAAAATATGTAAATTAGTTTATAGAATATTTATTATATTGATTTAGATCGGGAGAGAGTAGAGTAAGCGAGGGAGTGAGAGGGGGTATTTATTGTTGCTATTAGTGCATCTTTAGTGTACTTTAGCCAGTCTTGCTGTATCCAGAGCACTTGAAGTTGATGCCTCCACGGCCTTTGCGGAACGAGACTCTGCCAATTTGCCTGCTCGTGACGAAAATTACTTCGCCTCAGAAGACGGCAGTGCCGAACTTTAACTTAGTAGTGACATTAAAATATCATATCAGGTCAGACCTTTTATTTTCTCTCTCTCTCTCTCCCTCGATTAGGATTAATAGAACATTTTTTTTTTTTTTTGCATTGTCACAAGATACATTTTTTTTACTATAATTATTTTCATAAGAAGATTTTTTTTGTTTGTATTTTTACTATCAATAGAGTCTAACTATTTTGTAATTTTAAATGTATTTTGTTAAACTTATAGTGATAATGTATAAATATTTCTGTTAAAATTCTTTTAAAAATAAAATATTTTCTGTTATTTGCTTATTGTATATTTTGTATGTTTTTTGTTTGTTTGTTGCTTTATTATACTAATAGGAAACGGACAATATTATCGGCATTATTATCGGGCGCTCGGGGTATTCACTTTCATTTATTTTCAGTGCACCCTGGCCCCAACACATAACTTATTTCATTAAGGGCCTTAACTTTTTTTTAATCTGATTCAACATAACTTTAATAGATAACAATTTTTTTTTCATATATTTAAATATGATTAGTTATTTAGTTTTTATGAATTTTCATCGCTTCATAGACTCACCATCGATCTTAATTGATATCAATATAAATTTCTAATACTCACTTTTTTAATTAAAAAAGGAACGAATATAAATTGAGATATACCTACATTGCTTATTGACGTGTAGTTAATATTTAAAAAAAAAAATTATGAGCAGTAATGTTGAGGTTTACAGTTTACAATCCATCAACTTCGTACTAGTTCCACACTTGTTTTTAAATGGCAATTTCAGTGAAATGGGTTGATGTAAGAGAAAAAGAGAAGAGGACTTATGTAATGCCACCGTAATTTTGTATGCATGGAAAGAACGCATAGCAAAGGTCATGCATATTTCATCCTACCGATGATTGTTTGATGTTTGGTAGATCCGCCAAATAAATGAGAATTTCTTACTGTAGCATGCGAGGCTTTGAATGTTTCTAAAAACATTCAGGTTTTTTTTATATGGTTCTATATATGTATTTTATATGGTTCTATATATATGGTTATATATATTTTTTATCGTAATTTATATGATTAAGATCTCTCTAGAATATAAAAAATTTTTAGAGGTGTAATATTTTATCGGAGTTGTCTAACAAGAGGTCGTGAGGCTACTTTTTGTCGTGCTTGATTAGTTAAATTGTAAATATTTTAAAAATAAAAGCCACTGTTTCTTACTTTTTTCAGCCTTTACACAAAATATGGCACTATTTTTTAATTTAAATGGATAAAATGGAATATATCCATTTAACAATAAAACATGCTACTAATAATAAAATATCTTGTTTCAATATCTCGATTTTGGGACTGTTATTTTTATTCAGAGAATGATGTGTAATAAGATTAAGACCTTTTGCTATAAACTTTACATGTATGTAGCGTTATTCATCGGAGAGAATTGGAAAAAATATAAAGTATTCAACTTGACTTATTATTAAAAATCACATTAAATCCTTTGCTCACCTAAAGGCGGACCAACTCCCATCTTAAAAGTTGCACAACTGTTAGTTTACGAGTAATTGAACTGCAGTAGGTACCTAACATTTTAATGAAGGTACCCCAATATTATCCTAGAAATGGAAGTTCAGTTTAGTATTTATATTGTGCCTTCTAGTAACCCAATTATCATATTAGTAACCACTTATCTATAAAATAAAATAATGAATTTTTTAAGCTATTTAATCAAAGACATTATTGTGCATGGCTTATATGAGGTTAATAATTATACAGGGGTAACTATTTTTGCCTCCTTGCATCTTTTAAAGAATGTAATGTATAAAATATATACGAGTATTTATCGAATTTCGAAAAATGGGGTCTCTGAGATAGATTTACTGTAGTAACCTCTTATGGTTATATTCTCCCGATAGAGCGGAATAAACACTTTTTTTATTGCTTCCTGTGAGTTAATAACTGCGGAAAATTCCATTGGATTTATGAGGCCATAAATCGGATAGCCCCGATGAGAACGAGACCGTTAGGGAAGAGCGAAATGGAAGCGGCGCGCGGAGGCGGAACGGACGGTGGATGAATTATGTATCGAGGTGTTCTTGATGTAGTCTGCCATCTCAAAAAACAAGGATCCGTCGGAAGGGTTGTTATATCAGTGGCGTACTAACAATCTACCATCATCATCGGCAGCTACTTAGTTATTGGCCTATATCGAATCAGGTTCTGTTTGAAATGTAAACAAGATAGGCATATTACATATTACATAGCCAACTCCTAGGATCAGGAATATTTAAGGTATATATAAGACCCAGGCTTTCTTAGAGGGAATATCTGTAAGCATTGGGAAGGAGGATAGGTAAGGTCCATGGGCTGATGTGACGAATGGCCGAGGACAGAAGCGAATGGCTAAGATGAACCAAGCCTCGAGCTCGTCCCAGGAAGGCAGAACAGGTAAATAAAAAGAATAACAAGCAGATAAACGTGAGATTAATAGGCTTCAAGAACACCATCACTTACTTATAGCACAACACTAGATAAAGAACAAGCCAGCTATCCAATTAGTATTGGATAGGAAGGAGTTTTCTGGTCATTCATTTAAAACTACTGAATAGATATACGGTAGCGGGGTAGCTCAGTGGCAGAGCGTTGAGCTGTATTTAATCTGTCAACAGCCGGCGATAGACCCTGTGAGTCCTTGAGACCTCACTCATCATCAATGAAACGGGTACTCTTAATTAGGGGAAAACCTGGCGGTTTAGCGTGTTATAGGACTGGGAAGGAGGAAAGGTAAGATCCATGGGCTGATGTGACGAATGGCCGAAGACAGAACGAATGGCTGAGATGAACCAAACCTCGAGCTCGGCCCAGGAAGCCAGAACAGGTAAAGAAAAAGAAGAAGAAGCGATAAATGTGATAAATGCTTCAAGAGCAGCATCGCTTACTTATAGCACAACATTTATTATAAAGATATATAAAGAGTAAGCTTTTTTTTGAAGCTGTTGGTTTGAGTGGGAATAAAGTACATTAAGGTCATTATGGATGACTTTATTCATAACAAAGTAAGGAGAATTAAGGATTTTGCTTTGCTATACGAGAGGAATTCGACCCAAAGTTCTACTCCGTAAGTCCAAATGGGTCTGAAAATAGTCATGTATATGATTCTTTTGTAATTAATTGAGAGCTTACAGCATTTGTCTAGTAAGTGTTGAAGTAGCTTGAAACGGCGAGCAGTTTCTTGTCTGTTCAGACTACTATTAGGATTCCTAGTTAATGATGCTCCATAACCATGCACTAAACTCTTCTTAATTTATAGTTTGAATAAAATTGGTGAAGTGTATCACCTTGAGTAGGAGGAGTAAGAATATATCGCTACATATTTTTCCACGAATAAGGCTCGCATTTTATGCATTATCTACACGGCAAATTTAATATTACAAAGGCGGAATAATGCATTAGTTATGCGCATTTTTGAGGTACTGATACGAGCCATCGCTCTTGGAGCAGACAAGCTGTAAGAGGCAACACTGACCAGATAAGCCCCGGGGTTCTTCGCCCCCTCCCACAAATTCCATAAATTGTGTAAGTTATCGATCTGAGGCCTTAGCATAGCGGAGCCTGGTCGCCGCCGGTCCCCTGTGTGTGTTCCTAACATCCAACCTATTTCTTCTCGTATCTGTTTCTACTCAGAGTGTACTGAAGTGATTCTCAAAAACATTTTACAATAATAAATACTGATAAATGAAAACAAAATGTGACCAGGTGTGTAGGATTTGTAGATTCAAGGGTCCGATTCTAGAAAAAAATCCTGTACCACTACAACCCATGAAAGGTATAGCAATCAGTTCATACTGGAGACTGTACGGTTCATTGGACAACGTTTGTGCAAGGAGGTGACTTGTCCGCCAGACCCCCCTTACTTTGGGTACCCACTTTATAGAGGCGGGTGAGCCCTAGAAGGATGCCAGGTCCTAAGGATCCATTTCCGTCTGCTAACAGATTAAATAAAGACCTGCAATCGAGCGCGATTTTAATCCAGAACCTTCGGCACGGCTAGATATAAAATAAAATTAACGAAGAATATTCATCTATATGTAACGAGAGATCGCCAGAAAATGAATTAAAACTGGCTTCAAAATGCCTTAGATCTATCTGATATCTAGCAGCACCGTACGGAAGAGATAAGAAAAAAAAAAATCAAAAATCAAACTTATGTATATGGTAATTTTAACTGTTATAGAACAAAATCTAAGTGCTCCAACCAACACAACAAAAAAGACCAGTTAATTTTTTAACAATTCAAGCCTCTGTACAATAGATAAAGATAAGATTATATTATACAAGTTATACAGACTTCAGGGCTTTGCTTAAATTAGATATGATTCGTATGAAAATTTAACATTTCATTATACAGTAGTAAATGTAATCATGAAAATAGTTGTCAATTATACGAACATTCAATTATCATAACTGGTTTCGCAGAAGAAATACAAGGATGGTTTGACATTATCATTCCTAGGAAATTATTTGGAGGTGTGTTTTCTTTAAGATAAGATTTTTGTTTAGTTATTCATCTAACGTCACTTTATGCTATGGCTAATCAGACGATACTACAGTGGGAGTCCAAATTGCGCCTATTCTTGTATATTTAGAATAGGGATTTTTAACGAGTACCTGACATCGTAGAGGATCGGACCTCAACTTTTTCGTCCCTTCCAAAGGAAGACACAACCAAGAATTTTTTACTACCAATCAAATCCTTACGCCACTTGCCAGTGTGCGAACCCGCGAACTTGGGTATATTAGGTTGTTATGTTAACCATTACAGCTCAGGTGACCCATAAAAAGCCTTAGTGAATACCGTATTTGATGTAGCCCAAAGGTATTAGGCAAGAAATGGAAACAATTTGCAAATCCCAGATGCAGTACACAATGCTATATTGTGGTATCTAATTCATCAAGTACTAATTTAATCAAGGATGTATACGAATTCAGCAGTATCTCTGTTTTTCGATATCTTACGTTTATTCCATGAATTTTCCCTGCCAAGAATTTTCACTAAAATTGTTTAGTTACTTTTTGACGTATGTTTTTTTTCTCTTTTTTTTAGAGTTAATGATGGATCAGTGAAGAGAAGGAGGAATATTTAGTTTTAGTTTCCTGTGATAAATGCATAGTACGTGAAGAGCGGGAGGAGTGCGTTGGGAAGTTATTTTTAACAGGAGTACGGGCTCAAGCAGTTCCCCTGACACGGACATATTGACTTTACTTCGCTTCGGCTCTAGGACGTGACTAGAAATTGTTCTTAGGACTCAATGACCTGAACCAGTCCTAGCTCTACAACTGTCCTTCTTCTCTAACCATAAATTAAAAGAAGTTAACATTGGTTTTTAAATAATGAAATAACTAAACATTTCATTATGAACTAAATCTTGCTTTTTTAACACGTTGTTATTAGCTACGCCAATATTTAAGTAAGTAACGTTATAATTGAACTTTGCCACTTCAAAACACCGAATTAAATTGAAACTTTACATGCATAAGGATCTATGACGATACAATAATTTAAAAAGTTCGTCTCATTACTCTGATCTTGAGGATTTTTTATCGATTAGTGATTTTTTATAGATAGGTAGGCATTGAAACTACCGTGTCCTAATCTTTCAGTCTGTGGCTTAATCTTTAAGACAAGCATTTGACTACTGGCAGGATTAACTAGTGAGTTTTTTATATTTTGCAACAAAAAAAAAATCATTTTTATTTTTTGTGACTATTTAAATATTTTTATTTCGAAGAGAAAAGATTTGTCCTGGCCGGGATTCGAACCCGGGTCTTCCGCATCTCTAGCGCGGTACTCTACCAACTAAGCTACCAGGCTCGTAACCAGGCCAGACAAATCCATTCTCTTCACCGATCCTATATCCCCAGCACTCACAATTTTTGCGATGTATATATGGGGAAGAATGTTCATTGAACATTATTTTAACTAGATTATGTTTGACGTACTTCAATTTTATATTTATAATTTTTCATTTTTATTTTTAGTTTAGTTGGTAGAGTACCGCGCTAGAGATGCGGAAGACCCGGGTAAGAATCCCGGCCAGGAAAAATCTTTTTTCTTCAAAATAAAAAAATTTAAGTAATCACAAAAAAATAAAATAAGAAATTAAAATGATACTTTTTATTTTAGGTTTGTTTTATAGAATAAAAAAAATATTAGTCCTAAATAAAATAGCACAACGGCTTTTATAACCAAGTTGTTGTAATATCAGCGCATACTCGTATTAAATCTGCGATTTAATAAGACTATACGCTGTATTAATAATGATTAATAAAATTAAATGAATATTATACTTTAAACTGGTTTTGGGAACCGGGATACATTAATTATAAAAAACCTGAATAAATAAATAATAAATATTTTTAACTATTATTATTTTGGCAAAGAGAGAAGAAAACACTTTATTGAAGCATTACAATCTGCCTCTCGTGGGCAATAAGTAATGGTGCTATGTAGCTTACAATCATTCCATAAAAAATCAATGATATAAACGAAATAAATGCATACATAAATATATACAAGCGAAAATTATACAAAAATATATATAGCGAAATATATACAAAAATAAAGAAAAAAAATACATATACATATATATATATATATATATATATATATATATATATATATATATATAACTATTATTATTATTAATGTCACATTAATTTAACTAAGCGACATTGTCAGTGACGAAAATAGAGTTAGAACCAATAATGTAGCGCCTTCATTGCCGGCCGATACTTAACCCGCAAGGCCGTCACGCCAAGCCGAATGGTAGGTATTTTCCCCTCCCTTATTATACCACTCTAATGGCTGATATATCGCTAATATTATCTTTACCAAATGATCTTCGTTTTAACTTATATTTATTTCTTCAAAAAAAGGCTAGCTAAAAAGCCAGCCGAACTAAAAAGTAGAAAATGAATAATTGTTTAAAAACATACATTAATAGGAAATCAAACTAAAAGTTCAAAATAAGATTCGAGTGAAGAACCAAAAAGAATTAATTTTATTGTAGAAAAGAGTGGCGTGCTTTTAAAGAAAGTCTCTACTTTTACCTATTTCAGTCAATTATATATTTTAAAAAATAAATATCAATCTTTTTAACTTTTAACTTTTAAAACTTTTTAACGATGAAATTAATATTTTATAAATATTTTTAGAGGAAGGATTTGTCCTGACCGGGATTCGAATTTTATTAGATTCGATTATCCGCAATTAGAGATGAGGAAGACCCGGGTTCGAATCCCGTCCAGGACAAATCTTTTGTCTTCAAAATAAAAATATTTAAATAATAATGAGCATCAAATAAAATTGAAATCATAAAGATAAAATAGTTTATTTAGGATAAAAATACGGTGAATATAATATAAAATGTTTCAAAACGATTCTTTTTATCTCAATATTCTCAGACAACTTCCCTTAACACCACATTAACTATTCAGTCTCACAGATTTCTTCATTTTATAGATGACAAATTATACTACAAAAAATGAACTATTGTATTTATTCCGCAGGTTGCAACCTTGATGTTAGGGTAGATATAGTCCCATCATGAGACGTCACGTTACTTCATTCACCTACTTTACGGCCTTACTATTGAATAATCATCCCATAAAATAGTATTTATAATTAATATGTTAATTATATATTCATTTAATGATGATATGTATGTTGCAGGTGATGATAGCCTGAGAATGCTGCTGCTAGCGCTGATGATCACCGCCGTCGTGGCGGACAATCCACTCTGCCAGCCCCTCCTTGGAGCGGCAGACTCCATTTGGCGTCGCAACCAGACCCAGGAGCTTCATCTCGATATAATGGTGAGTAGAAAAACAACGCAGTAAATACAATTATTATTACTAAATTATTATACTTGATTATGGAGTAAAAGGTCGCTGGTAACAAATGCAGGAGGAAAATTGCCGGGAAGTGTTATTTTGAAGGAGTGATGGTAATGAACTTCAATTCCTTTATCACAACCAAATTATATTGATATATTAGCATCATGTTGTTTGCAGTTTGCAGGAAGGGAAGCAACTTAGGTACTTTTCTTAGTTTTAGGTGATGCAAGATCCCTTTAGACGATGCATCGTCTGGATCATCGATTGCATCGCGATGCAAGGAATGGAATCGATAACTAGACTCATCATTGTTTCTATTACAAATGTCAGGTGGAATTAAAATATAGACTTTAGGTATTCACTATCTATCTATCTGCGTGGAGGAATCTACAAATCTAGAGGATTTCCGACCCGCTAAAAGGAGCACTCGTCAAGTTTATCTACCTTCTTCGGCAGCTCCGGTTACGAACACTAAATATGTTCCTCTTTTTTGTGACCGAAAATTCTTATTAGGAGTTTTCTATCGATACCAAGGAGATTTTTAAATGAAGGTAAAAATGTTCATATTACCCATTTTTGCATTGCTAGTAATGTTTAGTTGATTTTTTTCATTTCTAACTTGCATGTTTCCTTACACGATGGTTTGATGACCATTATGCTCCGATTTCGGATTCGCTCCCAGGGCTGTACATACCATCCATATTTATGAAACACTTCAAGGACAGATATCCTGTTGTAAAATCCATATTTGGTTTGATTGTTCTTCGGTTGCACAGTACTTGACACCAAATTCAACAAGGTAGCTTAAACTCTCTTCCTTTACCGCCCGTCTAAATTCTGATGGGGATAGTGTTATATCAATTATGCCTACAATTCCTTATTAACTATAATAAACCAATTTTATTGTAGCGTTTTGGAGTGCGTCCTTAGCAATGAATCAAATACTCATTTCAAATCTTGAAGTGCTACATGTAAAGGGCGTTTTCATAATATATTGTAGTGTTAACACCATCTTATATCTTTCACATCTCAGTCAAACTGCATTAGAGGTATAAATTATCTAATGTATCATAAATTAATCTAATGCATAAAAAAATTCATTTAATGACAGTTGTTTTTCGGTTAACATATCATTTTAACCCAAGACTGCTTAAGGACCTCGTTCTCTTCTCACAGGGTTAATAGCCTATACATCCCATACTGTTTTCATCATCAGTAGGTTTATTCATTTCCATTCAACCACTAAAATGGTCGGAGTAACTTTCGATTAGCGTCACTAGAGGAATTTCAGGATCACATGAAAATCCATCAGTACCCTTAAACAATATGTATAATTCCGTTATTCCATTTCTCGTAATATCAGCTCTATCTGATTCCATCCTGACTTATCCTGAGTGTTCTCTGTGTTCCCTTTTTGCCTATGATTGATTGATCTACAGACGAAAGTGAAAAGGCAAAAGATTTATCCTCAGGTTTTCTAGGCCCCCCTCATGTCTCTTGTTGACTTGTTGAGTTGGAGTGTCTCTATCTTTCTAACGTTTTTACCTTCTTGGAGTTTTTCTTTTTCAGATCCTAACAACCAAAAATTACATTCATGGTGCTCTTATTTTATTTTCTTCAGTAAACTCTTTGAATACAAGATCTCTACCTAATAATGAATAGACTCTTATATAACAGCTTTGAAAAGAAAATTCTTTATAATTTGTGGTGCATCTTTTTAGAATAGATAGCGATCTCTATTCGTTAGCCCTCCTTTACATTTTTATTTACGCAGAAAAAATGTTTAAATTGACTTATTTATAGTTGTTTTGTTTGATTAGTAAGTTTTGTTTATTATAGCATTAATCTTTAAATAATTTCAATTTCTGTTTTAGTTTGGAGACTTAAGGGCTTTTCGTTGGAATTTTTCCATGGTCTTAATATTAATCGTTAAAGTTGCTTAGCACTGTATTTTTCTTATAATTATTGCCATTCCCAACATAATTATACAAATAAAAAGTAATAAAGCTACTTTTTAATCATTAAAGCAAAATAAAACACTTTAGTAAACACCCTTGCTAAGATCCTACCGGTCCTTGGATTTAACTGAAGTTATTGGAATTCCCTCTTTATAGCCTGACTTTGAGACAGATTCAGGACCTTTCAAAGTTAATTTGATAGGGAGTCTTGATGAAAGTCTCAACTTACTTGGACTGCTTATTTTAGGCTGTGTCACTCAATTTTCAACTTCGGAAAACTAAAACAATTTAAGATTCAGATAAATCAAACAAGGTAAGGGTCGTTTAAAATATTCTATCATGAGAAAATTCCAATAAATTCTCAAATTATAAGGTCTCCTGAACAGCCATTCAGTTACTAAGATACATGTGCCACGGAGGTAAAGGAAACCACGTCGATCAAGTAGGTAATATTTTAGGTAAACTGTCATATATAAATACTAAAATGAATACTTCCAATTACTATCAATGCCAATTAAAACGTGAACGATATTATTTAAGTTTTTTCCATAAGTAACGAGGAAAAAAAATTAGGAAAAAATTGGCTCTCCTGAATAAATAAAAAAATTACAAAAATGTGAAGTGGTGTCTTCTACCCTGAGGGTATCTCGGTATTTGAGGGTTATTCAGTTACAATTAAATCTATTATTTACTAATTACTATATAGGATTTTTATTTCTTTTCCTGCTACTGTAGTATTTTTTTAGAAATTGAAGGAGCGAAGTCTGTCTCTTCGCAATTCTCTCATTAGAATTTAAATTTCAATAATATTGCCATGCAGCGGAAAATTGTTATTTTTGTTTTTTAAAACTTACATTACTTTACATACATTACTTAGGGTACAAACCCCCACTTTACAGATATTACAACTATTCATTTAACTGTACTACTGGTTCCACAAATTGTACAATTGTAATTTACATTTACTCTTTACTTACTCATAATTGTTACTCAGATTGTTCTTATTTTTTCAATATAGTGTAAAGTGGAAAAAGTGCCTCTTTTCGTAATTAGATGTTATATAATATAAAATTTTCGATTAAAATTATAGTTAAATTCAATTTTTGCGAACCGTTTTTATTATTCCACCTTATGTGTAAAATAAAATGGTCTACTTCAGGAATTCTCCTCTCACCTTCTATCACGTCAGACCAATCATTTCATGCATTGGGGACATGAGCAATAACAAGGTTGATTGAGCATGAACTCCTAGTCTTCGAAAGAATAATCGGAATCGAAAGAATAATAAAGAATCTTCGAAGAATCTTCGGTGGAGTTTATCTAGATGGAAACTGACGAAGGAGAACGAACAATGAAGTATACTGAATGTACAACGAAATATATGCTCTTTATTCCTTAAAAATTATAAGTCTGCGATGGGCTGGTCATGTGGCTAGAATGGAAGATGACGCCATTCCTAAACAGGTTTTGACAGAACCTCTCTACTGTGCAAGATAAAGGGGGATACCGAAGCTGAGGTGGACGGATTGTGTGGAGAGAGATGTAAAAAAAACATTTTTTAATAATAGAGGTAAATATGATGATTAAGAATATATAAATACTAAGGTCATAAGTCATAACTATTTCGAGAAGAGATGGAGAGAAGACGAATTCGGTTCAAGTTTTGGAGTATACCTTCTCATAGATCGGATGGAGAAAGGGCACTAAAAATCATATGTCGTTCATCTAATGTAGACGTCTGTCTACAGAAAAGCCAAATGGAGTTTACTGATATAAATTAATCACAGAACAATAAAAGAGAGAAATGATTCTGGTAGTAAGAAATCCTACTAGGAGATCCGTCCCACATACCACGTCGATGATAAAATAAAATATAACATAGCGGTCACTTAAAACTTTTTTTTAATTTAAATGGAGAGATATTATTTAAGAGAGATACTAATTAGTATTGAAGCTTACGCCCGTTGATATCTAACTCGCTTTATTTGGATAATATAATTTATTTGTATCAGCTAGAGTGCGACATCTAGATGGGATTTGGACGGGGAGGAATGGTCAATATCTCGGAGGAAGAATAATGTAGAGAAGACTCGGATCCCATCTTAAACAGCTCCAATCCTATCTTTCACCAAGTCCCACATATCTCCCTTCTTCCCCCCTCCCTGTATCTCTCTCTCTCTCTCTCTCTCTCTCACTCACTCTCTCGCTTTCTTTTTCTATATCTATCTCTCTCCCTCTCACCGGATAAAAATGTTTCTCTTTCCTGATTTACGAGCTTCGGCACTTATTTCCGGATTTGGTCCGGAGAAAATTGTCAATTTTCGTTATCTATCCCGATTTAATATGTATAAATAAAGTCACCTTATAGTGCTATGCCTAATCAGACGATGCTACAGTGGGAGATAATTTTTTCCTATCTAAATACAATAAAGATAGGAAAAAAGGATCTTTAACGAGTACCTGACATTCCACAGACTCGGACTCCCAATTTACCTTCTTCCGAAGGATAGCACAACAAAGGAATTGTTTACTCCCTCTAAAAATCCGAGAATCAAAAGCTGGGATATGAACCCCCGACCTTGAGCATTTACAAAAATGAAAAATGGTTTGCACTGTTATTGATATTGGATCCTGCTAAAGTAATGACACCATTTAAAGGTTCTACGTTCAATAAATTTCAAATTATATCCGGAAAGAAATCAGTTCTTCGTACTAGACAATCAGTTCTGCCCTTATAAATCCTTGGTAGATCCTAAAACAACTTTAGTGACGCTAATCACTTCAATCGAAAGGAAATTGAATTCTCTTAAATTCAAATGGGAGAGGTAATGCGATCCCTGTCCCTTAAATAACAGCTTTAATTGCTCCCTGGGTTCTGGAAAAGGGCTCATTTCATTTCCTTCCGTTGAAGTTCAAATCTGGTTGACATTTTTCTGCGGTTCTGCCGGTCGGGATAGAAATATAAATCTGAATAACTAAAAATATAAAAAATAAATAGGTATATTATAATTTATAGGAGCGGGATAGCTCAATAGAGATATCATCAGTGGTAAAGCGAAGAGTTCAAATCCGACTGAGGTAAATAATATCTGGAACTTACATTGTAATTAAAGTGAATAACTCCGAATGCATTATATTTATGAAAGCTGAAGGTATTTAGTTGTTTCATTAATTGTATTGCATTTTATGAATTGATCAATTATTTGCAGTCATTATATGTAGGACAAAGAGGACGCATAATCCATCTGTACAAAGCTGATAGAAAACTATGAATATCAAGGTGAATGGGTACTGAGGAAAACGGACCATTGGAAATGAAGGGTTCACAAATTAAAAATTTTACCAGCTTCAAATACCTATTATCTGTACTTCAAAAAGATGTAATATCTGAAGGGCCTGCGGCGTGAAGAAACATAGAAGGAAGTAAAGTTATTGGCATGCTCAATGCAGTACTGAAGTTATACGATCCTAAAAACCACAGCAAAGTTTCCATGCTATTGTAGTGGCCATAATGTTCTATGGATTTGAGACATGAAAATCGGGAAATGGGAGCTAAAGGAAATTACTTGTAGCGGAGATGGAATTCTGGAGAGCCTAGGCGTGGCAAGATACTCAACATAGTAGTCAGAGATATAATGGTTACTCATAATATTATTCTCGGAAAGATCGCCAACAATCGATTAGGGTGGTTTGGACACGTACAAAGGAAGGAAGAAGGAAGGATACCAAAGATAACCCTGTACTGTGCTGTTGCCCTGAACGAAGAAGAAGAGACCGAGCAAGAATCTCATGGATTAACCAAGTTTGAGAAGATAAGGATTGGATACAGTCTCAATAAGAAGTCGCTCTTATTAAAAAATTCTATCGCAAAATTTGGTTAAAGAAACCTCCAGATTTGAGGAAACACTTAAAATTTCTGCCCTGAAATGTGTATATCTCTTTTTTATTTTCATCCCAAACAGCATAATATAAAATTTTCTTTCAAGTTATATTTTAAATGGTAAAAACACTAATTTATTATTATCTTTACAATTATAGGGTTTAATGAAACTAACCCATTGCATATATATTTAATAATTTTAGATGTTGATGATCTTCTATATAAAATTCTAAATGTTGAAAAAATATGGATAGAATAAGAAAGAGGTCAAACAGAATTGAATGCTCTGGACTGGCTTAAAGTCAATTAAGTAAGATCTCCATATATATTGTTTTTCATCGATTCCCATTTTTTCCGATATGTAAAAATCTTAATAAATAAAACCGAATAATTATTAGGTCACCATATAAATATGGAAGTGAAAATGAACGACCCTGAGATGGAGTTAAAAAATTAAACTTAAATAGTTAGGAACTATTTAATATTCAAGCCAATGTTTATTACTATTAATGTTTATTTTTAAAAATATAGATTTCTAACTGTAAAATCACCATAAATCGAGTGGTTTGGACACCTACTGAGGATTGGAAAAAATAGAATTCCAAAAATGACCATGTACTGGTGCCTTGAAGGAAGAAGAAGAGGCCGACCAAGAATTTCATGGATGAGCCAATCTCACGAAGACATGGTTGGATATGGTTGGATCAATGAAGAAGATGCTCTTGACAGGAAGACCTGGAAAAAAATAAAGTACTAAAATTTGGTTTAAAGAAACCTCAAGTTTGGGGTAACTCTCAATAAATAAATAAAAAATATATTTAAAACTTCCTTAATATTTAAGATTTTAACTTCGGCTGGCCCATTTTTTTCTTTATAATAAATAAAAATAAAATTTTAAAAATGTAATTATTCTTCTATCATTGTTAATTATATTACCACATTCCCATATTTTCTTCATAACATTCCCTTATTGCCTCTCCAGTGGCTTATACAAAATTTACTCCACCCTGAGTCCCTATTTTTAAGTTTCTGGTAAAACCTCTCTAAGGAACTTTTAGGAAATCTTCTTAGCATGTTGCGGAAAAGCCCCATTCAGTCGGCCCGTAGTTTCAGGCTCCATATTGAATAAATTATGAAGCTAAATATCCGAAAATATCTTAGGGAAGAGAAAGTAGAAAAGATGTTCATTTATTTATTTTTTTAAATAATTACAAAATCACATAATATTGTCAAAATAGTTATTATAAAATTAGATTACATGTTTATTTTAGGTATTTTATTTATATATATACAAACAACAGTCACTATGTTTCACTTCAAACTTTAAAGTTATCAATCCTCGTTAATATGAACTTGCAGACTCGAATCAGATTACTCAGACGATACGGTATTCTCGTTGTTGTAATACGGATCAGAGGCAAGGACGCTTACGGATACTCCGAGTAGACGTCTTCAAGCATTCTGCGCATGCTCAGAATTTCATGGGTGCACGATATTAAAAACGAAAGCGTGCTAAAACGAATACAAAAGCTTCTTCAGATATTTACTGCATCATGAGATATAAATTGGAATACTTTGGTCTTGCGATGCGAAATGAAAAGTACCTTCTGTTGCAATTAATTTCATTGCATTGACGGAATATACATAGAATAGACATTGAAGGAAATAGAGTTGATTTTGAGTTCAGATTGAAAAACCTGATGCAGTGGACAGGATTCACATCGATAGACTTGTTTCGTGCAGCGGCCAGTAAAATAAAATGTGCCGTTATAATCGCCAACATTCAAAGTGGATAGCCACTTTTAGTAGAATTTTATTTCGAGTTTTCATAAAAGAAAGAAAAAACCATCATCCAGTAAAAATGAATTCTTCATTTATTGATTCTTGAGACGTTTCGACTAACTTGATTCATTTTCAATCACAGAATAATTATTGGTTTTATGCATCCAAAAACCATTTTCGTACATAAATACAAAAGTTAATTTTTAAATTAGAATGTTGGACCATAGGGAATAGATATATCCTACATTTTAAAACTAAGTAAAACATTTCCTTAACAATGACATATAACAATGAAAAAAAAAATTATCAAGAATTCCGATTTTAACTTATGTATTTATGTACGAATATGGCTTTTGGATGCATAAAACCAATAATTATATTGTGATTGAAAATGACTCATGTTATTCGAAACGTCTCAAGAATCAATAAATGAAGTATTTATTTGTTCTGGATGATGTTTTTTTCTTTCTTTTATGAAAACTCGAAATTATTTTAGTCCAGGGATACATAAAATTTTAAAATGATAGAATTTTATTTTCAGTTTAGTTTAGTTTCATCTTTCTGGATATCAAATGAAATAATGAAAATATAGAATATATAATTTATAAAGCCATAGATATATAGGGTGTATATGAAAACGCCTACGTTTGCTGTAATTAATAGTTTCTATTGTTGGATAAATCAAATGTATAATAAATGGATTTTCCATTGAAATTAATATGGAGTAATTAATATATAAGATAATTTAACTGTGCATATGTATAATCTATACAATGTGATCAAGTATCAAAAAATGATACTTCTGATTAATCGTATTGTAGTCATTTGGTATGCACTAATATTAAATATTTCATGGGGCTTTTCAATTAATATTATTATTAAGTATTTAACACAGGAATAATGCAACTTATTTGAACGAACGTTATTAAATCTAATAAAATTTCACCCACGCTGATTTATTGCAATAAAAATGAATGTTATATTTAAATAATCAACTTAAGCTTAATTAAATTTAGCAGGTTAAGGGGAGTATCTTATATTTTTCAACAAAAATGTAATAGTTTAAAAAAATTAAAAATACACAGTTTTATAGCTAGCCGAACTTAAAAGTAGAAAATGAATATTAGTTAAAAACAAACTAAAGAACACACGTTTATAACTAGCCGAAAGAAAATATAGAAAATAAATTGTATATTAAAAAACTATAAAACACGCTTCGGTAGAAAAAAAAACTAAAAAGTAGAAAATAATTTTCAATAAGTTCGAATTAAGAATAGAGCTTTTTAAAAAAAATTGAAGTAAAAAGCGTGGGATCTTTTTTAAAATATTTTCACAACGACTCTACACAAATATCACAATAATTGTCTACAGTCAATTAAATATTTAAAACAATTAACGTTATTAGCCCTGCGGTTTCTTTCACGATAAAACTAATTGCTTGTTTATATCTCTAGTCTTATTTTAAAAATATAAATGATAATAATAATAACACTTGGCTAACCTGAAGGCACGATACTACCAATCTTTGCTTAAAGACCGCCCACGGACCACTACCATAACCAAAATCCACAAGACCACTCTTAATATAATATTACCACCTAAGCCTCGGTCTACCCTCTCAGGCTCATCCCTATCACCACATCACTTAGTCTTATTATTTAACTTATTGAAAATTATTTTCTTTTTTTTTTACTTGTCTATTAAGGCGTGATTTTTAGTTTTTTAAACTATTATTCATTTTATAATTTTAAGTTTAACTAAGTCCCTTTTATTGCTGATTTGGCCCGAACCCGGTATCTATCCTTTCATAACAAACTTCATTACCACTCAAACCGTCTAGTTTCAAACCTAGCTTCCTCTTCAATTCCTGATAATCCTTCGAGGCGTCTGAAAAGGAGACGGCCACGTGACCTTCTTAGTTGAACTTTGATTTGAGTACTACCAGTGGTTAGTTTCTCTACTTGTCATTATCATGTCATTATGATTCTTATTAACTGGAGGAAATTAAATAAATAAATATAATATAATAAAAATATCAATAAATAAATAAGATTAGTAAATATCAATAAATAAATTTAAAAAAAAAAAGTTTAACTAGCTAAAAAAGGGTGTATTTTAGGTTTCAATCTATAATTTTTTTTTTTATTGGAAGATATACAAAATCCCCAAGTTGATCCTGCCATTATTCATATGCTTATCTCTGAGATAAAGCCATGCACGCCTTAGTAGTTGGCACAATACACTAATTGGAAATTATTGCAATTTGAAATCTAATTAAAATATCCTTAATTAATTAACGGATTCACCATCTCGTAAGACATTTTCGATCGTAGAAATAAATTGAAAACGGAATCGAATCCCTTCATCGAAGCCCGCCCCGGGAGGGGATTGGCTGTAAACAGAGCCAATTCCAGCGTAATCAATGAACCAATCGGCAAGGTAGAATAGGGTAGCCTCAGTGTTCTCTCCTTCCTTTTCCTGTAATTTTCATATTAATGGGCCTGTCGCCTCTTGTTAATAAACTTAGTCCATCTCCAGTCTTCCTCCGGATCCGAAACCCGATCGATGATTGCTTTTCTGACTCTTGATATAATTATGATTTTTGGAGATGCTCGTCAGAATATTAAAGATTTAATTTACAAATTTTGAAAGCTGTCGACTTACCTCATAAGGAGAAAATGGCTCTGAAGTGAAGTATTATAAGGGTCTAGTCACAGAACTTCTAAAATAAAGAGGTTTGTTTTTTTGGACATTTATACAAAATGAATAGCAATACGTTAACCAAACAGGTTTTCAAATATCTTTGGTACAAGAAATCGACAACAATTTGGATTCAGCAAGATAGGAAAAAATTGGAAAAGAAACGATCTAAGAGAAGAAGATGTTATGGAAAGATTCCTGGCCAGGAAGGAAGAGAAAACATGCTCGTGAAAGTTTCGAAGAGAGGAAGAAGATGCATAGGTGAAGATGAAGGAATAGTAGAGGAAGAAGAATGAACAATATATGACTAGACATTGAAATTACCTCGTTGTAGGCCCTAAACAAAGAAATAAAGAATATAACTACAGCCCCGGTGAACAAGTAGTTAAGTATAAGTTTCTCCAAAACGAGTTTCACGTACTTAAGTAAGCGGATTGGTGTTGTGCACTATGAGTCAGGCATTGGTTTGAAATAGAGTTATTCTTACAATTAAAACTATTACTTTTATTGTACAACTCAATTTCAAGCCAAAAAACACGAGAATGATACGATTCCAGTTATCTGAAAGCAGCTAACTCTCTCTGGAGAAAATCGGACTTAACCACTTATTCACCGGGGCTGTAGATATATAAAAATAATTAGTGATAAGCCTCTCCTGCAAAATTGTAATAGATACGACGTAATAACACAATTTATCTTGAATTTAATAAGTGACATACGCCTGGCTCCATATGGGACTTAATATCCCTACTGGGAAGCCATTGAATTAATCCCAGCTAATTAACAAAAATTTGTAAATTAATAAAGAGTTTAATTCTGTTTCTTCCCGCACGGGGTTGTCTTTACCTTTTATTAATTACTAAAATACTCTCTATTATTTTTTTTCTGCTTCCGTCCACTTTATTATTTTCCTAAAGCAGGAAAGTTGAGGAGCCTCAAAGTGTGTTTTCTTACAATTACTTTATGCCAACATAGTCCTTATACTTGTTTTTATAAGCTCAGCTATTTGATACAATTCGACTTCCAAAATTGAATCAAGACCTCTTCAAAAATTTCTATACTTTTTTCTTCTAGACCTATCTGAGGATTTCCTCGAGTCTATCAATTTTAGTGACAGTTTCATTGTCTACATTGGTGACCTTTTTTTCTATTAAAAGCCCTTTCAAGAGGTATTGAGATTAGTTTTTCTGAATAATTGCCTTTTTTTGTGGGCAGATTGTCTTCTCAGAGTTACTTACTAAATATAACTTATGTTATCAGTATAGTCGGTATACATAATGAGGTAATGAGAAATTTTAAATTTTAAATTTAAACTATTTATATATAATATAATATAATAATATAATATAATATAATAAACTATTATATTATTAGTGAAATTTATACTAACCACCAAAATATGTTAACATTTCAAGGGGTCGCTGTGGTGTAGTGGCCCAGGATTTCGTAAGAAATCCTTGTTTTACTTCGAAAAGGATGTTAAACGATCTTGAGCCTATGAGGTGACAGGTACTCGTTAAAGACCCCTGCCCGATAGGCGAAATTTAAGGCATCAAATGTAGCATCGTCCGATTAGCCTTAGCAGCATAATGTGCCATCAAATGAATAAACAATATGTAAACATTTCGTATTTTATGTTAATTTTTAAAATCTAATATTCATCTATTATCATTTTTTTTTAATTAGTAATTCCTTCAAAAACTAGTTATGGGAGAATCCTGAGGAAAGATAGGTCGGAAGGTCGGATCATGTACGAAGTTCGAACAGATCGGGACTTTGTCGTACTTTGAGAGCGGAAGTTAGCAGAACTTTATTTATTATAAGATTGCTGGCTGCCGCTGACGCTTCACTACTCAGGTACATGCCGCACTGAATGCATAAGCCCTTTAGCGGCCCGTGTCGGTTTTCGTGAAATACTTCTTGAAGTTAACCAAGGAGTTGGTCTTTGAAGGATTGAAGTATTGTCTTTGGTATGGAGTAATTTCATAATATAAACCCGTACAAAACATTTCTAGTATCAGATGATGCAAGATATAATAAATATTATGCAAGATGGGACAGACATTAAGGGTGCAGAGTTAAAATTTAATCAGTTATTCACGAAAGATATGATCAGTAAAATAAAAAGAAGTTAATAGGTTAAGATAATAATATGATATAGAATTTAAAATAATTTAGTGTCAAGAATGTGAGTAATAACAAAGTAAGTAATCAATAATATCGAATAAAAACCAATGAAATAAAAACTATGTACTGACATTAATATGAATAATCTATGATATAAGGGTAATTACCTATATTATTTTTTTTATTATTTTATTTTTTTTAATTCTTATTTAATATACTGGACTGTAATCTTCACTGTAATTTCTATCATTTGAAAACAAATCCAGCTTCCAGTCATAAAATCTTTTATTCTTTTAACATCACGTTTACAGTAGTAGACAATTGACCATGGGAGGATAAAGTATCCCTAAGAAAATGATAGATATAATAATTTTTTTAAATATATTAATATACATTTTTATAAGATTTGACTTTTTATAGATTTTTATTAGATTTTAGTAATTGTTGATGTATAATTAAAATTGAAAATGGCATTTGAATGCTGAAACGTCATTTGAAAACAAAACCACCTTCCAGTCATAAAATCTTTTATTCTTTTAACATGATATAAATTACCTATATAATATTAAAAAGGTCCAATACACTGAGATGTCAGGGAGGGACCTAACACTCGGAGATCAATGATGCCTAAATCCTTATCCACCGTAGCTTGACGACATAGGGATTTGTGGGATAGATGAGGTTCTGGTTTGTGTATAGTGTATTGTGGGGTGGTATTCATTATTAATAATTAATTTTATTCACAAATACTGTGAAGTGTTTGGTATTCTCTATTTAGGTTTTAAATTTAACAAATAAGTACAGTAGAGAGTCGATTATCCGAATTTCAATTATCCGAATTGGCATCACGGGAAAGATACGAAGAGAGGTCTGCATTGCCATTCCTAGAAATTAAGAATAGTATTTTCTCTAAAATTTGATTTTTTACAACTATTATAATTAATTTACTTTATGTAATATAATTACAGTTGTAAATATCAATAAATTAATATAAAAAAATATATAATAAACTCCAGTCTTATCAACTGGTCTATCTGCTTTTGTGAAGGGTCGAGCATTAGAGAAGGTTTTACTGTTGTTAATTTTGTTTAACTGGAATTAGTATTTTTTTTTTAATTTTACCATTTACAATAAGTATAAATAAATGAATGATAAATGATAAGTATAATTTTATTACACATTTAACGTCCCCTTTATCTTTGTTTTAGTTGACTTGAGGGAAAACAGGATTTGACCCAAACGCCTCAATTCCAAACCAGCAGAGAACTTTTCAATTCTTACAATCTAAGTTAAAGATAAAATTATATATTATAAATTGGGTGTGGATTGCAAATGAATGTTTTCAAAATAAGATATTAGACGAAAAAGTTACCAATGGCACACCAATATAAAACATTTAATTAACTAGACTTGTATTACCGTTGAGCCGTATCTCCACATTTCAGCATCTTAAGCATTCTATAAAAGAAGGTTCATAACTAAAATTATACAAGTTTGGTATATCAGACTGAATCGTCAGTAAAGTTTCTGTCGTTTATTTTTATTAACCTACTGCAATTGCGATTATGAAATACTGTAGTTTAAAATAAGAAATAATCTAATTTATAATTTTATGCCAATAAGGATACGATCGGCCATGAATAGATATCACTTCCCCTCGATCCTAGGTTTTTTGAAATGATTTTGTAGTGTAATGCATGGTAACCTGGGTGGATCGATACAGATTGAGGTCCTCCCCCCCTAAGAAGCTATTCAAGACGAGGTCTTGAGCCTGTAATCCGACCTCTACTCTATTCAATATTTGATCTCCTGGGTTTCATAAAATATTAGCAAAGCTCAGGGCCAATTTTTCCTTGTAGAAATTTAATTTCGAGGGCTAATGGTTTGCCTGCGAATCCGTTCCCTAGTAACAATCTCCTCTCTAATGTAACCAGTCGATAATTTGATTTGTTTGTTTAATTATTTAACTACGCTTTATGCTATCATGGCTAATTAGACGATGCTAGGATGTTTTTTAAAAAACTATTGTTATTTTTATACGCAATATTATTTAATATAAAGAGGCGTAGTGTGGCCTATTTGGTGGCCACTTATGGTTAGCTACACATTGCAGATACATGGAAAAGAGAACAACCTACTTTGTCATTATTTTAAAAAGATATTCACTCGATCTAAGCAGGTTCATCGAATTGTTCCGATAGAACGCAGCAACAGACAGAGACTAAGGAAAGAGATGGAACTCTTTGCTATTTCTGTTTAGGCTTGCTGAAAATAACATATATAATGAGCTGATTTATTTCCAATAAGACATGTACTCCAAGTGAGCAATGTCCCGAACGGTGCTGAAAAATACTGGAGTTTGAGGGTTGGAATATTTTATACTAATTGATTTATTAAGTTTTTATCATACAAGCTGAAAAGACAAGAACCTGCTCGACGTTTTCGCCTACTTCAACATTTACTGGACAAACGATCAAAGTTCCTAATTAATTACAAAAGACTCATTTACATGACAATTATCAGACCTATTTGGACAAACGGAGTTGAACTTTGGGGCTCCACTAAACCATCCAATTCATCTCGTATCCAATCCTTAGAATCCAAAATCCTTCGTAAAATCCTCAATGCTCCTTATTATGTCACAAACAAACTCATCCATCATGATCTTAATATCCCACATATTGCTGATTTGGCCCAAACTAGATACCTATCCTTTCATGAAAAGCTCCATACACACTTAAATCCGATAGTCTCTCAACTTGCTTCTCATAATATTCCTGATGACCCTACGAGGCGTCGGAAAAGAAGATGGCCTCGAGACCTTCTACTATAGAACTTTATTGGAGTGCTATCAATGGCTAGTTTCTCCACAAGTGTTTTTTTTCATGTCCTTTGTTCATACAGCAGATTTACTTGATGTAAATATCAGTTGTAAATATCAATAAATTATTCTATTCACAAAAAAGCAAAATTGCTTCAGTTTTGTTATACTTTTATATACTAGATACTGTATTACATCTATTAGTGCTATTACGGTTACTATTATTGAATTTTTTGTGAATATGGTATTTTTTTCTTTCCTTTGCATCAACATCATAATCAATGATAACTGAAGGGATAAAGATAAACGTCATAGGACTCAACGGTTAGGGATAAGCAACAAGGCTACTAGATATCTCCTATCTCCGTTTACCTTGTAATATTCTTCACAAGAAAGAAGAGGCCGAAGTGAGAAAGAGTGAGCCAAGAAGGGAGAAGATTGAGATGGAGCTATCCTCACAGGGTTTCTTATTTCCTATAATTGATTGAAGGCTAGAAAGGTCCAGTGTCCAGAGAGCTAAATGGATAACTCCAACCTCTTAACTCTTGAATCATCGCTTCACTTTTTATCAATACTTTTAGGAAATACTATTAAAAAATAGATAAGTAATGATGATTGTTACCTTATTAATTTAAATTTGAACCATAAACAGACAAAGAAAAAAAAAGAAAAGGTAGTTAATCAAAAGTAATTAATATATACGACTATACCTTTTTTATAAATATAAAATTACAGGATCATCCATTTTTTTATGTTACCGCAAACAATACTGTACTTAAAAAGTAAGTTTCTGGCATAAAAAAACCATAGAATAGCATAAAATAACAAAAATAAATAAGTAAACGCAAATAAAATATATGAAACACAATAAAATTACAATAATCATATTGCTTAATTAACCTGAAGGCTCGATGCTGATACCACCATTGTTTCTTACATGGACCTCTAACCCAAATCCGCCAGATATTCTCCCACCTACGCCTCGGTCTACCCCTCAGAGGCTTCCCATTCGGTACAGCGCTTCCTAGAGGTTCTTCATGGCTAAGTACCATGGACCCCGCTGATCCACAATGAGAGCAAACACCAAGGCTATAACGCCCTGCTCACATTATTTTTTAGTTCATAAAATACCACTAACAGTCTCGGATCTTTCTGTGGTAAAACACCTACTATCCGGAGGTAAAGTAGTATCCCTTTCGGGTATATGGGTGGGGACTGCTTCTGGAGAATAATGGAGCAAGTTGAAATATAGAGATAAGTTATTACAGAAGAAAACAATCAATAAGTCATCTCTTACTTCTGGTGGAAATGAGCTAATAATTATAACTAGTTAGAGAACATATGTTTGGGAATCAAGATGTTGGAAAAGCATGGATTTGTTTGGAAATATGGAAGAATCATGACCGATATTAAGCGGGAATATACATGTATGGGAGATTTTTCTACAACAGGGGATATAAAAAGGACAAACTTTTGATAAGAATAAGTTAACTCAAAAGTGTCCAATAAAGATGACAGTGGTTTACTTTGTGCTATTGTTTTCGAGTACACTTACTTTGTGTGCACACTTTATAGAGGATGAGTAGCGAGTCCCAAGAGAGTCATAGATCCCATAGGATTTCCGAGCACTAACAGATTATATAAAAGAAAGGGATTCGAACCCAGGACCTTCGGCAAGGCAACTCACTCTCTACCACTGAGCCACTAACAACAAAACCATAGTTTTCTAAACAAAGGTATAACGTCTTTGGAAATTCCAGAGATTTAGGTGAGGGATTACCTTTGGTGTGGTAGTTATCATAAGAACTTTCTAAACTCAAGATCGCGGGTTTGCAGCCCTCAAGCTTAGAAGGTTGTTATGCTAAAAATGGCCTCAGGATTTTTTAAAGATAAAAAACATTCTTGGTTGTGTTGTCCTCAGAGGGAACTTGATGCGGTGTCAGTTACTCGTTAAAGATCTTTATCCTGATTATGCCTGGATTGGGAAAAAAATATGATTCTCCCTGTATCATCGCACGATTGGTCAAATAAAAAAACAAATAAGATTTTCGTTTTCTCCTCCCATCGGCAATCATTAACGGTCGTAAATTAAGGGTAATTAATGCTTAATTTACATGCCTCGATGATGGAACGGATCCTCTTGGAAGACTAGATAAGGGTGTGCTCGCGAGCGGAAGGACCGGCAGGGCGGATAATTTTAAAGGTCTTTGGTCACCCGTCTCAGCCCTCCGCTCTCGTTAAAACTTACAGTAAGTAAAAACATTTTACAATATCGGATATTGTAACCGAAACAATCTACAATTTCGGTTATCGGATACAATCCGGACAAGTTTTTTTTATTGCTTCTTTAGCCGCCTTGAGCGATTTTCAGTTGAGGAAAAACTTATGGGTACGCATTAACGACATGCTCGTGACGTATTGCGCGAGACTGCCAATATATGAGTTATAAAATTTGTTTTAATCAGCTTTAGTTTGAAGTTTAGAATTCTATTGATAAAAGAATAATTATATTTAACAAAAAGGTTGTTTGAATATTAGTGAAATTCATACTAACAATATTTTAAAACATCAATGTTTTCCTTACTATTTCAGTTACGCTGTATTTATATTTTGTATTGAGCTTGTGTTGCCCATCATATGTTTTAATTAAATAACAATCTACTTGGATATTTATATAATTATTGATCGGAGTGCCAATAGATGTGAAAGCCACACATATGTTACTTTTACTTCACTTTATAGGCGTTCCGATAAGAATTATCTCAACTTGTCAGAGCAGATTTTCATGCCTCCCGATCCATCAAATCCTCTTCCTGGAGACCTCGACCAGCCATCTCCTCTGGGACTTCCTCCATCCACTAACCTTTGGGCCGTCCGCGTCCTTTCCTCCCTGGTGGAACCCAATCCAGGGCGAGTCCGAGGTTCGGCCAACATTCTAACGCCATTCTCTTCACATGGCCGTATCATCTTAGGCGGCGTGCCCCGGTCCTTTTATTTTTAGATATAACCACATCCATCCTCTGTCGAATTTCTTCGTTTCTTACTTTATCCGGCCAGGTGACACGGAGACACCTCCTCCAGAAATCCATCTCAACCTGCTGCACCTTTGAGTACAGACGGGGGCTAACACTATTGTTAATAATTTAAATTTACAAATTGTGAAATTTGAATAATTCAGATATTAATTGATTTAGAAATTTAAAAAATAACACATTTATTACAGAGTTATGAATTTTCACTTCATCATGACTGCCTATTTTAATTTTTTTGGAGGGTGTCCAAGATAATATTAGATTGACTTTATAGTCTGGAAGCTGTAGAGAATTTATAATACATAATATATACATTATAAGATATTACATATTAAACTTTTGTATGAGAATTATCAACTCATGAAAAAAATAAATGAAGCCAGGTCTAAACTTACTACACCTGTAACACCATAACCCATGAAGGGGACAACGGTTGTGCGCGGCAGTGATTTTTCCGAGATCAAGCTCAACCTCCAGGCTTTCCCTGAAGAAGCTGTGTGAGCCCCAGTACAGGCGAATCTCCAGATTCCGTAGGGTCACTCCGTTGCTGATAACACGTTAAATAATATATCTTGCAATGCTGGATTTTAACCCAGGACCTTCAGCATAAGAACTCAGCGCTCAGTTAAGTCCAAAATGCAAATACTCGCTAAATATTTCATCGATTCTGGTTAAATTCGTCCGAATCTGTCAGGAGATGCAGAATACGATTGAAGATTACGAGAAAAGCTAATTTTGTTGGAGGTGTTGGTCCCTTTGACTGGGCCAATTAGGCAGTTGCTAATCGAGTTTTGTTTTATAAGCGGGAAGGCAGTCTCAAGGAAATTGTAAGGTTTTACTTAGGGCGGAGGGATCTCCTCCTTGGCAGCGAACCAATTTGTTACGACGCCCTCTGCTCGACAAATGGTCGCACGGTTCGTCGATGGTGTGTTATTTAATAACCCGAATGGCTTCGAGGAACATTATTGATTGGAAAATATAGGACAAATAATTATAGTGTTATTGGTCGCTGTTAAATAAAATTAATGTTATCAATATTTATTACTTATAAATTAGTAGTTATGCCAATAAAACAAAACCTGTACCACTACAATCCATGTAGAGTTTATTTTAAGAGAGTTATTATTTGAAATTTTGACTATCAATTGATTATTTTTTTTCTTAGATTGTTGTTTGTTCATTTATACATACATATTACTTTTATACTCACTTAAAAAAAACTAGCATGAAATGTGAAGAAGTCAATGTTTGAAATTTGGAATTATTCGCTTTTAATCTTGAACGCCTCATATATGTTTTTACATGACTATCATCATATTATTTTATACCAATATTTTCATAATAGGAGAGATCTTTTTAATGACAGATAATGTATTTTTTAAAAGTTGAAAATAAATTTAATTCCTTTTTTAAATACCTTAAATTTAAAATAGAATTTAGTAGTCCATTGCTACCACAATGCTTTCTTTATAATTTAAGAAAACTGTTAATATTTGCTACATTTATGAACTATAAATAATTTCATTATTTTAGAAAAAGATCCTTTAAAATCAATAAAACACCATCATAAAATTATATGAGGGGCATAATAAAATATAGTTGATGGCTACAAATAACAGATTATTTGATTTGATTGGAACTCCATGGTTTGTTTTTAATAAATATTAATGAGTAGCATTTGTTGTCATTTCCCGCTAATGATCAATCAATATTACAACAGTAATTTAGTAATTTGATGATAAGTAATTCTCTCTCTCTCCCTCTCTCTCTCTCTATCTCTCTCTCTTTTCACACACACTTTCTCTATCTTTTTATTACTATAGTTAATGGTAAAACAATATTCTACAAAAACCTGTACCACTACACCCATGAAGTGTCTGGGGTTCAGTATGTGGTAGAGACTGTACTGTTTTTTAATTATTGGCTAGGAAAGGGGATAGTGAAAAAATATAAATGAGTATATAGGAACCAGTAGTTGGAAATAGTTAGATAGTAAGATAGCTGGGTGGTAACCATAAAAATGGGGGATTGCAGAATAGTTTAATTATTTTTTTTAATTTAGAGCTTCATATCTGAGTTTTTAATTTAGCATTTCTTCATGCCCTCTCCTTTCTCTCTCTCTCTTTCTCTCTCTCTCTCTCTCTCTCTCTCTCTCTCTCTGCCTCTCTCTCTCTCCCACGTTTAATATTTCTAAATTACTATAGCTAATGACTAAACAACATTCTAAAAATACCCGTACCACAACAACCAATGAAAGGTCTGGGTTTGGTACATGGTAGAGAAAGTATTGTTTCTAAGACAACGGTTGTGCAGGGAGGTGACTTCCTATATCACGATCAACCGCCAGGTTCAAGGTGAGGATGAGGATGAGCCACAGGAGGGTCGGGAGATCCTAAAGGGTCTATACTTGGCTGTTAATAGATTAAATAATTTATGTAACAAAACAATATTCAAACAAATATGTATAAGGGTACAAATATGTATATATGTTTATACATAAGTACTTATCTTTCACCCGTATATATCAGTTACTGCAATATTATAGCCATGGAACACAGCGTCAAAGGGAAGCTTTTTTCACTATATTTTCACTTTTCAATTTACAAGATATTTCTGAGAAGCATAATGAGATACAAACAACCTTTTGAGCCGCTTCCTCTCTAGCGACTCATATATTAGAGATTAACACAAAAGTAATACACAGCCGAGCGCCAGATTAAAAAGTCTTTTTTGGAATAAGAGAGGCAATCCTGGCTAAAAATAATGGGGGCCCTTTGTAATGCCTCCCCCTTCCCCCCGGTCGGCCGTTATTACCATGTCCCCGTATTATCTGCGATGGTCTTCCGCCCCTGCCGACCCGGTCTCCAGTCCCGCCATTAGGAAAACCCCTTGTGAAATAGTCAGGAAGCTTGTCCCAACACATCCTCCCTCTGATCCCTATCTTAGGCTAAACTCCAAAGTTTTAGACGCGGTATCTAATTTTATACGAGAGGGTATCATAAAGGGGTTTTTATGGAACCTTTTTTCTTTCTCTAACTACGCCAGAGAGAATCTTTTATTTCCTTTCTTCCTTTTTTTTTAAACCTGGTTCAATAATCACTTCACATAATCTAATGTGTTTCGGTGAATTACCAAATAAAAAAAATAATAAATAAATAAAATAGATAACAATCTCCCAATCGTATGTTTGTAAATGATGAAGGAATTCATTAACCGAACGCTCATTGTCTGGTATAATATATTGTAGAGGGTTGGGAGATCTTCACTAGGATAGGAAAAATCCAAAGAGTAAAACCTTAAGTCTCTAAAATACTGGAATTAAACTTTTCTCCAATTCAGTCATCATCAGGACACACACCGAAAGAAATTCATATCCAAGAAAACAAAGTGACGCAAATCTCACACTAAGAGTTTCAAAAAATAGAGACAGCAAAGTTGCTCCAAGACGTTCTACAAACAACTCTCTTTAAAAATTAAGCTTAAAAGTTTATAAGTAAGCATAGCGATTGCTATGTATCGTACAGGGCGTTATTATAAAAATAAATATATATTTTCATAATAAGCAAATGACCGTTTGTAAGTAATAGATCACTCAGGTAGAATGGTTAGACCCCATTGTTAAGATATACCACAGAGGGGGGTCCAAGACTCCACTTTGGAATAGGACATTCTGAAAAAATCCGGAAAAGAAAGGTGGACTTCAGGAAGGAAGATCGTCGGAGGTAGCCGATGATGAGGAAGTTGGCGTGGAACCAAGAGACAGCTGGACCCGGGGAAGACACACCTCATCAAGAAGAACTGTAGATGTACCTCTGTTTTACAAGATAAGTTTTAATTCTATAAGTATTTTAAGGCAATCCTTTTATTACATCTGAGTCATTAAGAGTACTTATCAATGTATGTATAGAATCATCAATAGTATTTCAAATTGTATTAATAAAGTATATTCATTATAATTCTGTTGGTGCTTACTTAACTCACATGCATTATGTATTTGTAAATAATATATTGATGGTTTAATTAATTAGTAAATTGGTAAACACACAACCAACCTCTAGAAAAGAATCCAATCAAGAATTGAGTTATGACGATTAAAAAATAATAATTTCATTACTCTGGGATCCAAAAATACAATAGATATATACAATCCAAGAATAATGTACATGACTGTACTGGAAATGAAAGGATAAAAGTTCTGTTGGTTTTTATAATCCTGAATCTGAAGCAGTACCCGAAATTAAGAAAAGGAAAAAAAAATTGGAAGCAACAATCCGACAGAAATTGGATCAAGGCAGAAATAATCTTCTCTTCCATTTTGTTATTGGGCATTATTTCACCCTCTTGGGAATTTTATGGCGCTTTTCTAATTTACCTTGGCCCTTTCCTGAAATACATAAATCCTGAGAAGGAAAAAAAAATTGTTTTAATATATACAGGAAGGAAAGGAAGGATTCCTGTTGGGAAACTAGATCCTTAGCGATGGTAGGGATGGGTTGACAGGGCACAAAAGGGCGGACGGTGGTGGTAATAAAGGCGATGAATGGTCTATGTATGCATAGCCCTTCTCGGCAGCCATTTTTAAATGGGCTCTCCCTATCTTCCTATTTATATGTATAAGCTTATTCACTGTCCGCTTCAAACAAGCAGTCATAAACCTCCCCACTCCTGTGTGAAGTAGGTCATAAAGGATAGAGCAGGTTACATAGAAAACATATCTAACACCTATTTAGTTTTAATACTTCATAGTAATTTCTTCATGTATCATTACAAGCCATGGTGGGTATTAGGTTCTGTAGTGACTGCCCTGTCTAGGTTCTAGGGCGGCGGTGGTGCAGAGAGTTGATTTGTTGGAAAAATTAGGATCTAGGGATCGCGCTAATCCGCCAGGTTTTTCCCCTAATTTATAGAAGTTGGGTGAGCCCCAGAAGAGTCTCATAGATTCCACGTGAATCGTTTGGAGGAGATAAGCAAAATATCACAAATACAGTACGTTATGTGCCGAATATAATTTCTTTCAACTAATATATTATTATTGCATTATATTATGTACTAGCGACCCACCCCAGCTTTCCTCGGGTAATAATTTTTATCACGTACCGGCCACTAAGATATCGGTTAGGCTTCTTTGGGAGTCTTGATTTTCTTTCTTCCTATCTCAGCTAATGTACTTTATAATATAGAAACTATAAAAATAAAAACAAAACCAAATATTTCTTAATATACGAATTTATTTTCTTGCACGTTAGATAATTGCACGGGATTAGGCAGAGTCTTCGGTGAAACCCATCGATATTCCAATCCATTTACACAAAACCTCGACAAATTATATATCTAAACCTTTCTGGTGAATCATCTATTGGTGAAAACCGCATGAAAATCCGTGAAAGTAGTTATGGAGTTTACCGCGAACCGCAAGTTGTTGAGTTTAAAACGCGGCCGAGGACTGTATTATAATATGTATAGATTATATTTTTGTATAATTGTAGTTTATAAAAGAGCTCCGATTATGAGAACAAATATTTTACTCATATAAGGTTGTAAGTATAGAACAAATTATGGGGAGGAAATAACCAATAAACATGCCATCAAAAAGCAATAATGCACAGAATAAAAATAAACTGATTTTAATGTTCACCTTTAATAAAATTCTTTTTATATATTTTTTTATACACTGTAATAACACTATACTATAAATACAAATATTTCATAACATTTAACAGATTCTCAGATCTACTGGAGATTTTAGTTTGTCTTTTTTATTATTATTAAGAACGTGTTTTTTTTTAATGTAATTTAATTTTAATGTTTTTATAACTTTATCCTGATTGACGATATGGATTAGCAGGGATTAGAGTTGCCAGTGGCCGGAGACCTACTGTGCAGCCGACGCGGGGAAACGAATGCCTTTGTGATCGGCGGCAATTTAACGGTGACAAAGCTGTATTAGTCTCCATTCAGGGACTGGCGATCCCTCACCTGGCTCCGGACTAATGGCACTACATCGCCTCAGCAAATAGTCATCTCGGGGGCTCCATCGTTACTGCAGTGGCTACAGTACCTGCTATGTGGTGGTGGAGGAAGAAAGATGTTCAATGTTGTACAAGGAAGTGGAAATGACTCGCAAACACTGCGTATAAAGGACTTTAATTTATCCATTGTATAAAAATTATCATTAGTTAGGCAGATGAAATGACTTATAACAGTAGATCGGAGAAAAAAATCTGAGAATTACATAAACCGCTCTTATGCTTGCCGAGAATCCTCTGGGATATGGAAAACGATAATCCGAGAAGATCCCATTAATGAGTGAGACTAATCTCTTTAATCGGCGGTGGGAAGCCGTCAAAGGATTCTCCTTGACTATTAGATCTTTCAATCACCGCAGAGTATGGGGATTTCCGAGGTGTTATTTGTTACAGAAAGGATCTTCTATGCCCTTCTTGCTGTATTCCGGAGTATGTTGAGGGTATCGTCATAAACTTCACCACCTTTGAAGCAAAAATGACTAATTTGCAAGGGGAATTTGTGCGACAAAGTAGCCCATACTAAAAAGAATTTGTGCATGGGTGTAAAATAGCAGAGCGCTTATTATCGACGATGACCATTACTAGGTAGCCACTCGGCTGAGAGCGCAGTAGAGAACAGAGAACCCCCTGGTGATGAACAGAATTAATTATATTGTGGCCCACGAGATTCGGAAAGCTTAGTAGATTATAGATACTGTAACATATATGCTTAAAATGTGTGATACCCCATTGTTGCCAGAACCGATGTTATCGTAAGGTTCAGAAGGCCGATTAAATAAATGAATAACATCAATTCAATTCATTAAAAAAAAACTATAAGTTTTAAAGATTGTATGGAATCTGAAAGAAAATCAAATCATTACAATAAAATATGCATTATTTGTTATGTATTATGTGGAATTTCTAAAAAATACGGTGGGTAGGGAAGGGATGCTACGGAAAAAGTTGCTAATATAAATTAATCTACGAAGAATTGGCGGAAAGTAAAATGCTAAATGAATTGGAGATGTAAGCTCTCAGTACGGCTAGGAAATAATCTCTGGAATAAATGAGTGGAAATGGATTTTTGGAGGGTATCAAGAATCTATAAATTGTTAAATGAGTGAAAATGAAAATTACTTATGTTTTTTTTGTATATGGCATTTACTAGGGGAGATGGGAGAAGGATAGCTCTGATTATGAATACCTGTACTCAAATAAACGAATGAATAGTGATAGGATTCCAACGCTAGTAGATTGGAAATGTGCGGGTATAATCATGGGGGGTGAAGGAGATTAAGGCTACTAGTCGACTGTCGGAGATTTAGATTACTGTTGAGAATAAAAAATCCCAAATTAAGAAATTTCTATTTAAAAAACGCGTATGAATTAGCATATTGACATTCTATAATGGCAGAATGTCATTTCTGCATATTTTGCTCAGAAAGCAATTGATTTTTATCGTTTCGGAATTGTAAATTTGCACATTATAAGGTAAAAGGTTGCTAATAATGAGGGTGATTACGTCATTGATTAAAAATAAGAACTCATTACTTTACAAAAGAAAACGACTTATTTTTTCTACCACCCGAATTATCAAGCGTACGCTCTTACTTAGACTCAACAATAGGAGCTCTTTGTAGCATAGCTAACAATTTATGATTTTTTGTATTGCTTCTTATAAATGATCATCTACAACTTTAGTCTTTAATTTATTATAGGTAAAAAACCATAGAGAACGCATTTATTCGTAAATAAGGTGCGGCGTAGAATATTCGGTCCAAACAATGATGAGAACACTGGGGAATATAGGAGATTGCACAATGCTGAATAAGCAGGCATCCCGTAAATAATATATTATTTAAGTGATAGCGTCGCGAAGATTAAGATGGGCTTGTAAATTTGCTGAGCATGGTAAGGAACGAATTCCTAAGATGTTAATAAGCGCTGAATCTACTGGGAAGTGACGGAGGGGTAGAACGAGGCGTAGATGGGATGATTGCATTAAGAGGGATCTGGTGGATTTGGGTTTGGGTAGTGGTCCGTGGACGAAGGTTTGTAAGCAGAGATTGGTGGTATCGGCATCAAGCCTTCGGGTTCGCTAAGCCTTATTGTTTTTAAAAAAGCGTAATCATTAATCAATAATCATAATTATTGGTTTCAATAAGAATTATTTGTTCTTTTGGAATCTGCTGTTGTATTTGTTGGATTTTGGAACATGTATAGCTCAGTGCTGCATTACAGAGCTCCAAGTTCTTTTATTGGACCCACACAGCCTCTTTAAAGAGGGTTCTTTCTAAATTAAGAGGAAACTTGGACGTTGAGTGTGATCAAATCCCCACAGATGTCAAACGGTTAGTCAATTCTTTGCATAACTGTTGACACGAAAAGTCGAATAATTGTAAAATTAAAAAAAAAGTGATTGTTAACTGTTTTCGTAATTCCATTTAGGGTTTTATATGTTAATTAATTGAGCTTAAGTATGACTTTAACACTTTGTTACCTACCAATTAGATTCCCAATTATTTTTTTTTCGTAAAGTGCAAGGTAATACAATGTTTGAAACTTACGGGGATGAGTAGTGGATTAAGAATAGGTTCTCATGAATATAAATGCCTTTAAGCTGCTCAGCTAAAACCTCTTCGCGAAAGCTTTGCACGAAATTTCGCTCTAATTTTATTACATTTAACGGATCCATAGACATTTTCTGAAAGCTCTTCTCAATCTCTTGAAATATCGCTTCCATATATTAATTTGTCCATGGCGTCATAAATAATAGATGGATTATGGAAATTCGTGCTTGTGTATAACGTTCTATGAGATTTATGCCTGGGAGTATTTTTGATTGGAGGTTTCCTTAATCTGCTCGAATGCCGAATAGTATTTATAATTGAATGGGGTGGTAATATTTATAATGTCTTAAATAGTTCTTAAAAAAAAATTGGAATGATAACTTCTTTAGCCCACTTTCAGTAGGAGAAAATTTTGTGGCTTCGCGTCACAAACATGATCAAGACTGCGGGCTGTATATAAATTATACAATTTCTTTGAATCTACTTTAGTTTAAACGTTAGAATTCCATTGATATATTAATTATTATATTTACCTAAAATGTCATTTAATAATAGTAATAACTTGAACATTGCTTGAAATTTTCGTTTCCGCTAAAATATTTTATTTGAAATAGTTAAATCTCTTGTTATATGAAATCGTTAAAAGTACACATGATCAATGTATTGTTGAAATTAACGACAATAATAATGCTAAAAATGAAAATAAAATCTATGTGAATACAAATACAGTGTAATATACTAATTACTATTTCAATTAAATCATTTATATTTTGTATGATCTTGTGTAGCCAATCATATGTTTTGATTAATAACTACTTGAAGATTTACATAATTATTGTTCGGAGTGTCAATATATGTGAAAAACAGACTAGTGTTAATAATTAAAATATACAAATTGAAAATTTAAATAATTCGGACTATAATTGACTTATAAATTTAAAAAATAACACAGTTATTCCAAAGTCTGGAGTTCACTTGTGTAGGCAGTCCTCACGACTGTTTGTATAATTAATTTTAAGCGGTATTGGGCAGCGAAACCATATAAATATATATATGTTAATAGAATGTCTTGAGTTATGATAATTGATAAGACCAAGAAAATAATGAAAATTTACTTCATAAGATTTTATAATTTTTTCCTTTTTTGTCTCTGCACTAAGATATGAAATCATCGAGTTATCTAACAATAAATGTTAAAAAAACCATGAAGGGTCTTGCTTTTAGTACATGATAGCACCTGTAATGTTTTTAGGACAACGGTTGTGCAGGAAGGTTACTCAACCACCAGGTTTTCTCCCCAATTGAGTATAACTCACTAGGGAGAGCTTCAGGAGGGTCTGCAGACATCACAGGGTCCATCCATTATGTCTTTCAAATGGTTATTGTCTCCTAGAAAAAATAATCAAATAAATACAAACGAGGTGCTTTGTTTCTAATGGTTACTTAGTCAATCGTAATGCTTTTAAGCAATATAATAAATCGTAAAAATTTATATAAATGTAATATTGGTTAAAAAAAAGAAAACAAAAACTACCTGCCTCAAGAAGGAATTTACTTTCTTCATTTTTGTTTTATACTCTAGTTAATATTAATAACATTTATTTATTCATATTAGCCTTCCTCATGATTCTTAATTAACATCAGGTAATCAAGGAATATAGGTTTAGTTTAGTGCTCTTTAAACAATTTTAATTTTAATTAGGAGTTATTTTTATTTTTTACTAGCGAGCCAGCTTTGCTCGGGTAATAAGGCATATCATGCCTACATAATTTGTCTGTATAATGTATTTTTTTAAATTTTTTTATTACGTACCAGCCACTAAGGGCCACGTGAATATCATTGGTTAGGCTTCTTTGAGAGTCTTAATAGATAGAAATCTATTTATATATAATATATTTATATATATATATATATATATATATATATATATATATATATATATATATATATATATTTATATAGAAATTATAAAAATAAAAACAAAACCAAATATTTCTTTACATACGAATTTATTATCTTGCATATTAGATAATTGCACGAGATTAGGCAGCGTTTTAAGTGAAACCCATCGATGTTTCTACACATTTACACAAATTATATACCTAAACTTTCCTGGTTGATCACTCTATTGGTGAAAATCGCATGAAAATCTGTGCAGTAGTTATTGAGTTTATCGCGAACAAACGCGGCCGAGGTTTTATAATGTGTGTAGATAAACATATGAAAATAAACTGCTCGTCTTTGAAAGAAAAGTACTACGTCACTCAGGTAACGATTGGAAGGGGCGGAGCAGTACAGAATTGGCCGCTATACATAATGATACGGACGTAGCAACCGGACTAGGATTCAGCGTCTATGTGGCCAGGATGGACGAGAGAAACCCAATCAGCAAAATTATGCTGACGTGTCTGGGAAGGAAAAGATGAGTTGGAAGGCTCAGATTGCGCTGGATTGCAAATAGTAGAGCTCCTTTTGGACTGGCCAACTGGAGAACCGTTGCAAGAGAGGGGGCGAAATTACTTGAGGAGGCCAGGACCAGGTGTTGAGTAGCGCCGATGAAGAAGAAGAAACATTTTATGTTACTTGAATTTTTAAATTTCACTGTTGACAATAGAGCAAGTTCCTAGTTTAGCAATGTATATATATATATATATATATATATATATATATATATATATATATATATAGGATTTGTAATGACTTTAAGTATCATCTTTGCCGATCCTCATGAAACAAAATTAAAAGTATATCTTCTCGTCATAAGAGAATAAACGGTTTTATGAAGTTGAAGGTAGAAACATGTATATTCCATAAGATCCTTTAATAATATATAGACCCGCATATCGTCAATAGAATTGAAAAGTTTCGATAGTGAAAAACTCCACTTTTCAGGAGAGAGAAAAAACTGTTTGAGATTCATTCAGAGTCATGAAATTTTTTATTAGTTTTTCTTGATTGTATCAGTCAGGAGTGGTTTGTTGAGATCTTTGCGTAATGATTTATTAGTCGTGTAAAAGGGACAATGGGTAATATAACGGAATATAAAGGAATTTGATTCAAAGATTTGAGTGGTCTGGAAGTGAGATTTTTTTGCCTGAGCCCCACACTAGCGAGGCGTAGTTGGTTTAATTAGCATGTCGTATATTATAATTTTGTTTGTATGCGATAGTTTACTTTTGTTCTAAAGTAGTCTTCTTAGGAGTGAGAGTCGGTGATTCGTCATTTTCTTCAAATTAATCTCGTTTGATTTCCAAGTCTGCTTTCAGTCCATTGTAGAAAACGAAAGATGTGACATTTTTCACATTCAATGCTTTGTATTTGTATTATATAAATATAAATAATTTAAACCCCCTCCAAAAAAACTTTTTGATTTATAAAAAGAAATCTGAAAAAAATAGAGCACGCCCCTTATACGATTGTACTGTTATCACAGCTACTCAGATATTCCTCACGGCCTGTTCTTGAACGTTGCCTTACGCCTGTTAAGTACGTTGCTGTTGTACAGTTGATTAGGAATTCCAGGCTTGACGTTTGTGGAAGTAATTATCCAGAATCTTCTTAGAATGGCCTGATGGGAACAGGACACAGGAGGTGACGCTCAGGACAAGGTTCTTTGTTCTCCGAGTCCTTCTGTCGTTCTATCCAGCCTTCGTCATAATAAGTTGAGGCAACAAGGCTTTGATTCAAACTCGAGGTTGGTTATTCATTGACATAAATAGAATGATGTACATGTATGTAAACGAATATTCAGGTCTAGAGTCAGACTTATAAGAGATAATATATCTGTTATGTATATATCTTTTTATTGTTGTGTTTCACTTATTTTTCCCCAAATTATTTCTCCATTGGATAGTTTTGTGTTGGTTTAGCTGTGCCTTCTGCTTTTCCGTAGCGAATATTATAGTTTAATAAAATCGAAATCACGGAAATTTCATTTTGAAAAAACAAATGAGTTGATAGTTCTATTCTTATATATGCTCTTTGCTATACAACATAACATAACAGGCAATATATATAAAATGACCGCTAATTGCTCGATCCTACGCTGATACCATTCCTTGGGATGGCTGTCAAAGAACTCTTGGACCACAATTTCAACTTTTCACCTTCCCAGTGGAGCTTAGATGACGACTAACAGCATCTTTATACACACCACACTTCCTGGTAAGCTTCCGAGTACTTTTGAATGGATTTTTCTCAACAGCTTCCTGTCAATGTCAAATAATGGTCTCCCAGAGACCATTTTCTTTCTTCCCATCTTCCTTTCCAAAGTCGTATCTCCACTATTACATTTTTCTAACCAACGTCGCACAGTGCGTTATTCAAGGACACCTTCTCCTTCATATTTAATAATTTCACGAGTTGCTTCAGCGGCTGTAAAAATTTTTCCCCAGTTATGCCTTAAAATTACGATAATTTCGTAGGACACTGTCATCTATGTTCTTTGAAACAAATAACTGAAATGAGACTTTTTTGAATAAGTTAAATTGGATTAAATAAGGTTATCTGAAAGAGAATTCTCTAAAGGGATCATTAAGTTCTTAATAGGATTAAAATATTTAAAGTCCTTTAAAATCTTGAATTTGAAGAAACGGTCTTTTCTTTTTAATACTCCCTATTACAGTTTTTATCACTATCTATTATTTATATTATCGCTATTATAAAATTAATGATTTAATTGAGCATACTTTCTATATTCTCTTTTCGTACTCAGGACCGTCCTGTGAACCTATTCATATCGAACTTTCTACTATCATTGGTTTTGCCTCGAGTTTATTCAATCCATGTTCAACATTATTATAGTTAATTATAAAAAAAAAGACTGGACTTTTCATCTTACAACTAGAAATGAGATAACCATTCTCTTCTTTAATAATTATTTATTCCTTTTTGATTAATATCATATACCATGTATGTATAATGATTGTGAAGGTTTTTATAACGATTAAATTTTTAATATTATATAAAACATTTTTATATTAATGAAAGATTATTATTATTGGATGGTATAATTTTTTAACGCCTTGATGTAAGCAGTGTTGGCATTATTTATGATAAAATATACTTAATATTGCTGCCTTCATTATCCCTAACATATATTCTACAAGACTGATAACTGATCAAATAGTGCTAAATCTGTTTCCGAAGTGGTACTGTTGATGAGGATTGTATATGTATCCAGATGTCCATAATCCTTGGGACTGCGGACCAGCGAAGCAGCTCATGACAGGGCATCCATTGCCTGGATAAACAGTTTGCATATTTAGCGACTCCACCACGCTGCCCTTATCTCCTCGTTTAGTTCTGTTTAACTTTATACGATTATGCACTATAATAAAATGTTCAATAAAACCGTTTTTATGAATACCTCGACACGTAAAACAAAATAAGGTTAGGTTTTATTGTTTATAGACGCACAACATCTATGGTCATTAGCGTCTTTCTTCTTTTGGTTCAAATATTTATTTCATTATTTATTCATTCATCAGCGTCTTTCTTCTTTTGGTTTAATGTATAGTTCTTTATTATTCTTTTGGTTTAACTTTTATTTCCATTTAACCTATAATTATTATATTTTACTGAACATATTATTTTCACTTTGTCTATATTTGTGGTTTTATCACCCAGGATAGTCGGGGTTTTCCCATCAAGCCATGAAAAAAAGTTGTATACAGGGGGCAGTCTTCCAAGATGTGGGTGATAGTTAATTGCACTCTGCAACTTCCGCACTTTGGTGGTGCGTCTTTCTCAATCAAATTTGCGTGCGTCAGACGCGTGTGGCCGATTCTTAAAACAAAATAATATACGCAAAGCATTGAACTTTGAAATCTGAAAAAGGCATTTTATTTATTCGTACAGAAATAATGATTATATAATCTCAGTTAAAGGCTTATATATATATATATATATATATATATATATATATATATATATATATATATATATATATATATATATATATATATATATATATATATATATATATATATATATATATATATACATACATACATACATACATTAATCAAATATATTCCATTAAATCAATTCCTATTTGTTTTCTTCATTATTTGGTGTGGAGACTTCCTGTCCTCTTAAATCATTTAATAACATCCCACTTATTCCTATAGAACAGGTCCGGTACTTAGTTTTACATCTTGAAAAACGTTTATCTTGGAATCCTCACACTAGACTGAAAGACAAGAAACTGCCCACCATTTCAGGCTACTTCAACATTTACTAGATAAACGCTCTAAGCTCCAAATTAACTACAAAAGACTCATGTACATGACAATCATTAGACCCATCTGAACTTACGGAAAAGAGATTCGGGACTCTACTAAGCCATCGAATCCCTCTCGTATTCATTCCTTACAATCCAAAATCGAACTTTGGAAATCGGAAATTCATCACTGAATAAAAAATGTAATTAAAAAAAATATTAGAAGTTAGTAACTTTTACTAAAGATCGTATAGTATATAGGACATTGGATTGGAAAATATAATATTTATTGATATTGTATATATTTTTTCAATCGAACCATTATGGACTAGGTCTGTTTTAACTGTTCTTTTATTTTCTACCATATATCTTTCATTCTTTCCAGGTGTTTTGGCTTTCTTCCCTGCGTCCAAATTGCGGCAGTTTTTCTTTTTGGTCATTCCTTAAACCCCGGAGCATTCTGACGTTCCTTCCCAAGTGAAGAATGTCCTTCAATACCCTCCGGAGCGAGTTCGAGCACTTTCATGTCCTTTTCAGTTTTCTTAATCCTCGTGTTGGTCATTTTCAGCTTTTTTTTATATGCGAATACCCTTCTTTTAGGCAGTTTAGTTTAGTTTGTCCATTTAATGTCCACTTTATGCTGCTATGGCTAGTCTATCAGATGTATAACCTATATTACCGTAAAGTTTCATCCAAATCCGTTCAGTAGTTTCTGCGTGAAAGAGAGACAAACATACAAACTTTCGCATTTATAATATTAGTAGGATTATATTTATATTATTTGCATATAAAATATGTTAATACGTGTTAGTAACATATGATCAAAGTTATGCCTTTAATTGGTTGTTAACAAATTTATAATATTTGATAACGTTTGGAAGAAATTAAATAAAATATAAGAAAAAATAATAGTTTATAATGCCTTGTTGCTCGAATGGATATTCATGGTTAGGTACCCAGACTATTTATTTAAATTAATTTTAAACTAAAGATACGTCTATAGAAATCTATTTTATTATTGAGGCTTATAACTACGAGTAATTGGACACAAACTTATAAGTTCAAAAACATCATTTCGTTCGCCAGATCCAGTGCTCAAGAACTATATCTCGTTTCCTTACTTACTGTTTTAATGGTTATTGGTATTATTAGGCGAAGAGAGGCGAGGAGAGGCGCAGCTCGGTGTGCAGAGTGCTGAATTGCTAGATAAATTATTTGATATTAACGAATGGAGCTAGTGGGATCTGCATAATCTCCTGGGGCTCACCTAGTCTGGGTAAAGTGGGTACCATTAATAGAGGAAAAACCTAGCGGTCAAGAATGATCTCTGACATAACACATCCCTGGAAAATTCGTTATCACATTATACCATGTACTAAACCCGAGACCGTTCATGGGTTGAAGTGTTATTTGTTTTTATTGGTTATGTTTCGCAAGTTTTTAGAGTTCTTATTCGTTAAAGTTTTTAACATTCGAGTCTTTTAAGTACTTCAGAAAGCAGTTTAAGGTCCAAGGTATTGCTCTAAACTTTGTTTTACTGTTCCGACGATTTCCTTTCTCCTTGGCTTTTTTCCCCTCCAATATCCCTTCTTACGTTCGATGCTAAGTAATTCAGTTCTGGAAATTTAACTTCTGAAGTAACCGAGGAGTTCGGGGAAGCGTGGTAATTTCTATTGTCCGAGTTTTCTCGGTTCATTTTGATTCTTCTGTTTATTGTTTCCGACTTCGGTCGGCATTCATTGTCCTCCCACCTGGATTCACCAAGCCACAAATGATACTTATCGGGACTTCATTTTCTTGTAATACTTTATGAAAGGACTCCTGAAGAAGAATAAAGACATCGCCCTGTGTCGGATTTCCTCGAGACAATGAAGGCGGAATTGTTATCCAGCTTTACCGTATAGATACAACTTTTTACTGTGTTTAGGACTATTAATAATGATCTGGGTCATTATTTTTATTTTTAAATCAAAAATACACAATACAAAAGTACAATTATAAACTAGGTACAGAACGAAATGAAAAAGACAGATGATATTACATACATGGAAGGGTGTAGTTGAATATAAAATTTAATTCATTTTGTTTAAAAAGAAACAAAAAATGTATAATAATAATTTTTTTTTTAAACACTTTATTGAAATATTAAAATCTGCCACTTGTGGGAATAAGTAATGGTGCTATGTAGCTTACAATCATTCCATACCAAAACAATGATAGAAACAAAATAAAATAAATAAATCTATATATAAATATATACATGTGGTAAAAGAAAGAAATTCATGCGAAAATGATAATAAAATAAAGTAATATATATATATATATATATATATATATATATATGTATGCACGTATGTATAATGTACATATTTATAACCTACTTACAATTTGCCTGGGGTCCCCGAACTAATTGTCAGATTAGGTGTGGAGGACACAATACAGTATTTAATCTTTCGACGTGACACAGAGGAACATCGTACCTCCACACCCCTCGAACTAAGCTTTTTCCCTAGGAATGAGGGCAAAGCAGGAGTTCGGGAGGCTTCAGCCCCCTTTCCCAGTCGCGTTTCTGGCATTATACGCACAGGTCATGAGCAGAGAATCTGGCCAGTGCCAGTACTCCAAATAACATTATTATATTAGTGGTCTCGGGGCCATTGCCAGTTTAGACGGCGGGATGGGTTATATGGATGTGTGGAACTGGATAATGACTGAGCCATGGGGTTGGGATGACAGGCAAGGTTTTAGTGAAAGGAATAATAATAATAATAAATATTTATTGAATTTAGAGCTCCCAATGTAGCATCGTCCGATTAGCCATAGCAGCAAAAAGTGACGTTAAATGAACAAACAAACAAACAAATATTTATTGAGAGAAATTATACAGAAGTCATTTGGCACATTGATCTTTCGAAAACTTCCACTATGGGATTCACATGGAAGATGGAGAAGGCACTCCTACCGCGTTTTATCTCACTGCGAAAAAAAAGAGGCATAGTATTAAAAATCTTTAAACATTTTCATTATTGTGATATTGTATTTAAGTTATCTTCCATAACTCATTGATAATTTCAAGAAAAAGTAAAGAGTGAAGTACTCCATTAATGCAGACTTAATATTTTGGATTAGGAGTATCTCAGTGTGTAAATTGAATATTTATAGCTTAATGAACCTGGTACCTCATCCTTTAATAGGTTGAAAGAATGCAAAGCTTGGTTGAGCGTGATCCTCCTTGCAAAACTGTTAGGCACCAATAGCATCTCTAAACCATTGTTCTTAGTTACACAAACACCTCCACTCATAAACATATCTATAAAATAAATGTATGCAACTTATTACTTTATAATTTTATATTATAAAATTATTATTTTGTTTTTTTGGCTTAAATTATAATTTTATTTAACACAACTATACTTTCTGGCTTATTTATTGTTATTTTATATATTTTTTCATGACATGACCTTACTTTTTGGTTACTTGTTTTTTAAGCACATAAATAGATTTTAACCATCTTGGCCATATATATGTTCTATTTCGCTTTAAATATTTCTATATCCCATGTCAAAGACACCATGTCACATTTTTAAATTTATTATTTATTCAGGAGAGCTATTTTTTTTTTCTTTGAGCTAATACAATTTATTTCTTCATTAGTTAGAGAAACGGCCTAAAGAAAAATGTTCACACTGATAATGACATTGATAAGTAATTGAAATTGATCATATTATTTATTTATGAATACCTATCAAATATTACCTATTTTGTGGACTTAGTGTCCTTTACAGATTAGTTGTTCTTAAAGGATCCTTTCATGGAATAAAATAATTTTTTAATCACATTCTATTTTATAAATCTGTGGGAATGTTTTAATAGTTTAGGATTTAAGCTCAGTATGAAATATCTTATCAGATAAGGAATATTTTTATGTTTTATAGATCGAACTGAAAAAAATAATACGAATACTGTTCCAAAGATTAAAAAAAAAACGCAGAATATTGGCGTACATGCCTCGTTCATTGGTAACTCCTGGCCTTAGGAATTTAGGTTCCACTGTGGCAGGGGCAAAACTTAAATGGGTCCTATGGGGGTTTCCTCTATTTACATTTTCCGTTCTATTCAGCGACCCACAGGCCGTCGTTTGTTCGATTCGCTGATAATACAAATACACCAGGGCCATATAATTCATATAAAGTACAAAAGTAATAGTGCGATCGGGGTTCGTTGCTATTGGTTACAAATAATTTATTATAATTAGTTAATAATAGTTATAATATTTCATTTTTTCCATTCATTTTTTTATATAAATATTTTAAATGATAATAAGTCTCGATATTTCAAAGTTTAAGTTATACATTTTATAAGTCACTTTCCTTTGCACTTAAATAAGAAAACATTCAAATACAGTTAATGTTCTGAATAGTATAACTGATTTTTACTAAAATCAAAATAAATGTTGGTATTAAATGAAATACGCTATTCGAAAATTGATTTGAATCAAGCAAATCTGTAGCTCTCGTTTAATAAATAATTTAGATTATATTATGTGCTTAACCTTTACCACTACAGCTCATAAAGGCTCTCGGGTACAATACATGGTAGGGACTTACGGTTTCTCACACAGCGGTTGGGCAAGGTGATTTGTCTTAGATATCCTCCCAATTAAAGGCCCTTTATATAATGCTGGGTGAGCCCGACCCTCCTGGGGCTAAGATTCCACAAGGTCTAACCACCGCTGTTGAAAAATTAAATTTGAATCGAGAACCATCACCATAGCAACTCAGTGCTCTACTCACTGAGCAACCCCGCTTCTACGTGGTTAATAAACCGGAATCAAATTGTTTGTGAACGTCACTTTATGCCGCTATGGCTAATCTGACGATGATCAATGGGAGTCTTTAATTTCGCCTATTTAGGTATAATTAGGATAGGTATCTTTAACTAGTATCTTACATTGCACAGGCTGACGAAACCCATTTTATGTCCCTTCTGAAGGACGGCATAATCATAATCTCCACGACATTGGGCATTGAAATCAAAATAACGATGGTTCTAATTATTACATTGATGAATATATACAAAATCGCTCTCATCTGCGATTTACTCCTTATCAATTTCAATAATGTACCATGACTAAAACCATCACCATAGCAACTCAGCGCTCTACTCACTGAGCAACCCCGCTTCTACGTGATTAATAAACCGGAATCAAATTGTTTGTGAACGTCACTTTATGCCGCTATGACTAATCTGACGATGATCAATGGGAGTCTTTAATTTCGCCTATTTAGGTATAATTAGGATAGGTATCTTTAACTAGTATCTTACATTGCACAGGCTGACGAAACCCATTTTATGTCCCTTCTGAAGGACGGCATAATCATAATCTCCACGACATTGGGCATTGAAATCAAAATAACGATGGTTCTAATTATTACATTGATGAATATATACAAAATCGCTCTCATCTGCGATTTACTCCTTATCAATTTCAATAATGTACCATGACTAAAACCATCACCATAGCAACTCAGCGCTCTACTCACTGAGCAACCCCGCTTCTACGTGATTAATAAACCGGAATCAAATTGTTTGTGAACGTCACTTTATGCCGCTATGGCTAATCTGACGATGATCAATGGGAGTCTTTAATTTCGCCTATTTAGGTATAATTAGGATAGGTATCTTTAACTAGTATCTTACATTGCACAGGCTGACGAAACCCATTTTATGTCCCTTCTGAAGGACGGCATAATCATAATCTCCACGACATTGGGCATTGAAATCAAAATAACGATGGTTCTAATTATTACATTGATGAATATATACAAAATCGCTCTCATCTGCGATTTACTCCTTATCAATTTCAATAATGTAATATGACTAAAATATTATCACTTATTATCCCTCCTGGTTAAGATTCGAATCTACCGTAGATTAGAAGTGAAATATACGAGAGCCTATTTTAATAACAAATTGGGCAGAGGTGTCGTAATTCAGCAATCTCTTATCACAATCGCCCCGAAAAGGTCAGGAGGATGAGGATAATACGATGGGAGTGGGGGTTGGTGTTGTTGCGGTGGGGGCGGCGAGGGATGGTTAGGGGTGTGAGGGGTGGCGGTGGTGGGGGGGGAGTTTATGGAAATGGAGCCGGCTCATCAACCCTCAACAACCCAAGAACTTGAATTTACGATCCACTTTTCTTCCTTTTCCTCGGAGGAAAACCGGAAAATAATAAAGAAAATTCTCTCCTGAAAAGCCACTCTATCCCGTATTATCTAATCCGCCGACTTCATTCGGCTAATTTAGTGTCCTGCGGAGTGGTGAATTAGTAGTCACAATGATCTTACCAATAAAATTGTTAGTTTTGGTTCGCATAAATTAGACCAAAGTGTAAAATAAAAACTATATTGCAATCATCGATGTGTATCTCTTGGCTTTAGTGGCACAAAAACGAACCTACTATTTTTTTCAGAAATGAATGAAATAGTGATGCATGACTGAAAACTAACCATAGCGAAAAATATGGCAGAAGTTTTTTACAAAAACGGTTCTACATGGTGATGTGGTCAGCCAGTATAATCTTCTTCTTCATCAGCGTATCTTCTTAAAACAGATGTATATCTTCTTCTGGCCTCTTCTATTAGTTTCGCCCATTGGTCACTCTCTTGCAACGGTTCTCCAGTTATCTAGACCAAGAAGAGCTGTACCATTTGCGTCGACCGCATACATTGCTGCGCAATCTTGGCCTTCCAACTCTTCTTTTACTTCCTAGACGCGTCAGCATAATTTTGGTTGGGTTGGGGTTGGGGCCCATGCTAGACGCTGAAACCTAATGAACCGGACTACGCCCATATCATTATGCATGGCACCCTATTTTTCTGCCTTTTTGTACTTTTCTTTCAAAGAGGAGTAGTTTACTTTCATCTGTTTTAGAGAAGCTCCTCGTTCCCACCCCGTATGTGAAGACTGGACGAATCAATGTCTTGTACAGAGTCGCTTTGTTTTCCTTGAGATTTAGCGATTACTTAGATATCGCCGCAGGCCAAAGTAGCATCAGCCAGTGTACATACTAATGTAATAAATTATTTGCTCCATCTTTGATTTGATTGTGTGAATATGTTATATAGAGATAATCAAATAATCACGTTTGCTAAGTTTGTCTTTAAGTCGCTTTTACAAGGCTCAAAATTATAGTATCAGATGTTTTTCTTTCTTATCATAGTTGGAACGTCCTTATACATTTCATCAGGCAAGATTTTAAATATCGTACAAACCCCACGGCGCTCCAGCAACGTAGCTGAGTAGTCTGAGCGACGGAAGTCAGGTCTTGACCCAGGCAGCCTTGCTCAGTTGTCCGATAGTTGTGCTATTCGATCAATCTGGATATCAGGTAACCTTGATACCAACTTCACAATTAGGACATTTTAAAGACAGGATAATTTGCTTATTCAACAGGTTTTCGAGAACAGGGGCTCATTATGCAGCCTAACACAATTACTTGATCGGTATTGGACCTATAACATGCTCCCTCCGCCTGTATTTGAAACATCCTACATAGAAGAAGCGACTGGCACTTTAGAGTGTCAAAATTTAACCTACTTTCTTTGCAGATACTAGCCGAGGAGAGAAGCTCTAGGAGACCGTAATTTGATAAGATACGATAATATGCTGAAATGTATGAGAAGTATTTCCGAAGACTGTATGGCAGAAGGTAGCAGAGGAATCAAAGGAAATCATAAGGTTGATACGGATTTGGCCTTGTAATGGCACCATTATAGATAGTGATGGCAACTATGCAATACTTAAAGTGTAACAATATGTACATTTAATTTTGAATCAATTTTCGCAAATATGAATTCGATTCATTGAGACGCACTCTCTTGAAACATAACTTTTATCACATTGTTAAAAATAAGTTCTAATAACAATTTGGAGTAATAACTTTACTTCTCAGTTGCAATTACGTTGGCTCGTTTAGTAATTTTGGTTGCTGACACCAACACGAGTTATGGTGCTTGGTCAAATTACGCTTTGCCCAACAACGGACCAATCAGCAGTTATAGCAGTTAGAGCACCAAGAAAAAATACTAACATTTTCTACTTTTCCAGAAACACAACAGCCAGAATTTTCTGAAATACAAATAAAAGAGAATAGCAAAATAATGAACAAGAAAATAAATAAATTATTATAAAATAATGCAGCAGAGGCAAACCCATTTCACGCCTTTTTACTCCATCCAGTTGTTTGTAAGCTTCACTGCACACCCGTCACAACAGGATTTACCAAGCAACATTTGTAAACTAACAACTAAATAGCATGTACGCAGTTTACTCTGAAGGTTGTAAAGGGAAGTAAATGAACAACCAATTAAATCTCTAAGCTTACATTTTGCACACTTATTATCATCATTATTATGTTCGCATGATATTTATTATCTAGATGATGTTGCACAAATGAAAAAAAATCATCAGATACTAATTTCGAAAAACAGTAATGAACTTTTTCAAATAATTCAAGAAAAAAATATTCTGCACCCTCCTTATAACAAGGCGGCAATAGCAAACAGACCAATTTTTTTTCATGTGAAACAACAAAAAAGTTTTGGTGTTCGTTAGAGTTCCCACCCTCTTTTATTCCTTCCTTCCTTATCCTGACCTCACAAAAGGCAAATCAAATTTTACAACCCTTCTGAAACCCCTTTTAGATAGAGAAGGAAACAGAATTTATGTGAAAAGAAATGGAAGTAAAATATTTGTTTCAATTGATGATAATAATATTGATCTGAAAATAGTTGACTGGATATATCTTAGAATAATATCCAATGGTGGGGGTGCACTCAATAAATATTACACAAAATATGTTAAACTTATTTGTGTTAAAGTTTCAACCTAATTTTTAGGCTATCAGAGCCGAGTATAAAAAAAAAAAAAAAATAAAAAAAAAAAAAAATAAAAAAAAAAATAGAACAACCGTATAAATAGTGCAGCACCAATGAAAATATCACAGGTTATATAAACAGAACTGATAGTGATGAAAAATAAATTCAAATAGCAAAATAATCATAAAATAAGTTATGAGAAATTACAAGAATGGAATAAATCTAGAAGATAATAAAACACAGATCATAAAGGTAACATGAAGAATCTAAGACTCGCAGATTGTTTTCGACACCCCCCTTAAGTAATAATTCCTAAATTTAAGAGAGGATGAGGTCAGTCTAAAAGATACGAGTACATCATAACCATCGTCCGTATTCGTTTAAGTTGTAAAAAACTAACCAGTGCTGATCCTGGAAATGCCTTATTATTATCATTTTATCTTAAATATAACCTTACAACAGTCCCTAATGGACACTGTGGGATCTGCAGATCTTCCTGGGGTTCACATAGCCTCTATCGAATGGGTAGCCTTAATCGGGAAAAAAAAACTTGCGTTAGCTGATTAACCGCCTCTCTGCACAATCTTAGTCCAAGGAACTATCATGAAATGAAGACTTTCCATGGGTTGTAGTTGTACGGTTTTTTTAATTATTTTTTTATTAGCTTCTGATTTTTCAAAGTGGACTGAAAAATTTATCTGCCAATATAATTGTTTGACCATTGAATATAAGAAAAAACGTAACTTTATTCTGGGGATAAATTTCGATGGGGCATTATTTTAAATACCTTCAGAATAACATGAACAGAAAATTTATAAAAGTGCGAAAAAGTAAATAAAAAAAAGTCAACTCGTGATAAATACTAAGCGGCTAAAAATAATGATTAAATAAATAACATGAAATAAAACCATGAGCCAGCATGTTATGACTTTATTATATAATATATATCTTCTTTTACTTGGTCCAGGCTTTATAAGAAGAATCCTCACGCTGCACTGCGGTTGAAGATGAAAAGAGTATGATGATATCTTCTTTAGAAAAAAAAATCTGAACAACTGACTATCTTGCTAAGAGAGTTTGGGAAGTAAAGACATGCTGGAAAAGCAAGGGTTTAAATGGAGTTGGGAAGAAGCATGACGGATATTAGATAAGTAATGAGTTTCAAGTGGTGGGAGAACGCGCATGAAATGAATGAACGCTTGAATATTTTGGTTCTGTGAGAACGAGTATCGATATCGGAAAGGCGAAATCTTGCTTTCTAGCACTGGACTGAGATTTGGAGAACCGTGGTCCCTGAAACACCTCAGTCTCTACCAGGTACCGAATCCCAGACCCGTTCACGTTGTAGTGGTGCAGGTTTTTTTTTTAAATTGAGAATTAATGGATTAGTATAAGAATGGATCAAGAAAATATACACGCTAGTTCATAAAATTAGTTATTATATTCAAGGAATCGAGATGAAATACGAGATTTTTGTAGAGGTCACCCTTCCAGATACTGACCTTTTGATGGAACATAAGCACTTTCGGCCCTGACCCGGTGACCAGGGGAAGTGTTCCTTGTTCAAGCTATCGATCTCTATCTCTGGGCCAGGGTCCCTCCTCCTTCGTAAGGCTTTCTAATTTTCGCCTCCTTTTCTGTGTAGAATAGCTTGAAACTCGTGAAGTGCGTGCGTGGATTCATCGATATATCATTCAGCATTCTACTATAAAGCCGATTAAAGTTTAAACTTTAATCGATACTCGAATTACTCAAGTAATACGAAGTACTCACACCTTAGGGTGGCACCTTATTAGCAGTGACTACCTTTTGAGGATAAGCATATAATTATGATTAAAAAACTTAATTTAATGTTGATTTGTCTTATCCCGTTTTGTTAAACATTTAAATAAATCTGAGACATAATTTCATTGAATAATAAAATTAGTAAATACTTGAAGTGTTGACATTGAAATAATAGTACGTCATGGAAATGTAATTTTACAGGAGAAGCAAACTGTTTTGAAAATTAAAAATGTAAGTCCCAAGAGGAAATTAGTAACAAAAGCCGTTCATTGAAATACTGGTTACTATTTTACATTGTATTTTTTGAGACCAATCTTTGATTAGTGGTAATATTATGAAGTTTTTGTATCTTTACCCCCGGTGAATAAGTCGAATTTCGTCGAATAGGAATTTTTTATACTTAGAAATCATGTTATTTTCGTAGAATAAGGGTCCAAGTCTAATATTGGCTTGCAATGGAGTTATTACTTAAATTAAACCGCCATTTAAAGCTCAAAACTATGTCAATGGTATCAAAACTATTCCGCTCCTCTCAGTACATTTAAATATCTGGAAAAAATTCGACCTAACTATTTATTCACCGGGGCTAATGGAGACAAGTGTTTATTTTGTTATTTTCACATTACAAATAAATGAAGAAAAATATCAGTGAACTAGTAGTATTGTTTTCATATTTGGCATTGGTTGATTCACTGAAGCTGTATGCAACTTCTATTTAATTGTGAATTAAAATGTCTTATAGAGATATTTCAAGTCATGTCGAGATAAATCTGAGAGTTAAAATGGTTCATACCTATTATAGTAGGATCACATTTGACACTAGACTAAGGTTTTTTAAAACCTAATGGTATGAAAAAGGTTGGAGAAATAAATGTCAATAGATTTTTCATTTTTCCGGAATGACAAAAACTTAAACTTTTCTCTTCCTGTATAGAAGAAAAAATACCGCCTTATTTTTCATTATTTTGGTCCGTTTCTTAAAGGAATCAAAACTTCATTGCTTGCCTGAACTAGCAAAAATGTGAAAAAGCATTTTTTTGAAATTCGGAGTCATCCGCTTTTGGTCCTTAACGCCTCATGTGGTACGCAGATTATTGATCCGTTGTGAGTTCACGGTGTATCGAGTCTATACCGGGGTCAGTGCCGTATGCACATAAGGGTTTCAATGCTTAAATAATTGGTTTGTTATTATAAAAAATTAATTGCTAATAAAATTGTATTAGCTTCGCTTGTGTGTACGTATGTATGTAACTGAATCTTTGTATTCGATTTTGAGCAATAACAATACAATAATTTAATAAGTTCGTCTCATTATCCGGGTCAGGATCTAAAGGATTGGTAATTTATCATATCCGAAGATACGGTAGTGTCTTGAGTCAAGTATTACGGCGGATTCTAAAGCATACGTGGGCATCTTTGAGACAAGCATATGGCTACTGGCAGGATAAACGGAGGAATTTCGTACATATTCCAACTAACAAGAAAGTTAGTTTAAAAAAAAATTAAAAACACGTTTTTGAAGCTAACCGAACTAAATATTGAAAACTAATAATCGTTAAAAAAAAAAACCACATAACATGCGTTTAAAGCCAGCAAAACTAAAATTTAGAAAACAATAACAAATAACTGTTTTTGATGATTTTTTCGTTCATCGCTCTATTCTTATTTTAAACTTATTGAAAATTATTTTTAACCTTTTAGTATGGCTGGATGTAAACGCGTGTTCTTCAGTTTTGTTCAAACTAATATTCATTTTCTACTTTTTAGCTTGGCCAGCTAAAAAGCGTGTTTTTAGTTTTTTTAAACTATTATTGTTATGTTGCAAAATATACCAAACTCCCCAGTTGATCCTGATAGCAGTCATTCGCTTCTCTCAAAGATTGAGCCGCCTTTGCTTTAGAATACGCCTTAGTCCCTGACTCAAGACCGTGTCTTCAGATATGAAAAATCTGTAATCCTGAAAGTCCTGTTCAGGATAATGAGTTAAACTTACTTAATTATTATATTATCATCAGTCCTTGAATTATAATATATTAAATTTTTTGAAGTGGCCGAAAATCGGGTTTAAAGAATCCATAACATAATTACATACAATAAACTAGAGCCAAAAGCTCAAAAAGAAACACTATTATTTATTATAATGCAATTGGGAAAAAAACACAATGCAAAGCCTTATGTTTCAAATTCAGTAATACACCCACTTACCGGTCGACGTTTCGCCTATTCAGGCATTATCAAGACACCAAAAACAAAAAAGGGGTTTTGTGAATCACATCTCGAAGAAAAAGGTGCAATACATCCCAACGATCAACAGCCCAAACAGGCTCCAAACATGAGACAGCACCTCACCACCAAGACTTTCAACATACAACTCAGTAAGGTTTTTTTCCCAATTGCATTATAATAAGTACGTACATACAGTAGAAGCTATTAAAAGCGTGTTCAAAAATGCTTTAATGGAATTTTCTTCAATTGCTCAACGAAACACTACTTAACGCCCAAGCACACTATTTTGTATTAATTGTTATATTTAAATCAATTAATTGTGATTTCGATAGCATAGCTGGAGTTAAGCGAATATTGGTTATTAGTTAAACTGCTATTAATATAGAAGTTATTTCTTGACTTAAACATATTAACGCCCGCTAAGGCCCTCTTATAGTAGGTAATCAGACGTAGATGGGAAGATATCACGCAGCTATCTGCTAAGGTCCGAGATCTTAATTAACCGAGATGATAACAGTTAATGGCCGAATGAGGATCCATTGAGAGCAGTCACCTCCCGTAACCTCCCGCCCCCTGCCTAATCCTATCTCCTCATAATCATCTTATGATTCATCATTGTTCTCCAGTGGCTGTGATATCATCCGTTCCTCGCTTTCAGCAGTATTATATTCCAGGGGGAAATAATTAGTCATTTCCCATTCACATGAAGCGTTCCTTGCGGAATGTTGTGATTCCGAAACGCTCGGAACCTCAAATTTATGGATAACTCTAAAATTTCAAAAATTTACCTTTTTTTTTTTACTTTTTTCCTAGTTTGGCCTGTAATAGTACGATCCACGAAGGGTTTTTGGCTCAGTATGTGTTAGAGACTATGTGGAGGTGATTAGTCCTAGGTCACGCTCAACAGCCAGGTTTTCCACCTAATTAAGGGCAACCCCTTTATAGAGACTAAGTGAGCCCAGGAGTGTCTCCACGACGACACATTGCCCCTTATTTCTCATTTGTAAATTTGGTTCTGAACCTGTATCAAAAAGTATTTGAGTGGAAATAGTTAATTTTGGAAATCTGGAGTTATCCACTTTTGATACTAAACGCCTCAATTATTACAATGCAATTGAAAAAACTTCAAAAAACAAAGCATCGAATATCTAAAATAATGGAAATAGACAACCAATCTTTACATATTTATTAACATTTTGCAGAATGGTAGAGAATTGAGGCTTTATTCTTATAAATCCAATCATATTAGTAATAATATCCATTCGCATTCTGATATTAATGCATAATACATTTTTTCTATAATCCTTTTTAGATAAAACTAACCACACCCAACCATCTGATAAGGCTGTATTGGATATGTATAATCATTGAATTAATATTAAGATAAAAAAAATCGTTAAATATTTGAATAAATATAAAACAAAAATGAAATTTCTTTATTTCCAATTCCATTTTAAATTTCTAAGTACATTGTAAATTTTCCAAATTAATTGCGACATTTTCTATTTCAGGAATTAATTTTTTTTACCAATTGCAATTACTTTCCAATTTTTTTTATCAGTTTCTATTGTAATGGACATAATGGTATTGGCATCATTGGCTGGCTTTATTTTGCAGAATCACTTTCTGAATGCACCATGTTATCACTAGGGCACGGATTTATACGTAATACAAATTGTGAAATATGTACATATATATGTGGTTATTTTTTTTTAATAATATGTAAGTAAAAGGAAGGAATTTGTAAAATCAAAATCAGCGAAAAATGCATTATGTATTGTTTAATTTTTTTAAAGTATGCATGTTTAGTAAAAATGAAAATATTACGGACACAAAAGTTTATTGTTTGAAATTGTTGGAAACAACGTACATTTTTTTTTTATTCTCAATTTTTATTTCAAGTAAAAATACCGATGTTGGGGTCTTTTAAATCACTTTGTATTGACTGAAGGATCGCTCTACATCCAATGAAGTCAATGGAGCCTACTTGATGATCGCAGTATGAGATGGTGAAAATTCTTCTTCATGATTTCGCACATCTAGTTCCCCGTGGATTTTCGCCAAGAGCATCATTTCTTTCCAGCCTGGGTTTTTTTTTCAGAACATCTTGCAATTTCTTTTATATTGTGGTTCCAACCTCTCCTAGAAGCTTCTTCTAGCTTCTGTATACAGTAGAAACGCGCTCGGATAGTGGCATCCTTTGGGTTTGGAGCTTTGTTATGAAGTGAATAAAAAAACACGGTATGCAAGTTGTTTTTTAAGCTTGGTTTCTTCATCATAGATATAGCTGTGTCTATTACTGCAGACAAGTCTGAATCTAGTTTGGACAGAACGTCTTTATGTATTTCAAAGTTCTTGTAGTAATATTCAGCTGCCTCTAACCAAGTGCCCCATCTTGTAATTACTGGCTGAGGAGGCAAAGATAAGTTTGGAAAAAGCTCCTAGAACTTTTTGACTTAACTTAGAGCTTTTAAAAAAAAATTTAACATTTGATATTAAAAGGTAAACATCAAAAAAGTTAAATCTAACAATTTCCGCAACTCGGTGAAATGCATGTGAGATGTATGATATTCGGATAAAACACCTTCTAAGCAATTTTACCATATATGGGGAAGTGACTGATAAAAATAGTAGAACACTTTTGTGTAAAACACCACTTGGCACAAGATGACCCATGGAGTCGTCAAAAAAACGTGCAATAGTAAACTGGTTGCACATTTCTACAAGTTCACAATATAAGAGAAACTGTTGTGCAGGTCGATCGGGACATAGCCTACCAGTTACTATATTGGCAATGTATCTATCTCCCTTCAGCATCAGTAGTTTCGTCAATCGAAACCCTAATGGGACCATTTTTGAGGTCATCTCGAATTGTAGCAAGAGTTTTCATCTAAATACCTTTCAACAAAATTTTCCTTAATGTGCTTTCATTAATGATCATTTTATTGTTTTATGCCTATTCTACTTTGTTTCCAAGTAAATCAGACCGTTCTGTTTTGAAGAGTCAACAGTTGCTAGCACGTCGCCGAATACTAGAAAACAACGACTATCTGACTTACTTATCATTCTGCGCGTCTTGGAACTTTACTTCAACATCCATCAGCAAATTCGTGATTGTTGCGGAATATGTAAGAAAAAATGTAACATATGTGAAATATGTGTTTATAGCGAAAAATGTAAATATATGTGAAATAAAAATGGGCTTAGAACTTAACTAAAAATATGTAAGCCCTTATGAATCCGAGCCCTAGTTATCACTTATTTTGGAAAGTTCTTCAACTCAATTCCTACAAAAATATTTCACACTTAGAGAAGACAGGAGTTGACTATTGTATATCGCCTCTATGGTTACTCACATATTGTTATATTACACGAACTATTTATTACCATTTTATTTTAAGGGCTTTATAATAGCCGATATGTTTATGGTACTAATTCAATTATTTATATGATTCGATTTATTCTATTTATATATTGTTCCGAAACTGGCTTATAAATATAATTTTTTATCCAAATTAAATATTTAATTATATTTTAAGGAGATAAAAGAAATCCATTTTCGACACTTGGCCAGCTCATAAACAAAAATTATAGTAGAAGAAAAATGAGAAAGGAGAAAATGTAATATCGAGAGAGAGAAAGAGACAGAGAGTTTTAAAGGGGTTAAGGATCCGAAGAAGGGGCTACGGATTTTTCCGCTCAAGGATTCTCCAGCCGAGTCGGCAGATTTGGATATTGGGGCATCCTGGTTGGAATAGATCAGAGGACGAATATCTCCGAGAGGAAAACTTGTTAAATAATAATAATAATAATAATAATAATAATAATGTCTTTATTTATTCTGGGACAAGTCCCTATAGAATAACAATACAGGCATTGTAAGCTGTCATGTCTTAGAGTGTAAAATAGTTACATTTAATTAATTATTGCAATTAATTTAATAAGTGAGAAAGAATAAAAATATGAACAAATAAAACATGTGAATTACCTACAATAACAATATTTTAAAAACATATGAGAAGAAAAGAAAGAAAAAAAATTAAAATAAGTTTACAATAATTATATAAGAGAAACGAATTTATGGTCACATACATATCAAATTTATGCCTAGAAAAAACCAAAAAAGAAAAAAGTGAAAACCAATTAAACAATATTATCCGAGATTTACATTTCATCCCTTTTTGTCCTTTATAATATGTATCTATATGACATTAATAATACATATGTACGTGGTTTAAATTCCACACATTCATATATATGAAAACAAAATAACACACACAAATGTATATTAAAAGACATCATTCATTCATCGAATTAAGAGAACATTAAATCAAAACTGATCCCCTACTATTTTCGGGATAATAGGTGCTGGAATATACGGGATTTGAAGGTTGGAAGATTATTGGAACGGCGAATGGAAGAAGGTATAGAATTTCAATGGGAGGAGGATCGGATAAGGAAAGCTCTGTCAAAAGCTGCTGTTCAGTGGGATGCTGTATATAGATCTGTGTATATAGATACTGTTTACAACACTCATATATTTTATAAAATAGCACTCATAGGTTTTATAAAATACTATTATTTTTTATTTTATAAGTAATAATCATCATTATATAAATATTAGTTCATTAATCAACTATGATGATGGGATCACCTAAAAAGATCAGAACAAATCGGCGAAGAGCTGTCCTACCTCTTTCCACTTACGTGTGGTGTACCACAAGGGTCTCTGCTATCACCGGTATTATTCTCAGTTTATACGCCGGAAATCGTTTGTGCCAAATAGAAAAAAGCTACAGTGGTGGCGTATGCCGATGACATCGCTACTGTAGCTCATTGAATGCAGAGAGAGCTCTACGGCAGGTGGAGGTGACCTGTGAGAAAATAACTAAAAAACTGAACGGATTGAATATTACAGTTAATCCCAAGAAGACCTACTGTATTATTCTCTCCTTCCAAAAGAATAAACGCCCTCTACCTAAGGTTTATAGAGTAGCAGGCAGCGTAAACAAACCTACGAATAGGATAACGTATCTCGGTGTCACCCTCGACCGGCACTTGACGTTATCCCAACGTTGCAATAAGAAGATCAGGTCGGTGAGAACCAAATCTTACTTATCCAGGCTTAATCACCTTTTAGTCTCTCCGAACTTATCACTCCGCCTCAAAGTAATGATCTTTAAGGCAGTTATTAGACCAGCACTCCTTTAAGGGGCGGCTATGTTGAATAAAATTTCTCCAACAACTTCAAAAAGGCTCCAAAAATTTCAAAATCGTATACTGAGGCGTATAGTAAGGCACACCTCCCTACATAGGACGAAAGCAGACAATACACGAGATCCTCGGACTCCCGACGGTAATGGACTTCATCGCACGGAGGCATGTCTTTGATCAACACTCCAACACTGACGAACCCACTATTCAACACACTTACACCGACAAGTCTACCTCAGCGCTTGCAAACACATGGCCAGACACTCAACATGGACTGAGTAAACTACTAACTAACTCCAATCAGAAAGAACTGGTGAGCCCCATCACTAAACCCCTGTTCGTATTCAATTGTAACCCATAATAGGATGAGGTTGTGGGGCGATCAACAGCGGGGTTATTACGCCCTTACTTTTGAATTGATAACTGGTAATCCATAATATTCTATCCATATACCTCTCTTAAAATGCACCTGGTGCAGTAAAAGACATGCAACATGTCATATTAATATGTTATTTTCAAAAATTAATAAAATCCAAGGGATTAAGAAAGAAAAAAAAAGTTTCTCTGCTAAACTTCTCTCCTTTTTTTTGCTTTTACGGGGATTCTATTGAAGCAGCTAATATTTTAATAAATTATTATGATAATAACGTCGAACATCTTTAAAGCGAATATATTTCCATTATTTTTTGTTTGTATATAAGTGAATAAACGGAGATTTTGAAACAAAAAAAAAAGGTTTCTCTGTTTGCCTTTATCTCATGCCATTATACTACTTCTTTTAATTTACTTTTTGTATTACTATGATGCAGTTGCGAATTTCAATAAATAAATTAGGGGCTCAGTACATTCTAATATAAGCCATATAAATATACCGAGCCTTAAATAAGTAGGCCTTCCCACGAACATGTTACCGTCAAATTGGATAATTTAGGGAATCCCTGTCATTTGTTTGAACGACTTAAATCGTCCATCTAAGGGATTTTTCACGTCTGGGAGCATCAGTTCGGGGCGGTGAACACATTACGTTCTCTAGAGCTCTTCAGAAGCTATTCAATTCATCATTCCCAGATATATAAGCCAGCCTTCTTTAATGAACCAAATCATTATGGTGTCACACCCGGTTTAAACGACCCGATAAAAAAAAAAAAAAAAAGTAATTGTTATAGAAATAACGAGTCACCAACATATATCTACATCCCCAGTGAATAAGTGGTCAAGTCGAATTCTGTCCAAAATGAGTTTCTTGTACTGAGGACAACATGTTAATCTAGTGGTGAATAATGGATTAAATCTGGGTTTGGTTTGAAATGAAGTGATTGCTTATATTTTAAGACCATTTCCATCAGTGACACCATAATGATTTGGTTCATTAAAGAAGGATGGCTTTTATATATGTTTACCGATTTTAAATTAGCATATCGGTTCAAAAGAACAACGAAATAACTCAAAAATTGAAATTTTTTAGCTAACCCTTCATTAAATATTGTATTGGTAAAAACTTTTTAATTTATGAACGATATACCTGGTATTCCATTTCCGACATGTGTGTTTGTTTGTAAAGTCATTATTTGAGTTGTATCATATTTGTACATAGGTAACAGAAGGCCTTTATATATATATATATAAGCATTTGCATGTATTCATTGTAAATTTGTAATATATTGTAAATAAAAGTTTGGAGGATGTGAAAAAAAAAAAATGAACTTGAAGTTTTATGGGAATAATTACATAAGTTTTTTAAATCGATTTAAAGATTCATAAAATAATTTCAATATCATCATTATAGTAGGAATGCTTTGCTTTAACAGTATTCACATATTTATTTTTTTAACTCTTATGGAACTTTCAACTACGTCTATTGAAAATTTATTCTTTTTTAGTTAAGGCATTGTTGTTTTGAAGGAGCTGTATCATTCGAGTCATAAGGAACAGTTATATTTTAAGTAATTGAAAATGTAAAGGTAATTGATGGTTCCAAGGATGGTTAAGACAAATCAGTTACAGGGACGTCGAGTAGTTGCGACGTCGACTAAGGTTAAGCGAAGAAAATGGTGCCAAGAAAGCAGGAGTTAACGGTTGGATAAAAACAGCGTGGCGGCAGAAGAGCATGGCGATGAATGTTGGAAGAGGCCTGGACTCGCTTGCGGGTTGTTGCGCCAACATAATAATAATGATTATATTAAAATTATAATACACCACCTGAATTCTGGCAATGGATGGCCCAGACAATAATCACATAATCCATTCTCTCACAAAAACTAGCATATGCAGTAAGCTGGATCGATTAACTCCTAGAATCCTGGAGTGTGTTAAATGATAATAGCTTCATAATTTTATAATTTATGACAATAAAAATGTGCAAGAAACATAAATTATAAAAAGTAAACAATAGGCTAAGCTTTAAGTCTCTGTTTAGTCGCGGACCTGGACTGCCTGCCAGATGGAACGGACAGATCATTGCCTTTAAAATCGAAAAATGTACGGTACCGCCAAAACCAAGGAGAGGGGGAGCGACGCTATTGAGTCACTTCGCTTACTTATCATCAGATCACCGAGCGGAGCAGTTATACCACCATCGCATTCGCACCATTCGCAGCTACGACCATCACACACTCTACTTTCAAGCCGCTCTTCATATGAGAACGTCCAGAGGTATTGAAGTGTGTTACTCGCCAGAAGCTATTCTGAGATGATGATAATTGAGTATACATCACACAAATTGTAAGTCACCTTTCATTACCATAAGGCCTCAAATTGTCAACTAATTTTTCTCCGGATGATTAACGTATTACATGGTACCAACCGGACAGTTCAAGTTAATTCATGATATCATACTCATTGCTCCTTCATGCCGTGATCACTGGCGAAGATAATAATGATTCGCACATCTTCGCGCCTTATTGAACTCTTCAGTATAACGTTCATTTTGTTGTTTATATCTTTGGTCATTATGCTAGCATGGAGTATTTCTGTTATTCTTAATTATCGCTCCCATTCATGTTAATCATTTTTTTCTTCTTTTTTTTTGTCTAAGATTTATTTGTTCATTAGATCGCTAAGTTACATATTTAGTTTTAAGTTATTTCGTAGACGCTATTATTAATTTGTATCTTTTACATGTATATTAATAGTATTTAAGAAAATCTCGCATGTTATTTAAATTAATAAATCAAACGCTTTGTTAATATCTGAGCTTTTCAATTCCCGAGGTACTTCCATTTGCTTCTATCAAATTTTATTCAGTCTAATCACGCCTTAACATTTTGGTGCCGTAAAATCCGGGAATAATTACGATCTCAGATATCAACATAGCTCAAAAAGACATTGCGCAACAATAGGTAGGTTTGTATCCTAGTATTGGGGATAAGCCGCATCCGCCTAACTTATGTGAATCACACTGGAAATATAGCGTCTTTTCAGCCTTGTTAAAAGCAAATATTAATGTATGCATGCAGACTTTAATTATTAATTTACAATATTACATTCCAACGTATAATTATTAGTGATAATTAAGCATTTAAATCATATCATCACCTGTAAATTCATTTATTGTGCATAATTTAATTGTTAATTTGCAATATCATTTTCTAACGCATGACTATTATAGATAATTAAGGATTCAAATAATATTATCTCTTGTAAATGATTAATTTTCTTTCAGCTTTCTAGTAAATTGTATAAAATCAAAATGGCTAATCGTCGCCAAGCTAGAGTTAAAAATGTGTCCCAAACAATATTATTAGGATTGTTTACCCAATTTCGAATTTTAGCCGATGAGTGTAAAGAGGCAATGATCGCCAATGACGAGGCAGTAGTTAAAACGCGAATTGACAAATTAAAGCAATTAATAGACGAAATGAGAAAAACCCATAATGCCGTAATCACCGAGTCCATTAATGATGAGATACCTGTTCCTTCCGATCTTATGGATCAATTCATTCGAGCGCAAACCGAGGCTATGGACTTAGAGCACCCCCTATGCATCGGCAACCGCAATCTGTCAATCGCTCTGCTCGTGTGTTCGCAACTGGGCTGCGGTGTACTTACTGTCAAGAAGTACATAACATTTATCACTGCCGAAAATTTAAAACCTTATCCAGTCGGGATCGCCTAGGGTTTGTTCGTGAAGAGGGTTTGTGCATCAATTGCCTCGGACAACACCCACCGGATAAATGTCAATCCACCCAGCGTTGTCATTTTTGTCAAGGTTTCCACCACACCTTGCTCCATCGGGGAATCACCGGATCACCATCGCGTCCGGAGCCATCCATTCACTGCCTCGGTCAAATTCGCCAAATATTAGAACGCTTCCACCACGCCGCTACTCTGCTCAACGTCAAATATACAATAACCAGAGTCACCGATCCTCCCCGGCAGTTCAGACGTTACACGCGTCATCACCACAACCCATGCACGGGTCGTCTGTCCTAGCCACTACACGGGATACGTCCTCTCGCAACTATTTGACAAGCCAAGCATCGCATGAACCCATTTCCTTCGACGTTATGTTACCAGAACCCGCCGCCATCCATCGTATCAACCGACCCCACATCGAGATCGCCGCTTGTACGAAGAAATCACGGTGCGCTCAGCTTCGCCCCCGTACAAATTAAAAATTTCTCAATGACCCAATTCTTCCGCCGTATCGCCACCCCCTCTCTCCTCTCTCGCCCGACCTCAATGCTCGCCTATCATGGTCGAAAAGGATGCTTCCTTGTTACACCGCCGCTATCAATTACCACGCAACAGTGCCGCCGATAATTCTATACCGCTAACTACCGTCTCGCATCGATCGCCATTAACTATGCTAGGGTCCTCGGGGGGCATGACACCGTCACTGTTGCCCACCGCGCAGGTTTCAATATCGCGTTCTGATCACCAAGCTCAATCATTCCGAGCCTTGTTAGATTCTGGAAGCCAGGTGAGCTTCATCACCATCAGGGCCGTGTCTCATCTGGGCCTCCCCGTATCATCATCCCCAATCGGGGTAAGTGTCCTGGGGGGATCGTCGAACCCATCCTGCCCCGGGTATACCACCGCAACCATTCAGGTTCCGGACTCTGATCCGTTAAGCTTTCAGTTATTCGTGATCGAAAACATAACCCATTCACTTCCGGCCATGCCTGTGGACTTATCACCCTGGCCGTACATACGGGAACTCCCGCTCGCCGATCCATCGCTATGCCATCCTGGCCCTATAGATCTCCTCTTCGGAGTCGACGCCCTCCCAAGAATCCTCCTCGGAATCGAACCATCGCCTAAGGGTGGACCCACGGCATTTAATACCATATTTGGATGGTGTTTCATGGGGGAATGTCGTCCTCGTCGGACAAAGCGCCATATTACCTGGGCCAAAGAAGTAAAAGATAATGAAGGCAAGACTTTTCGCCCCCCGCTTCGTTCCCGTCGTGCTCAATCTTCCGCAGATTTAACACCCAATTCCCCTTCACCTATCGCTAATACTGTCGCTCCTGAGCGTCACGAATTATCAGTATTTAACGCCCTCACCAATGTCCAATTAAACCTTGACCTCCAACGCTTTTGGAACCTCGAGGAGGTCACAGCCACTTCACCTCGTTTCTTCTCCGAAAAACAACGTTGTGAGGAATTATTTAGAACATCCGTCTCCCGCGATGCCCATGGTCGATACATAACTCCGTTACCTCTGAAATCGCTCGACTTGGGCGAATCTCGTTACAGAGCAGTGAAACAATTTCACCGACTCGAAGCCCGCCTTCACCGGGAGCCCGCGTTACGTGAAGCTTATCCCGCCTTCATGCGAGAATACTTGGAGTTAGGCCATATGTCTGCCGTTCCTGAGCCAGATGACGCTTCCGGTATCACATACTACCTCCCTCATCATCCTGTACACCGCCCTGACGATCCGCCCTCTAAAATTAGAGTGGTGTTCAACGCTTCGGCGCAATCCTCCAATGGAAAATCACTAAATGATATTTCTTTTACCGGGCCAAAGTTACAATCTGATATTGTCACTTTGATTACTCGCGCTCGAACGCACCGATACATTTTCACTGCCGACATTCGGCAGATGTATCGTCAGATACTAGTGCCTCCTAAACATCGAGATTTACAAAGAATCGTATGGCGATTCTCACCCGATGAGCCGATCCGCTCTTATCGCCTCCACACGGTCACGTACGGTGTCAGCTCCTCCCCGTTCCTTGCTATTCGAACTCTTCAGCAATTAAGTCATGATGAAGAGGCTCGTTTTCCTCACGCCGCCTCCGTTCTTCGCAAGGACACGTACGTAGATGATATTATTACTGGAGCCTCTACGTTGCCAGAAGCCGTTCAATTAAGGGACGATCTCATCGCTCTATTGCAGTCCGGAGGTTTTGAACTCCGCAGATGGGCTGCGAATCATCCTCAAATTCTATCCAATCTAGCAGCCGAGCATTGTCGTGTGGGGACTCATTCATTCGAATTCTCTTCCGAAGATGAGTCTACCATTAAGATCCTCGGTCTCGTATGGTCAGCTGACACAGACACTTTTTCTTATCGCGTGTCTTCTGAAACACTTCCCGCTACAAAAAGGCTTATTCTTTCCAAGTTAGCTCGCATTTATGACCCTCCTGGATGGTTAGTTCCCGTAACATTCACCGCTAAGTTATTAATCCAACGTTTATGGGTCGGACACTCTGATTGGGATGAACCCGCTCCCCTGGATATCAGCCAGGATTGGAACTCCTTTCAAGAAGAACTGGAAACAGTATCTCACGTTTCTATCCCTCGCCGCTTTCCTTATTATCAAGAGTCGCGCAGTTGCCAACGCCTTGTTGCCTTTTGTGACGCTTCCGAGCTGGGTTACGCCACCGCTATATATTTGCATTCCACCTCCTCTTCCGGGGAAATCGCCGTCAGCCTCTTAATGGCCAAATCCAGGGTCGCTCCCTTGAAAGAAGTATCACTCCCGCGATTGGAACTATGTGGCGCTCACCTCCTTGCTAAGTTAACCGCCAAAATTACAGAAATGTTTGCCCAGCCATTCGATGACCTGACAGCCTTTTCAGACTCCGCTGTAGCTCTCGCCTGGATCCGTGGCGAACCCCACCGTTGGAAAACTTTCGTAGCAAACCGAGTAACGGAAATTCAAGAAAGCATACCCCCTTCTCAATGGCGCCATATTGACGGCAAGGACAACCCTGCCGACTGCGCTTCTCGCGGGATTTCTCCTAAGGAATTAGCCAATCATGCCTTATGGTGGAAAGGTCCTGGCTCTCTCAACCGCCACCTTCATGGCCTACCTCGCGCATCGACGTACCTCCTGGTCTCGTTGATTCTGAACGGCGAACCACTCATAAAATTATCTCATGCACCGCCCTTACCACTCTTAATTTAGAGAGCCGCTATTCTTCTCTATCCCGGCTGCAACGCGTCACTGCGTGGTGTCTCCGCTTCGCACATAAGGTCAGGAACCCCGCGTGCCGCACTACCGGGTTTCTCTCCGCCGCTGAGCTATCTGCTGCTCTAGACATATTAGTTAAGGCCATTCAACAAGTCGCTCTCACAAATGAGTATCAAGCAGCCGATGACCCTACATCAAAATTGCATCTTAAACGTACTCTGAAATTATTCATCGATCCGCGGGGGGTCCTACGCGTTATTTTATTCAGTCTAATCACGCCTTAACAGTCTCTTTAGAGTTGTTTTTTTCCAGTATTTTAGAGACTTCAAACGTTATTTTTGGGGATTTTCCATATTGCATCTTATGTATAATTTAGGTATCAGTTCTGCAGGTTCTGCAGAGTTTAACAAAATTTTTAACTTTTCATTCCTTTTTTTTTTAATATTCCCGAAAAAAATATTACTGACTTTGTATAGTAACTATCACTGACCGTACATAAAACATTAAAGAACCAGGTTACACATACTTCATAGGTGTATCATCTTATATAATTAGAATTTTTTGTTGAAACGTGCATCATGAAATGATCACCGAAATTTACATATTTCCCATAATTACACTCTTTTTTCCATACTAAAGTTCACTGTTACTTGTATTTTTTGAGAATATTAAAAAGGATACGAATGAAAAGTTAAAACTTCTGACTTAAATCGAAGTGACAACCTGTGGAACAAATACCGTAATTTATAATACATATTTCGAAATTGAAATCATATATCAGAAAAAATCATCAAAAATCGAATTATTCTCTATAAAAACTCCTAGTCATTAAAAAAAATCAGTCCAATTGTTTTAAATTCAACTGATAATACTTATGTTGAAGCAAACTCTTTAGGTCGCGATTTATTAAATATTTGCTTAGTAAATCCCCCTTCTCCCCAAAACGTGACCAATTGAACCGTGGATGTAAGGATTATTTTATTCGGTCCTTTCAACCGAATAATGAATGAATGTATTTGGTCTTTATTTGTTTTAATCCCCTTCCTTTTTCCTCTCTCTTTTTAAAAGCAATGTCCCGTTGAACTGTTCGGTTCTGTTTGCTTTCGATGATTTGTTCGCTGATTCATCCCATCATTTTGGTATTTACTTAATAAAGGATCGCACTTTATTGCTAATTCTTTCATTTCTCTGATTAACACGTGGTGATAACCTATCTAAAAAGCAAATTGAAAAATTATACCTTTATCTCAATAATTGACGGATTTGTTCTTCTGTTAAATAAAATATTTTGTCAAAGATATAAAAATATTGTTTGGCTGTGGATATGCTCTGTCACAATGCCTGTTTTTATAAACTTTTATAGGAATAAAACTATATGTACCAAGAGAGGGAGCCTGATGAGTCGCTCAAGTTTCCTTACCTTAACGTTACCTCCTTGCACAACAATTTTCCTGAAAACAGTACAATCTCTACCTTGTACTGACCCCAAATCCTCTCATGAATTGTAGAGCTACATGATTATACATTTACGCACACACTTTTATAAATAGCTGTCGGAATGGCCTAACGACTTAACACGCTTGGAAAATTCAACTTGCTTAAAAAGTAAGGTTGTGAGTTGAACCCTGGGTTCAGGGTTCCCCAAGAGTCGTCGGATCTCCTGCCAGCCTACTGGAGGTTACTCACAACGACCTACTACTCACAATAAACTATGATGATCCTTTCCCTAGCTTCTTTCGGGAATAGCTCTGTGGTTTTCGAGGATGTCAAACAGCTGTCCGAAGGTTTAGTCCACAGACGATCCGCTTGGGGAAGAAATGTACGAGTAGGTCCTAGTGCCTACTAATCTCAAACAGCCATAATCCTTGGATCTAGAAAGTCATATCCTTGATTTCATTAAAAGAGATCATTAGCTGGCCTTTCTACTGACGAGTAATGAATAAAAAAACTGATAGAAAGATAAATAATGGTTAATTTTAGGTATTTCATTATAATATAGAGCAATCAAAGTCCACAAAGTGACAGACAAAGCTATGTTCGTACATCACACCGCCATAGCAAGCACCCTTGCATTCATAGCGAGCTGTTGTCGAGAGCCCGGGCAGGGTGATTATACAACACTGTATCAAACTGGACAACGCTGATTCATTAGCTCGCCCTTCGTTAATGTTCCTGTCATTATTCATACAGGCCTCTCTGTGCCACCTTTGACCATATTCATAGCCATAATAATAATTTGATGGCCGTCAGTACTTGCTGAAATGTAAGGTAATCACCTATTCTCTTCCAGTAACACCGAAACACTCAACTCAAGAGTAAAATCAGAATTTTCCATTAATATTATAATTGTAAAAATTGCTTTATTCTGAACAATTTACGTCATTATTATCCCAAACCTCTTCGTAAAAATATTCTATGGGTAATTCACTTTATAATGATTCCATTATAAACACCATTCTGCTGTAGTGATGTCACTAGTCAAGATAAAGGAAGCTTGTTTTCTAGGAGTTAAAGCAAAATATTTATGCTATAACTGTATATAATGTGTATACGTTCATTTCTATGATATTATGAGAATGCTCAACTCTTAATTTTTGGATTCAATTGTGTTAACTCATAGGGATCTCATGAGATCGAAATTCATTACCTCGTATATTCACGTCGGTTTGGAGCAAGTAACTAACGTCCATTACATACTTCGATTCAACCCAAAATTCTTAACAAATTCACTATTTTTTTCTTCACAAACCTAAGTTTATTCCAAAACATGCAAATATCCGTTATCCGACAGTTTTTCTTACTATTGTGTTAATTTAGTAAGTACCATTCCTGTCAAAAATATCTCTAAATCATTTTTGCATAATTTTGGGATTGGCTAAATGGTAAATAGTCGGAATAATATTTATTTATGATAAACATTATGGTGATGGAATTAGATGCTTGAACTAATATAGGGTGGTAACGAACCAACGCTAGGATCAATGCTCAAGAGACAGAGTGACGCCCGATGTGAAGTCCAATACTCCTACTTGTATTTATAAGTCATAAATGACATCGAGTGTTGCGATTAACCATGAATTTAGTCTCCTTTTGGTTTATTTAAAATTAAAATTTAAGTATTAGAACTATCAATAGCAAAAAATCGTATTTTCACTTATTGTAGCAGAGTGATTGAAATTTAGGATATGCCCTTTTTCTCAACTGCTTTCTTCGTTTAAAATATTAAAAAGAAATAATTCCAAATGCTCAAATGAATCATACAGGCTGTAATCTACATATATAATATAAAAAATTTACAATAGGGCGTCGATTATCCGAACTGTCTCTCGGAACTACATATAATCCACGGAATAAATACATATAATCACAAATAATGGGGTACATTATCATTTCTAGAAAATATGTTTGAGGAGTATTTTCTTTTTTTTTTTAAACTATTATGATGAAACTTCTGTCTTTTTGTTTCTTATTAGATACACTTTTAGTGGTATGAATAATGTTAATTTTTCGATGAAAGGCAACGATTTAAGGCACAATTTGTTGAGGCTGGGTGAGCCCCTGGAGAATGTTTAAATCCCACAGGGTTTATCCGCGGCTAATTTATAATGTATCTGCCACAGCCGGATTTGAACCTTAGGTCCCTCAGTGCAGCAACTCTGCGCTCTACAAACTGGGCCATCCCGCTCCCCTTATTCTTCTAAATCATTATTTAACTATACTTAATTGAACATGGTACAAGGAACCGAGTTGCTTGGACTGTGAATAAAAATAAACTTGAGATTGTTTTAATTATTTGTAACTTTTTTTGATGCATGTTGGATATATTTTCTCAATACATTAATATTTTGAATATCATTTGATAATTCTACAGTAATTTTTATTAGTATGATTTTGCGATTACCATATTAATTATACCAATATACCGAATCTCATTAAGTCAATACTGTCAACTGGTAATGAAGATTGTTAGGAGTCTAAGGTGTGGTTACAAGTTATAAACGAAAAACTCATTATTTATAATAATGTAAACTAATATTATAATAATAGTCTGAAGACTTTGACAGATTTCCAGAAGACCCATTTTGAGTTTTATACAGTTCTTTTTCTGAACTTTATGGAGCCAAGATGCTTGGGACCCGTATCCAAGCTGCTTTTTCATGAACGTGAATACAAAAGTTTTACCTTTTCTTGAAGATCTCGTCAATGATGGATTGATAATGGTGATGTATTGCTGATGGCGTTTGGAATAAACCGATGGAAGCTCTTTGGTCTTGAAAGTCGAATGGAACAAGCTGTAAAATAAGTCTGTCTTTTATATTCTATAACGATCACTGTTTAAAAAAAAACATATGAAATTCATTATTTCAATAATTTTATTTTTTTTAGGGCATGCATATAGTTAACGCATTATACGTTGCGATTGATAAGATCAAGGTTATTGAGTATCCTTGTGGGCTCCTAACCCTCAAGTTGTGAAATATCTTTCGTGTTGTCAGTAATCAAACTTCCTTAATCTCGAAAAAGGAAAGGTAAAAAGAGACCTTACTTAAATGTTAAGACCTTAGAAAAATTCTAACGAAAAGCCATTAAGTCTCCAAACTAAAAGAGAAATTGAAAATATCTGTCCAATATTTCGCCTATTCAGGCATCCTCAGGCTAGAAAGAGAATAACAGCAAAACAAAACATTGATAATGAACCCAAGGAACATCCCACCACCTCCAAGGGTCAAATGCAACTAATGAATCATAGGAAGGTTACTCGACCCCAGCTGGATAAGGTTAGAAAAAAACAGCTGATAAATACTCCAGAAATTGAAAATTTAATATACACTCACCAAACTTCAAAAAGCACAACAGGGAAAATAAATAATAGTAAACAACACGAAAACATAAGACAAAAAAAACATATGAAAAATGAAAGTAAAAGTTGAAGAAAAAAATAACATTATCAAGAAACCAGTGGACTTATGGCTATTCCACAAAATATATTAATATTGAAAAGGGAAAGGTAAAAAGAGATCTTACATAAATGTTAAGACCTTAGAAAAATTCCAACGAAAAGCACTTGAGTCTCCAAACTAAAAGAGAAATGGAAAATATCTGTCCAATTTATCTTCAATTTCTGAAGTATTTATCAGCTGTTTTTATCTAACCTTATCCAGCTGTGGTCGAGTAACCTTCCTATGATTCATTAGTTGCACCTTGGAGGTGGTGGGATGTTCCTTGGGTGCATGATTCATGTTTTGTTTTGCTGTTATTCTCTTTCTACCCTGAGGATGCCTGAATAGGCGAAATATTGGACAGATATTTTCAATTTCTCTTTTAGTTTAGAGACTTAAGGGCTTTTCGTTGGAAATTTTCCTTTAACTCCCTTCTTCTATGTATATATACCAGCTCTAAGATATAGAATAGATAAGAGAGAGAATACGGAGTAGGGGGGAGATGTTATACGACTATAGTTTGAAAAGAGAGTAGTCACTAACTTAGTTCTAGAGAATTCAATAAGTCATAATGATAGTCCATAGTCAACAAGTCTACTTATTTAGCTCGTATAAGAAAGTCACTGTATATCTATGTTTTATCTTTCAATGCCACAATAAATCTACCTTTATATTTATTACAAGTGATCTAAAGTTTGTTAACTATTTGTTTCCTAAATAATCAGTACATAGAAAAAGTTAGAAAAATATAGGCACAGCTACAAATAAATGGCAATCTACAGAAAGGCAACCACTTCGCTTTTCTACATTTTAAAAAAGGCAAAAAAGGGGTCATGTCCTGGATCATTTCCCTATCTGCAGTAAACAAATTATTGAAGCCATTGTCGAGACTGTGCTATCATGCGGACAAGTGTACTTCTGGTGAAAACAATACATTCTACCTCTTGTAAAAATGTTCTAAAAACAAAAATCTCAAAACTGGGACTGGTTGTCATTCCGCAGTTAGCGATTAAAAAGAAATAACGACTGCTCTGAAGAAATCAAAATCCTAATAGGACCCCAAGTGAGAATCGCTTAATGATTATTAAAAGTGTGCTTTGTGGCAGCGAACTCAGTTTGGAGTTAAAAATCAGATTGGTGAGATTAACGCCGTTGTATTATTAAGGTGTTGAAGTGCGGACTTTAAATAATGCGTTATGAGAAAATTTGAATCCTTCCTTACTTGGGTATATTGAAGAATGGTGAAAGTAAAGCTCCACATTAGTCACTTTGTCCGTCTTCTTGAGAAGGGTCAGAAAAAAATATATAACTCACAGCAAGTGATAGTACTTGGAACACTAAAGGAAAGAGAATTATTGGCAGAAAGTGGTGGTTACAAAAGTACGCGACTGGTTCAATTGCAACTACACAGATGAACAGTGAACCAGAAACGGATATCCTTGATGATGGCAACCATCTGTAACGAAGACAATACATTTGTAACATTCAAAGAAGAAGCAGATGGCAGAGTTCATATCTTTGAAATCAGAAAATTTCCGTTAAATTTGGATAATTTGTATGTTTCGTTTAACGTCACTTTATGCTGCTATCGGACAATGATAGCGGTAATTCTGAATTTATTCTAACCAGAACAATTAGGATTAATGAGTACTTGACATTACATGCTTTTGGGACCTCCATTGTATATCCTATCCAAAACAGCATTATTAAGGATTTTTCAACCTTTAAAAAATCCTAAGGGCACCTGACGGCCTGCAAATGTATCTTGGTTATAATAGATTGTCATGTTACACCACAGTACAGCAAGTGATCTCATCTTCAGGGTGTTGGAGCACAATTTTCATGAGAATTTATTAAATTTAACTACAAAAAAGGAGTACAAGCCAAGTTGTTTACACGAAACCTCGAAAACAAACAGTTATCGAAAATAGGCTAGTTAGGGTATTACCTTGGGAGGATAGACAAAAAGAAGCCGTTATTACTTGGCTGATTGGCCGGGCTACGTGACTTGAATCTCTTGCTAACTATCTAGTCTCCTTCATCCCCGACATAATACTTGCCACTATTAAGGGGCCAATGGTGCTGTCAGTATTTCTTTTTTCAACTGTCCATATTAGAGAAATGTAACTTGAGAAATACATAAAAAATGTAATGTTGTGTATGGAAAAGAAGTTCTGTGATTTCATGAGCATCTAATTTATTTGTATACATTGTTGAGTAGTGTTTATTGTGGATAATTCTTTAATGACAACTCCAAGCATAAAGTAATTAAAAGTTCGTAATGAACTTATGCAACTCATGACTGTTCCGAGACTTTTCCTGTAAACGATTAAGTAGTTTCTGTCCTCTATTTCATTAGACTAAATACGAAATCCTATACAGAGAAGCGGTTTTTCATGATTGAAAACTTTATTCTAAATGCCTAAAAGGAAGATGAGGGACATAACAAGTGTCCTGTGACATCATCCAGGTCGAAAATTTCTACTTTACCCACGGCTTTATCATAATTAGGTTCGCATCCTTTTCTGCCACTGAATCTTACCTCGACGAAGACTTAACTCGGGACTCTATAGTTACGATAAGTCATCCGGGTGGGAAACTTCAATTTAATCTTAGACTTACCCTTAACAATTAGATTTCAATTCCAAATGCTCCGAGGAATCGCACAAGTTGTAATCTAAGTTTATAATCTAACCATAGTATAAAAGGTAGACCGAGACATAGGAGGGACGATTGCATTAAGCACCGATTGGTGGTATCGGTCTCAATCCTGTGGAGTGATTCGCTAAACCTACTATTACTATTATGTTCTAAAGAAAGTTTAGTTATGCATTATATTTGCATTTCAAGCTTTAAGGGTCCCAAATTCCTTACCTCCTCACTGAAAAATCCTGGTTAGTTAATGAATGATATTCTGAGCTGTTTGTGTTATGTGGAACAGAAAGTTAGGGGTAGAAACCGAAGGGAGGAATTTGTAAGAAGACCGTCTGACAATGGAAATATCTCTTTATAGAACACGAAGAATGAATAAAATGATAGAGCAAATGTATAAGTCCTATATAACAGATTGTACTGTTTCTTAGACTGGACAACAGTTGTGCAGGTAGGTGATTCCTCCTGAAGCCTGAGAGGGTGAGCACTAGGAGGATCTCCAGATCCCCCCAAGTCCATCCACGGCTGTTAACAGTTCAAATATAATTATCTATAACAGACGGAATCGAGCCTAAAATTTCTGGCACGGTTCTCAGCGCTCCACCACTAAGCTCTCCCAATGTATGAATTAGGAAATAATGATTACACAAGGGAACAACATTTTTGTTGCATGAAATATTTTGACTAATATTCTACTTCCTCGAGGTGCTGATTTAAGATCTGAAGTCAGTTTGTTTGTATCAGCTTTACTTTTGGGGTTATAATTATAAACTGTTTTTTAAGATGAAAATATTTTTTACTAAGAAAACTATTAAAAAAATTACCACTACATATCAAAAAATTTTCTTTTGTAAGATTTTCTGGCTTGATTCGGTTCACGGGGGCTGTTTTTAATGCTCCAACAATAGTCCGCCATCATGTGAGCATTCCAGTGACCTTGGTAACGTTCCTCCATAGTTCGAATGTCCTGATGGAACCGTTCCCCTTGTTCTTCACTCAGATCACCAAGATTTTCAGGGAAACGGTCCAAATGGCTGTGGAGGAAGTGTACTTTGATGCTCATATTACAACCAAGCTGCTGGAAGTGTAACAACATTAGTTCAATATGCTCCGCATAGCTTTCTTCCTTTTTGTTTCCCAGAAAATTTTGAGCAGTCCAAACGAATTCATTCCAGGCATTTTTTTCAATATCAGTCATGTAACTAATAAAGTTTTCATCCTTTATCAACCTTCTTATTTGGGGACCATCAAAAATTCCATTTTTAATTTTTTCTTGGCTCAAATTAAAGAACTTCTTAGAGATGTATTTATAGCAATCACCACCCTTGTTCAAAGCTTTGACAAATTGTTTCATGAGCCCTAGTTTGATATGCAAAGGTGGCAGTATTATTCGATCCGTGGGCACAAGGGGCTCATTTATTACATTCAGTTGTCCCGGAACCATAGATTGCCTGGAAGGCCAATCTTTTCTAATCCAGTGCTCAGACCTAGCTCTGCTGTCCCATAAACAAATAAAACATGGATATTTTGTATATCCACCTTGTTGTCCAAGAAGAAAATTCACCATTTTTAGATCAACACTTATCAACCACTTTTGTTCGTTGTATTTGATTCTATCCATTACAGAAGCTACAGTAGCATATTCTTCTTTGACTGTAGTTGAATGTGCAATCGGTATCGAACCCAGCTTATTGCCGTTATGCATAAGTACACATTTCAGGCTACGTTTAGAGGAGTCAATAAATAAACGCCATTCATTTGGATCATACTTCTGTACTCCCATTGCTTTCAATAAACCAGGAACATCTGAACAAAAAGCAAAGTCGTCATCTTTAGAAAAGAATGACAGCAATTCTGCCTCTCGGTTACGATAGTATGAAATTCTTGTTTCTGGGGTTAAAAGATTTCTTTGCTTTAATCGAGAAGCTAGAATCTCCGATGTCTTTTTAGAAAGACCAAGATCTCTGATTAATGCATTGAGGTCTTCCTGATTAAAGAGCTGGGGCTCAGAAGTAAAATCAGGGTAAGAATCACTTGTCCGACTTTCATCACTTGAAGAATAGTTTTGTTTTTCTATATCATGATCATTTTGTACAGATGAAGAAGCTTGGGGTACTGGTGCATCGCCAGAGAACAAGACTGGTCGAGTAACAGATAACAAGTTTGGATAAGACCATTTCGACCGGTTATTTTTATTAATTCCATTAATATCAATCACACAAAAATAACAATCATCTTGATGATTATTAGGTTCCCGCCAAATCATTGGTGTTTGATACTTAAAATGGGGTCTTTTCTTATTTGCCCATAATCTCAAAGACTCAACACATGTTTTACATACTATATGAGGGATCCAGTACTTGTCACGGATGTCCAAAGCGAATCCAAAGTAATCAAAATATACCTGTGTTATAAACTCTGACACACTTAGCCTACAATTTTTGAATGTATATTCACCACAAATGTTACAGAAATAGTTTGGATCGTTTCTACAGATATTTCTTAACTTGGACATTGTTATTTAACACAAGAGCACAAACTTTTTCACTAAACAACTCAGTTGAATTGAAGTTTGAATGTGACTAGTACAAATATATGTCTATATTTGTATAGTATAAATATATGTGTATATAAATATATGCCAAAAACAAAAGGTGCTGGAGAAAAACTGAGGCTAGATTTGTAATCACCAACCTCTAATTAGTAAACAACAGGCCTAAAACTCCATGCAACAAAAAATTAATAAAAATTTGTTCCCTTGTGTTATTTTTCGGTTTCGTTTTAAAGATTTTAAAATTGTACTCTTCCTTTCATATACTGTCTTATTTAAGATACACTGATTTTATAGCTTACGGTAATTATTTGCGGAGTTAAATTACTAGCTGACTATTGCTAAGTTGTAAACCAATTTAAGACCGGCGCTGTGGGGCGTCAGCTGTTGGTCCCAGCTGGATCGCTTCCTCTCCTTATCAATAATCTCACGCTTAATTTCCATCTAATTTCTTGTTAAAAATTTAATAAATTATGAATGTTATCAGTCTTATGTTATTGGTTTATTCTCAAAATCAAATAATATATATTTACGTGTATACCTGAAGTATCATTACTATTTTTGATGAAAAATTGTATATACAATTTACCATAAAGTGCGCAAATGTTTCGTCATTTTATTCTTTTCATCATGTATTTTTTTATCTGTTTATTCTAGAATATGCGTTTTTTTTTCAATAAAATATATATGACCACTCGTTAACTGCCATCTATAGGTAAACTTTTTATTTGCCTGATATGGAACCCATCCAGGGGGGGGGGGAGGGAGGAGAAGGAAGAGAACAAAAAAAAACCTTCATAAGATTTACCGAAGCACAGATTTACCAATGACAGAAAGTGTCTTTTTGGTCTAACGTGTCTCTGAAACGCACAGATTCATGGACAACTGCAACTATCCAATATATACTCAAATCACCAAAATGCACAAAGAACTGGACATCCCAACAATACACAAATTCATACACCAAGAAACCCTCAGATCCTTCACCTCATGCCAACTTTCAGACAACACACTCATACAAGAAATAGGAAATTATACAAAAACAACACCAAAATACAGACACAAACAAACAAAACACATACTATTATAATTCATATGCATTTTGTAATATGTCATATATAAATTTTGTATTAATTAAATCCTATCTACTTCTTTTTTCTGTCGTTTTTTTAAATTTTACCAACAACAAAACCAATAACCATTGTAAGTAAACTCATTTTCATTGTAAGGGATTATCCCACCAATGTTTTAAAATTTGTATGTAATTTAAAATAAAATAATACAAAATATTTTTTAAAAAAATGGATTACTACGCATAGAAAGTTTTACTCAATTACAATCATGAATATGTTTGTTACTATTAATGGTAGAAAAGTAAGTGGGATTAAGAGAACCACCTGGGGCTGACCTGCCTCTATAAACATAATACACTAAACAGGGAAAAACCAGGTATGATTTTTAATTGTGCTAAATCACTTCCTTACACAACTGTTTTCTCAGAGACCTTACGGTCCTTATCATCTGCTGAAACATTTTATTTACCGATATGCATTATATTGGTACAATTATTTTCCTTTTGCGTTGTTTTTGGTTTGATTTAAATTTAGAAAATATTCAAACGGGTTAGTTTTGTATTTGGTAGATATTTTAAATTAGAATGGTCAATCAATCAAGATTTTTCCTTCACAATGTGAATAGAACTGAAAGCACTAAATGCTAGAAAAAAAAAAAAACTGTACCACAACTACCCATGAAAGGTATATGGTTCAATACATGGTAGAGACTGTACTGTTTCTAGGACAACAGTCGTGAAGGGAGTTAATTTGTCCCATATCTCTGCATTTAACTGTCAGGTACCCCTCCAATTTTGGGTACCCATTTTATAGAGGCTGATTGAGACCCGTGATGGTCCGTAGATTCGTGGCTGTAAAGAGATTAAATAAGTCATCTGCCATTGCGAATAAGAATTCGAAACCCTCAACATTCTTTATAGTAAGCTCCCGCTCCCAAATTATAGATCAATGCTCTTATCAAATAAATAATAGCAATTTGTGTTATTTACAGTATTATGATTTTACTTTCAGTAAGGCTTTACTCTCAGAATGTTTACCTCATTCCAAATTTGGATGGCGTAAAACATATTTTTGTCTGTTCTCGCCTTAAAGGTAAAGTTATGTTAGTTAATGCGAAGAAATCATAAAGGGGCCAAAATTAGATGGGTCCAATGAGGACGCGGGATGCGACACTAATATCCGTCGGGAACTCTTAATAAGTAAGCTTCTAATTAACGAGGAGAGGACCAGCACAGCTCACCAAGTCTCAAATAAACTTAGATCTCGAGATAATTAATTACACGTCCAATTATGAGCCGTGTCTCAATACATTATGCTCAACCAATTGAGAGCCAGGGCTTAATTCAGACATAAGTCGGAGGGAATGTACAGACGCTTTGTAACTGCGGTCAGGGATTTGATTTTCTACAGATTTTTATTAATTTTGAATTACATTTATAGCATAACTAGTAGATATTCAGAATAAAAAATAGGATGAATATATGTTTAAAGTATATTAAATTATAGCTCGACAATTTAGGAAACGACCTTTTACGAAATTGCGGCGGAGCTGGGCATCCGTTGTGGGTGAAGGGTTCCAGGCAAGGAAAAAGACATACTTAGGCGCGGACGGTCCAAAGCGACTTTTGCGCAGGTCGTTATGGAAATTGCCGATCTATTGTACGCTTTGTATTTGAAATTTTAGATATTAAATTCTCCTGTGTAATCTGGAGAAAAGAAATTTAAAGTAATTTCTAGAAATTACCTTATGGGACAAACAGTACACCTACAAAGAAACACTACAGTCTTTGATAAATATTGACATTTAATTTTACACCTTTATGAAATTTTCGGTTTTAATGGACAAAAATGATTTACTTTTGAGATATTTTATAATGAAATGTTTTATGACAGTTTATTTGATATTTTTAGTTTGAAGTTTTTATTTTTAATTATTTCTGATTTTTGTTTCTTTTATGTTTCAGGTATGTTTTAAGAAAATTGAAATTTTCCTCTTGGTAAGACATTTTGTTACACAAAGTTTTAATGGTCTTTTGTTAATCTTTTTCCATATATGTATTTTTATTAATACGCAAAGTACTACTTAACCCAACCCATTTCATGTACATTTCTCAATAATTAAATATTCGAAATCAAACATCCTAACAACAAAAAGAAGACACGGGGTAATTCTATTCTTATTAAAAAGTATAATCATTATTATAATTTATTGTTATATGATATAATTTTTTAAATATTATATTTGAAAAGAAAAGATATGACCAGGACCGGGACTCGAACCCAGGTCTCCCACCTAACCACCTATCCCTATCCCTAACCACCATAGACTTTTTATTAGTTATTAATAAAGCATTTCTGTCTATATTTATGGATATCAAAGAACCTTCCCAGGATAAAGTCACAACTAAAAAATTAATTCAAATGTTTTGTTGTCATTTTAAGTTGAAGTGATAATCTGTTTTCTATTTAGAATAAATAAAAGTATTACTCAAATTGCCCCTCCCCGCGGTTGTAATAAGAAAAATAGAGTTCATGCCGTAAGTACATAATGGATGCCTGTTAATGCACTTGAATATACTCGTATGCGTGAATACCTTATTCTCTAATGAGATTGAGTCTTTCTCATCGGAAGAATAGAGACAATTTTAAAGTTATAAGTAATATTAATGTACTATTTAGTTATTCTCTTCAAAATCAGATCCATTAAATATTTTATAACTAATAAAAAAGTCTATCAAAGACTAAAGATTATACTTTTTAATAAGAATAGAATTACTTCGTGTCTTCGTTTTGTTCTTATGCTCTTTGATTTCGAACATTTAATTAGTGAGAAATATTCATGAAAGACCCATTTGGGTTAAGTAATACTCTGCGATTCCTATAAAAAAATTAAAATAGCATTGAATGAACTAGTGCTGTAGAATTAACTATTTTAAGTTCTAGAATATTTCTTCGTTGCCGTTCAATTGCAAACCAGTTTACGTAATTCTACTGTTAGATTACGCTAGTTGGGAAAATACCCTCATGTAGTGAACAATTAAATAAACAAGATTTATTTGTTAAATTGAACTATTTACTAGTTGTTAAAATATTACGAGCTATTTCTATGTCGGATGAGATTAATTTTTTCCAATTTCTCCGCCGAGGAAAACACATAGATCTGAACTGTAAGACCCCATCGTAAAGTATCATCTGCCATAAACGAACTTCTCTAGCTAAGTTGGACCCGGACTTCGAAGCCTATATTGCTCCAAAGGTACTTTGGACTTTATGTGTTCCAAAGTTGACTAGGAACTACAGGAAAGTTTAATATTTCGCAGTAATTATACCAACTAGAATGTTAAATTTGAAGCTGTCGAGAAGGTAAATATAGGAAATAAGTCCATTTCCATTTCAAATGATCTAATTTAATTGGTAATATAATATAGTAACAATAAGTCTTTGCAAATCCATTGGTTCGATGCCGATACCACCAATCCCTGCTTACAAACGCATTCCTCCCACCTACAACTCTGTCTTCGAACGTTTACCTGTCGGCTCAGAGCTTATTACCTTCATTACTAATCCCAAAAACTTCACAAGTACATCTCAACCATTTTAATTCGTGTTAGAGAGGAAAATAGTTGATAATAAGTAAAAATAAACACCAAGTAAGTCAAGACTTATTTTTAATTTGTCCCGACGTTTCGACCTACTTTGTAGGTCATCTTCAGAGCTAATAGGAGAGGAGGCTGGGTGAACTATTGAAAAGTCGGCACATATAAAAAATAAGTCTTGACTTATTTGGTGTTTTTTTTACTGCACCCACCCAGCTATCTCCATCCTCCATTTTAATTCGTGATTGATTTTTATTGAGGAGACATAACTTTTCAATTGGGAGGAGGGTAGCTCAACGTATAGAGTGATAAGTTGCTAAGCTGAAGGCTCCCGGTTCAAATAAGGCTGCGGAGGATAATTATTTAATCTGTTAACAGACATGAATAGATCCTGTTGGATTTACAAACACACAATTCACCTTCATACTACACAACCGGTGTCCTAGAAAAAATACGGTCTCTAGCATTTACTGGACCCAAGATCCTTTATGGATGATAGTAGTGAATACAGTTTTGCAATATTTTTTTTTCTTTGACGCCCACATAATTTTTTAGTGCTCTTAATACTAGTGCATTCATATGTCCATTCTGAAGGGCAGAAGGTCATGTCCAAGGATTATTTACTCCCTTTAAAACATTATAAGGTAACCTACCTTATAATGTATACAAGGCTGTTGTGCTTACCGCTAAATGACATGTAACCCGAAATGGAATTTCTTTAACTGAATGTATCGTATTGTAATTAGAAGAGTAATAATTTCCTTTCTAATAATCAATCACAGCATTAATGGAAAATAAATGGAATAGCTTTAGTGTTACATGCAGTTTTATTACCAAACTAGAGTGTAATAAAAATTAGGTAAGCATTTACAAGGTTATGAATGAAGTGAGGGGAGTCCTCAGGGAAAAGGCTTCTCTCTCTGGGGAGATAACAAGAAATAGGAAGCAACACGGCCTCAACGGCATAACAGTAATTTGGCCCGTAATAAAGTGTAATAAAGTGAACACATAAAACTTTTATAGGCCAGGCAGTTCCGAGGTGGGAGGAAGTAGAAGAGGGGAGTTGTTTCCGCACTATTTTATTTTACATCACGCCTCATTTCCTTCCTTTTGAGACTGAAATTTATTCGCCCGAGCATGAATCTGAGGCAAACCGAGCATCATAATTCGCAGGAAATTATTTTTTTCTTCACCTAATTTATTTAATATAAAAGTATAATTATGACGAATTAGAGCTTGTTTATTATTATATCTCGGAGGTAAAGGACACCATGTCATATTTCTTCAGGAGAGCCAATTTTCCATAATTTTTAACCAATTAAATTTCTTCGTCGGCTTAGTAGTTTGTTATGCTAACCACTAGACCACAGGTCACCTTTATTTCTTTGTCTCATATAGAAACAAATAAAAAAATTACTGTATAATTTCATTCAGCTTTTAAAAAAATAAGAATTTAGTGGGAAAGGTAGAATGGAATTGTTGACAAGTCTTTTATTTTTACTTTACAGAGAATAAAATGGATGGAGGTAAAACACAACAATTTTTTAACACATATAATTTTTTTAAAATTTATTTATTTTATTGAGAAGTCCCCGGAGAGGAAGTAGGAACTTCACATGACCTTTACAGACCTGGAATAAGCTTAAGGCAATGTCCCGAGAGAGAGGTTATGGATCTTGAAGAAGCAGGCATCAGTAGGGCTCTGATGAAGGCGGTGAGACAGTTATCTGTGTAGGTAACAGCAACCACATTTGCCAGATAAAATGCGGTAACCACCTTTCGGAATCTTTTCATGGTACGTAAAAATTGAAGCAAGGGTGTAGCATGTCACCCACTCTCTTCAAGATATACCTTCACGAAGCAGTGAAACCGTGGTACAAGCAATGTGGGGATGTTGGACCATGCATTGATGACGAACAGCAAGTCTACCTTGAAATGGCGGTGTATGCCCTAAAGATGTGCTACGAAACGGCGAGCATAAGAATTAACTTCGAGAAGACCGATTATATGGCCGTTGGAGATCCTGATACAAATGCGCTTCTGGTGGACAGGGAGGCTTGTAAGAAAGTAAATATATTTAAGTACCTGGGATCTTATTTGTATACTATCGGATCCTCCGAGTATGGCTGTCGTGATATGGTGAGTATGGGTGTGGCTTAGTCATGGACTCGGGCGTGTGTTGTACGTCAATACGTTTGCTTAACGAGTAATAATTATTTTTATAAAATATTAGGTATCAGGAAAAATCAAGTAAAAAATAATTACTGTGTTACATTATAATTTTATTAGGTCTGTTTGACTTAGTAATATGATGTTTTATTGCTACCATTCGATCGCTCTCGAGAAGCCATTTCCAACCGTAAACGATCGTTGTATTTGGATTTGGCTATCCGACGCATGTAGACCGACATTATATATTTTCGGAATAATTATTTTATTTCAACACATTATTAAGAGTATTCGCAATTTTTCACTGTTTTATATACAATCGATAGATTTTGATGACAGCTGGCAAATGAAATCCAAACGAACGTCGTAGCTTCTCCGAGTCAAAAGTTATGCTATGGAAATCTTATCCTCACATATTATAATAAAGTATTAGATCCTTTAGCTATCCAGGGGTCTGAGTGAATTGTGGATGGAGATGATGGATGTGTAGCAGCACCACCAAACTCTATCCCCCGATTTTGTTATCATTAGTTTTTTGAATTTTCTCCCATCATTGAAACAATTTTAAAGACGTATTCGCGTCAAACAAGCACATGTTCAATCAAATATACCATAACAATCCAAATTATTCCATACCCGCTTGTCAAACTTGACCTTTGAAAGTTTATTTTCTGTCAAACTAAGACCTTTGAACAGTGAAGTTTTGTTGTCAGGAGACTAGAACAGGTTCAATTAAAAACGTTAAAAGGGAATGATCGATGATAATTGAATGATGGATGAGCTGGAAGGGAACAAGCGAAAGCTGGAATTATACATAGGACCGACTTCTGACCGATGTCATCGTCTCAATTACCTGCATTTCCGTTGGCTTAATTTGATCTGAATGTTTATTATTTCGTATTATGTACTATCTAACTATTGCATTGCTATGTGCATATTGATACATTGAGACATATCAACAGTCCTTACTACAGTAGTACAAATCTGTTATGCAGTTCAAGAATATTCTTTCAAAAATAGTAAATCCACTTATCAAAATAAATATTCATTAAATATAATAAAACCCTAAATCCATAAATAATTGTCTTTGTTTCATCTTAGATTTTTCCGCATTAAATATATGATACTAATTAATGTTTTCAATAGAGATCTGCATTAATACCATATGAAGCCCCTAAGATAATCATTAATAAAATGAAGATGAAATCAATTATTTTAGAAAAATCCTAAATTATGCTTTTACTAAGATTTATTATATACTAGTTTATGCCCGCGGCTTCGCTCGAGTGGAATTTGGTCTGCCACATAAAGTTTCATGAAAGATCATTTTAAATAAATAATATAATTTTTATAATTAATTAAATTGTTTAAAATATAAATTACTCGTACATCAAAAATTTCAGATGTCTAACTTCAAAACTGACGGATTCTATACAACCTTTGAACCCCTATTATATTAAAGGGGAAACCCTTGGGGTGGAATTATCCAAACTTCTTTCTTAAGTTATACAAAAAACCTATCTACGAATTTCAAGATGCTAAGTTTCTGATTTGCCTTTAATTATGTACTATAAAGGAGGGGCACATGCCCCCGTGCCCCCATTTAAATCTGCCCTTGCTGTAGCCTATGGTGTATAACCTATTTTACTCAATAAGTTTCATCCAAATCCGTTCAGTAGTTTTTGCGTGAATAAGTAACTTTCTGTTATTTCAAAAACTATCAACATGTGATTTGCCTTTAATTATGTACTATAATGGATTCTCCACAAACTGTCGGGGGGAGATAATAATTTATGAATCAATCTGTGTCATCAGCAGAAAACTTCTCAAACCTCCGATCGTTATCAGATTCTACCCTGAAAGTGGTGTTAACGTGGTGTTAACGTCGCGGCTTTACCAAGCCATCGGAATCCTCTCCTATTCAATCCTTACAATCCAAAATTCTTCGTAAAATCCTCAATGCTTCTTATTTTGTTAAGAATAAAGTCATCCATAAAGACCTTAATGTCCCTTTTGTTGCTGATTTGGCCCAAATCCGGTATCTATCCTTTCATAACAAACTTCATTACCCCTCTAATTTTCTAGTTTCAAACCTAGCTTCCTCTTCAATTCCCGAAGATCCTCCGAGGTGTCTGAAAAGATGATGGCCACGTGACCTTCTTAGTTGAATTTGAGTACTACCAGTAGTATCTCTACTTGTTATTATCATGTCATTATGTATCACTTATCCTATTTACTTGTTGTGTAATTGTAACACAGTTGTAAATATCAATAAATAAATTTAAAAAAAAGAAGTTGTTCGCAGCTTTGGTTGCCGAGTGTCCTAATTAGACTAATAAAACAAAATAGATGGAAATGGATGGTTTTCTCATAGTCATATTTGATAACAATGTTCCTTCAAATGCAGAGATAGTAAATATTATAAAAAAGGGAGGATTAAACCCATTACAATCTGTAAATATAAACATAGTAAACAAATGAAGTCCACCAATTCTACTTTGAAGTATAGAAATAAAGGGGCCGGAGTGGATCAGTGGTAGAGCACTGAGTTGCCGTGCCGAACCTCCTGGGTTTTATTCCTACTCCTTGGCAGACTTTTATTTAATCTGTTAACAGCCGAGGATGGGTCATTTGGCAGGGTCCCATCCTGGGGCTCACACAACTTCAGTAAAATGGGCACCAAAAATAAGGGGAAAATTCTGGCAATTGAGCGAGATATAGTAGAAGTAAACTCCATGAACAGCCGTTGTCCAAGAAACAATACAGTCTCTACCATATACTGAACTCAAGAACATTCACGATACAGGTACAGCTAATGGTATAGGTTTTTTAAAAATTCTTTTACTATGATTGTTATTACTATGACGGCTCTACGACCCGGTTACAGGTATTTTCCTCCTACAAACGTCACTGTCTTGTGCCGACACCATCCAGTCCCTAAATCCTAGGACGTTTCGGGCATCGCCTGCCAAAGCATCTAACCACTACGGCATAGGTCTCCCTCTTCTTCTTTTACCATAAATCGAAATAGTCAGGAGGACTTCACTATGATTAATATTGATAATTTATTTAAACAATTGTAAACATTTCTTGACTAATATATGTTTGTTATTTGAAACTCAATAATAACGTACAATTGAATCAACCTGGTTATATCGAGATAATTCCAGAGGTTTTTAATACTAAAGTTTCTTTTAATTTAGGGACTGAAGTAATATTTTGCAGAATGTTTTCTCTCGATTTCTTATTGGAAGCCTTATAAATCATGGTTTCAAAGAACGTTTAAAACCAGATTCATGGAAGAGGGAGGGAAAGTCGGGCGAAAATGAAAAGCCTTTTCCATCTGGATGCGACAAGGCGACTCTGATCCTTCTACAATGAAATAAGAGCTTTTTGATCCCGTTTTCCCTCGAAAGAAAAAAAGAAGACTCGAGGCTAATGGTTTCGGAATAACAATCTACGGGAGAAAATGTTTATTTGAAAATTAAACTTAAACCGTTGTATTGAAGATCACGGCTCTAGAAATAATTAAAAGAGGTTAACTGGACTAAATTATATAATTTATTCTTTAAATTTGGAGAAAAAAACCTATATCCAGTAAATATTCATATTCAACTTATTAGTAAGTTGACTATTGAGGAAATGGCTCCCTCTGAATTTAAATGATTTTTAAGTGGAATAAAACTACTTTAAGTGAGATTAATGACTTACGGTTGAACTGTTAACCATATAATAGAAAAAATTGACAGAAGATTGAGAATGGCATAGGACGAAACGTATCGTGATGAATAAATAATAAAAAATATTTACTAGATACAGGTTTTTTTCTCCAAATTTAAAGAATAAATAGTTAAAAGAAAAAATCTCAATGTTTATCTTATATGTTCTAACACTTTACAGAATTTAAGCGGTATTTTTCTTTTCTAATGGTGTCTCAATTGTTAATTGTTCACTTAAGGGTTTGTAAACATTCATAAACATCACAAAACACTAATTATCTGTTAGTGACGTAAACATTGGAAGAATCGCTTCTTTGATACTAGTCAGTGCGATCCTCTTATGTATTTTGAAACTACTGTTTCAAATCAATTTTATGAAATTCTTAAAATTACAACAACAAAAATCCTATCGAGTGTAGAATAGGTTTTTTTGGGTTATAAATATTATTCATATATTGATAATTTATTTAACGAGACACAATGTTTATAATTTATCTAAAGCCTAAAAGTTTCGAAATGTTTACGTGATCTTACCGAATAGTTTGTGTCATTTGATTTGAAAGTAGGCTTGATATATTTATTTTTTGCGTAAAGTGTATAAATATTACTGCTAGGTAGAATTCGCGAAAAGACTGGAGCCGAACTTGGGAGGTAATCAGTATTCAAATGGCAGCCTTCGATCCACACACTCCAACAACTTGGAACTCCCACTCAGGATTACTACCTTTGGCTTCACTAAGTAGGACGTGTGGCTCACTATTCAACCCTCTAGCTCCGGGCTCTGTTAAAGCCTCCAGAGAACGAACTGTAGAATTTATAAGTCGCTATGGGACGTGGTTATCTCCACTGTATATCTAGTAACGCAGAAGTTACATACGAGTATATAACTATAACTCGGATGTAAAGGACACTATGTCCACCAAATTGAATAATATTAGTTGACCGTATATATATATATATATATATATATATATATATATATATATATATATATATATATATATATATATATATATATATATGGGAGATGAAAGTGGTGGAGGTGGAGGTAAAAAATTTCTCTTAAATAGGGAGAACTGTTTATTGGAAAGCAAACGTTTCGACCCACATTTCATGTCTTCTTCAGGGCTAAATATATGAGATACATGTAAATTAAAATAATATATGGTAAAGAATAACAGTATATGTAGTATATTGATAGAATAACAATATATGTAGTAAATAGTAGAAATAAAAACCAGGGGGGGGGTTGAATTATGTAATAACAAAGATGTACTAATTAGGCTGAGGTAGTGTTTGAAATCTGTAATTTTGCAATTGCAAGAATTGGCGAAACTTAAACTGGCAATTTTCCATCATTTTTGTTACTTGAGGTTTAGATTTTTGGAATGTTTCCTATTGCATGCTGATTTAAGTTGTAAAAAAACAACCAGGCATAATTGACTTGTATTGACTAGCATAATTTGAATACAGATTTTTAACATTTTATCCACATCATACGAAATGCATAAATATCTAAAAATAAAGCAAGTGAATTGTATTGATCAGTATTGATATTTTTTTTCTGGCAGTGTTCATTTCATTCATATTAGCAGGCCATTCAATTTCTCTTTTCCGGCTGTCCATTCAACGTTCCAACCTCCTTTTTTTGTCGGATTCCCAGATCGGAATTCAATAACACGACCAGGCTGTTTTCGAGTTATTAAAGGAAAGCCGGAATGTTATTTGAACATTCTGGCCATGCATTTTGCATTTAACTACTGGTTCTTGACATTTTTAATTGGTCGAACTATTTTTAATTCCATTTTGAAAGCCTCGATTTTTCAAGCATTCATTAATTAAATTATTACTTGTAAAAACTAATTAATAGAAGAAATTTTATGAATATAGTGGATTTTTATTTTTTCCATATTTTACAATATTTATACTGGTATACAATGTTAGCAGCGGGGTAGCTCAGTGGTAGAGCGCTGAGTCGTAAATTGGGAGTTAATATCTACCTGTAACAGATAAATTATTTAATCTGATTACAGCCATTTATGGACCCTCTGGGATCTGCATACTCTCCTGGGGCTAACTCAGTCTCTATAAATTGGGCACCTTTAATAAGGGGAAAACCAGGTGATTGTGTGATGCTCGGACAAATTACTTCCCCGCACAATATTTGTCCTTGGAACAGTACAGTCTCTACCATTTAATGAACCAAGACCCTTCATGGATTGTAGTGGTATAGGTTTTTTTTCATTATCAATGTAACAAGTTTAACGAACTTTTCTTCAGATTAATATATCTAGAAATAACTATAATACAAGTTCCATATATTTTTCACATAAAAGATAAATGTCCCTTATTTAACTACACACTATGTACAGATAACATTGCTTATGTATTGATTTAGCTGTTATCAATCATCTCTTTTTTGATAATGTTTACAATCACTAAAATTTAACATACAATATTTAGTATGACATAAAATATGACCAAAAAACACGTGATTTTCGTTTAATTTTTCAAAATTAGACACTCTGCAGCCCGAACTGCAAGAAACATTACCCCCGCGTTCGGGGAAGGGTGTTGTAACAAATGGAACGGACCATTCACCGTTTTTTCGGTTGGTAACTCAGATTAATTCATAAATAATTCATTTCTCCACTCTACCCACAGGTAAAACCTTCACACCCACGTTATACTGCAGGAATATTGACATAATGAAACAAAAACTTACCAAAAAAACCAATCCACATTGGTTAGTCGGAAACTTTTCTCATACACGACAACGCCAAACCTCATGTTTCACTACAGACAGTGAAAAACTAAACGAGCTGGGGTACGAAGTTCTTCCAGACCCACTTTATTCGCCAGACATATTTCCATATTTTTTTTTTCGCATTCTCCAAGATTTATTTACAATATAATACCAATTACAGTAAATATCTGAAAATGCTTCTATATCAACCAAAAGCCTTCTGTTACCTTTCGGTATTTTAAGACGTTACAATGGGCTGAGTCCGCTGAAGGCGGTTTTTAATCGGACCGGCTCAAAGCCGCTGACTTTATACAATACAAAACAGGGAGGGATGCATCTGCTCATTTGGCGATTTTCTTTAGTGTAAATTTTTTCAAAATAGTTCTCGAGTATAAAAAGCATTTTCAGACTTTATTTCATCACAAAACCCTGAATTTTTAGTTCAAGGATAAAAAAAATTGATAACGTGATTGGAAAATGTATAAAAAAAAGGGTAAATATTCTAAATAGAAAATTTTTCTTTTCATGTTATTTCACCAAACAACCCTTCCTTTGGAAAGATGCATTCATTTGAAACGACCCAATATAAATTATAGTAAATGCATAATTGTAGATTTTTCTATAAAAATTTATTTCTGCTTTATTTTATTAATTTGATAAACTAATTTGAGTTTGAAAATTTGATGATACTGCGGGGAAATGATAGTCAATATTTTGAATAAAAATTTTTTTTCATAAAGTTGTTTTAGTAAATATCCTTTCCTTTGGAATCATTTCATACAAAATGACCCAACATTAACAATATTTTCATAATGGATTAAATTGGTTAAGGGGTGCAGTCAAAGATAACACGAAATCAGTAAAAATTATTTTAATGTGTCAACGTTTTGGCCTAAGATAAAGGTCATCTTCAGGGCAGCATATTATTTTCCACAATATTTTGTTTGCTGGTGGTTACGAGTAATATTTAAATAAATCTAATCAGTTTTCTTCCGGATTTCATTAAAAACAGCTCGGAGTGGGAATGGATTCTCTTTGGGTCCCCAGCTGTAGGTTGTACGAGTTGAGAGAAAAGTGGATTTGTTGTGGAAGCAGGTGAGGGATAAACTAAATCTAATATGAAACAGGGCCGGCTGTTAGCTTTTCCTTTTGAGCCGAATCCCTGTCGGAATAAACACTTTTCTCTCTTCACTGAAGTTTCCTAAATTGTTCTATTACGAGAAAATATTTCCGACAATAAGGGAATGTTGTTTTTATTAAATTTGTGCATAGCATTATCGTATCATACAAATATCTTGAACGCCCAAAACTTATAGGACATCATAAACTGCACAAAAATGAATATGTATAGCACTGATTTTGTTGTATTTACTTTTCCTATCGTTTTAATACCATCTTTATTATACAAAACAGTAACAATTATACTACAGTAAATATTGTAAATTCTAGAAATTTCTATAATAATGTAAATGCTAGGTAAAGTATATACTACAAAATTAGCAATATTCCTATTTATTTTTGCGCAGTATACATTGAGCGTAAGGATACAAGGGTTAATTTTCAAATCAGTTTCTCATACATATTGTTTATAATCTAACCTATTTTTTAAAAATAAAAAAACGGTAATATTGAATTATTAAGTATAACACAAATAAAAAGAACTGGTGTACGCAGTGGTGTCGTATTCCAATTGAAATTCAGCAAATTCCCATTCTCATCCCTGTCTTACAATACACCTTTTACATTGCACAGAGACCCTCTGATTTGTGTATATATCCATAAAAGATAATAAAAATAAATAAGCCAATGGGCTAAGAAACAGAGTAAGAAAATTAGAATTATTAAGATGCAGTTGATTCGAGTTGGGATGATTTTTCACACATTGGTTCCAAAGAATAAAAACTTATTGATTTTAGTAATATAAAAAAATGACACATTATAGGATTTCTAAAAGACCCAGGGAATTTATTTTAGCATAAATAAACTTAAACAAAACGTAGATTTAAGATCATTTAAAGTTGTTGTTTTGTTTTTTTTAATGATAGAATACACAAACACTTATTTGATTTTTTAAATATTTTATTTATCGAAATTTCATTTGCATAGGAAGTCTTATTATTTATTATTATAGTATATTTTTTATTCTGCTATTTAATAATCGTTTCATTGGAATTTTTCACAATTTTTACACACTGATGATTAGTAAACTCGCCTGACCAATTGGGACAGTACAGGGGACAATACATCATTAATGGCTAACGATGTGGTTTTGTATTATTGAAATTAATATTATATCGTAATAATCAATATTAATTTCATTATCGATATGAACTTAGGCGATAAGAATATCAGGGTCAGCTGTGGTCTAGTGATTAGCATAACAAACTACTACAAGATCGCGGGTTCGTACCCCGGCAGGTGGTATTTTTGGTTAGTTGGTAATTTTGAAAGGGAGTAAAAAATCCTTGGTCCTTCGGAAGGACGTTAAAATGGGATCCCGAGCCTGTACGATGCCATATACTCCTTAAAAATCCCTATCCTAATAAAACCTGGATATACAACATTTAGAGCCCCCACTCCAGCGTCGTCCGATTAGCCATAGCAACATAAAATGGCGTTAAATGAACAAACAAACAGAATATCATGCAGTAGTATAATGAATTGAAAACATTTCATGTGAGGCAAACTATTATATTTGCACGATAGTTTAATTTTCTTTACTTAACAACAAAATCAAGCTAAGCCCGTAACATACTAATACGGTTTTATTCCACATTAAAACTGAAATTTACAAACTTTATGTTAATAAAATAATTATTTTTCTCATAATTAATTAGATGCTTCTTCCTCATCCCCGAATTGCATGCCCCTTAAAAAAGCAATATTGAAACTTCAGACTACTAGCGGATTTTGGCTCAATAACTTATATTACCGGCTATTATTTTTATTTTACAGATAAATTATTTAATCTGTGGATGTACCCTGTGGAATTTGACGAACCTCCTGGGGCTTACCCTATAAAGTGGATACCCTTAATTGGGTCAAACCAGGCGGTTGAGGGTGATCATGGACACATCACTTCCCTGCACAGCCCTTGTACCATAAACAGTACAATCCATGTACTGTACTCAAGAATCTTCATGGGTAATAGTGTAGTAATAGTAATAGTAATAGCTTTCGGCAGTCTTACAATAACGTTAAAGGCACTTAACAATAACGTAATTGTCATAAGCAAATTACTTTTTAACAATTGTTGAATTTTAAATTTACATGTAATTGTAATTTATGTATAAAGATTTATTTATTTGCATACATAAGAACATATTTATTTATGTTTCCTTTCAATTACCGCGTTATACTATGTATAGATAGTCTCCTAGAACTCTATTTTGAACAGGCATACTATATACTAATTAAATGTGTTAGAGGAGCGTGAATATCAAGATAATTATAATAGTATCCATTACTTCCTAATCGATAACTACTTGTACTCTACGGATCAAAGGGTTTAGTTTCTGGGAGCCCATTAATCTTTGCCTGAAATAATTATATGGGAAAATACTATAATGTGTCAATAGCTAAAGCATAGCGTCAGAATCTTTTATAATTATAACAAGAACAACTGAAGAGGAATATAATTAATTAAACGCTCAGCGCATGTTATAAATCTCAGAATACTTGATGAAGACCCGTTGAAAGGCATTCCCTGTTCCGAAGTGATTTCGCAAATCCGTAGAAATCGGTTTAAAGATTACACAGAAGTAAATCTCTGCCTAAGTAATATACATACCTGTGCTTTCGCTAAGCCAGGTATATATGCGCATCTTGAAAAGCAACCTTCTAAACCAGAAAAGGCTGCTAACTCCTCAAGAAAATGGAGAATCGTTTTAGCTTTTATAATATCACATACCAGTTTCTGAAAGATCTTCAAGGTATTGTACTGATCAGGTAATCTGAAGTTTTATTTCAAAGATATACTTTTTCCTTTTTCACAACCCTAAAACTAATATGCTTATTTCAGTACTTTTTTATGCGATAATGCACTGCAAGGGAAATTGCTCAGTACGTAAAGAGTACATGATATCTAGGCCCCGTGATAGAGAACGGCTGTGGCAGAGAAATTATTTTTACAGCCGTGAATCGAATCCTTGGTATAGGGAGACCCTCCTTGTTCATTCAATCTTTATAAAGTAGTTGCTCCTAATTGGTGAAATAGCTAAAGTTTGAGCGGAATTTTTAGCTTAAAGTATAGCGCTTAACATGTTCTGAGCCCGGGAAACTGCAACGTACCTGTATGCACTATATCTGTAGTGACCATAAGTATTATACCTGTATATAATAATAATACGTAATAATACCTTTATTCACTATACCGTTAGTGACCACACGTCCCATTTTGAACGAGACTGTCCCTTTTTCGGTAACCTGTACCATTGTCTCCAAAAAAACCCGGGGACGGTAAATACTTCCGTTTTACTATACCTTGCAATTGGAGCTTTCCAAACACCTATAGGAGTATTTTCTCTAATAAATAAATTTTATACATCCGAAAAAAATAATTTGCAGGCCCCAATTGTGAAGGCGATGTTGACGACTTAAGTCAGTATTAAAAAAAAACTTGAGAAGAAATCTATATAAAATATAAATATAATTTTAAAAAGTATGTTGCAAATTATTTAATAATTACTGTTGAGAGGAACTTTGTTGAAATAAAGCTGATGGACTGGTGATTGATTTTTATTTTTTACAATTAATTATAATAAAAATATAATAATTAATCCAAATATAATTATTGTGAGCTCTAATTGTATTAAGTTACACATTTTCCAAATAAAGTATACTAAATTTATTTTAGTTTATTTTCATTGTTGACCCGCTAATTGGCGTGTATAAACGCACGTCCCATTTTGAGTTCAAAAATAAATGGTCAGTTTAGTTATTTCTTTCCTAAAAGTACAGTTATTTATATAATATTGATGTTGCAATTTTGGAGGGCCAGTTCTTGGAGAAACGGTAATTTGGCGCCACAGGTGTATATTGATCTTATCAATGCAATTTAATTTTTTTTTGAATTATTGTAATTTTACATATATATTTATTTTACGTATTTTAAAAGTATTTTACAGATTTAGATTTGGTTATTCAGACTTATGAGACTTAAATTGTGTATTCATCCTGAAAACATGGATTCAAAATGTTTTATGGTAACAATATTCTTATCGTAAATAAGTATTGATAATATCAATTATTACATTGTTTTTAATTATTTACTTATTTACTAAATACATAATATTTAGCATGTACTCAATAACTGTTGATTATGTAATGAATACTTTTGCTTCTATGGCGACTAATTTCCTATTTCGTTATGATATAAGCTTACACTTGTTTGTTTATTTAGTTAAAATACTTCCATGTTTTTATATAATTACCTACGAAAAGTACTCGTGTTAAGTAGCATTCCTGAGAAACTTTTCCCTTGCTATGAAGTTCTCTTTTCGGACTTGATGTAGGGGCTAGAGTGCTTTAAATCAGAGAGGAGTTAAGAGCTAGGGAGATTTATTAGGCTGCCTTCCTCAGGTAAGAGCTAACTAGACTCGGGTCTGCCGGCTTACAGGCCAATCATCAAGTGCTCAATAAATTCTAAGTTTCTTAAAGAAATAAATAAGCTATATAAATCCACAATAAAAATTATAAACAAATTAACATTAACCCGGAAATATGAATTTTAATACTGGTAATATTAATTATAATATGCGAACCCGAAACCCATTTCTGCCAGATTACTTTTATCGCAATCCTCCCATCTACGCCTCGTCCTACCCCTCAGACGTTTACCAGTACAACGTTAATTAACTTTTTATGAATTATTTTGTTACCCAACAATGTTATAAGCCCATCTTATTCTTCCCGACTTATTCAATAATATTAACCCCTCTGCAATTCGACTTTATGAAATCTCCTTAATTCTCCAATGGTCTCATCCTTTTTCAGTCCAAATATTCTAGGCAACACCTTATTTTTGAGTACCTTAAGGTGTTGTTTATTGTTCGGAGTTAGCGGCTACGTTTCACGCCCGTAAAGAAGAGTTGGTGGGATGTTATTTTTATAAATTCTGATTTTTAGATTTTATGCACCCTATACTTCCATGGTTTAAAACTATGGTGCGATTTTTTCAAAGATGGTTATTGAGTATCTATTATCTCTTGAACTAAAATATATTGAGTATCCTGTCACGACTATATACACGATGGAAAGTAAAAAAAAAAAAATTTGATATGATGCTATTTATCTTATCGGGCGGTATTATAAAAATAAATATGTTTTTGTACAACGAGCAAATGACCGTTTGCAATAAATAGGTCGCTCAGGTAGAATGGTTTGCTAACATGGTCAAGGTGGTTCATGAGATACCAATGAGGGGGGTCCAAGACTCCACCTTGAGAGAAGACACTCTGAAAAGATCCCGAGGAAGAGAGAGCGAGGAGACGGAAGAAGGAGGCCGGCGAACGATGCTGGGCGCAGAAGTGTCCTGAGGTGGCCTGACGAAGACCTACCTCGACCATGTGAGCAAACCATTCTACCTGAGCGACCTATTTCTTGCAAACGGTCATTTGCTCACTGTGCAAACACTTATTTATTTTTATAACACCGCCCGGTACGATACATAGCAGTATGATATATAGCAATGCAATAAGAAAATAAATTATAAAAATACTTCTTAAAAAAAATAATTTCTTCCCAAAATACTTTTATATAGTTTTATTATTTTTGTCATAACTGTCTTTAAAATATATCCAACTTTTTTTCCTTTTTTTTTTGTACTCAGTTTATTCAGACCTGACGAAGATCTGTAATGTGTGTCCAAACTGTTTGTCTTTTTTAATGTTCCTTTTTTTCTTCTACCGCTGATCAATGTGAGTCTTACTGTTATAGAATTACATTTTGATATCCATCCGGACATTTGTTTAAGAAAAAAATGTTTCTTTATTGTCTCAGATCCTATTGATTTGTTTCCGATTTGATGTACCTTGCCCATTCGATTTTTTTTGTTTTTTTTTCATTTATAGAGGTGCCTGTGTGTGATGGTCTCTATATTTTTTGCTATAATTAATTTATATAAAAAAATAAAAAATTTTTTAGTGAACATACCAGAATTCACTGAGTAACAGTCTTAAGGTCTGAGCTAAATCACATTTTTGGTTTATTTTACCTAATTTAATAATATTAAAACATTAATATCTGATTAAATTATCGCCTCATCCGTTAATCCTTCTCTAGTTTAATGTTTTTTTATTACAAACGAGTCCTGAACAAATACGCTTACTTCATTAAATATTTTCCGCTACCTTCTCCCTCATATAATAATGTTATTTTCCGCTTTAAGCATAGCACACATTTGAGTCGGATGTTTGCAATATTAAATTCGTGTTTTCCTAAGGCCGTACATTTTATTTTAAAAGTTATTCCTCTGAAGGAATGTTTGTTTTAGGAAACCATTTAGCCTTCTGTAGAGATGTTACATGACTCTGAATTCTCACCTGAATTCAGCCTTTCTAAACTATAGTCACATCGAATTCTGTCAAATAATTTTTTTTTGCAATAATTAGTACATATATCCAATGGTCGGAAACTTAAAACGCAGATCATCGAGTAACCCATTTGATAATGTCACTAATCCACTATAGATCCGAAAATAGAGTAAAATATATCGAAATAAATTATAAACCATAACATATATTTAAGAGAACATTTATAAATAAATTTCATTCAAATATGTTTGTAATTTTATTATCTTAATAAAATATTTCTTATTATTTACTAAAATACGGTTTTAATATAAAAATACCTCTCACCCAAACTTCTTGATAATTACATTTTTGCTGAATTTGACCCGCAAACAAGAAACCTTAAGACCTAAATATACATAATAGCATGTATATTTAAACAAATGTAATCACCAATAATGGAATTTAAACAAATATTACTGCCTTCACACTGACGTCCTTTTATCTTACAGAAATAGCATTGATAACGCATTGTACATGAAAAAAAATCCTTCAGCTATTGCAGATAATGTTTGTGAGTGAACTGTTAGAGACTTTAGTATGAACAAAAACACTTTTCAAATGTTGATCTGCTATTTTTGCCTATTTTTTCATTTCTTTTTTAATCTAGAAATAAATATATACTCTAGTTCAGAGAATTCATAAGGCAATAGAAAAATAATCAGCTATTAGTGTTTTATTGTCAATACTTTTAGGGGAAGTAACAATTCTATTTAATATTAAAGAAAATAAAGTATATGATAAATTCTAAATATGTTATAAATATAAGGATGAAATTGGTCCGGGAAGAGAGAAACAAATTCCTTAAATAATGAATATAGGATCCCCATACTTTTGACCTACATTACAAGCCCTGAATAAGACCTGTGAAGCAGATCGGATCCTAAAAAAAAATTTCACTATTTAAGATTTTTTTCATACTTTTTCCTTCACCCATTTTCTTCCTCATACTTATACTGCCAACTAATAATTATTCAAGATGAATTTTATAAATATATATATATCTATATATATATATATATATATATATATATATATATATATATAAAGTTTTAATATTGAAAAGTAAAAAGAGACCTTACATACATGTTAAGACCGTGGAAAAATTCCAACGAAAAGCCTTAAGTCTCCAAACTAAAACTTCTCCTCTTTCTCTTTCTATCCTGAGGATGCCTGAATGGGCTAAATATTGGACAGATAATTTATATTTCTGTTATAGTTTGGAGACTTAAGGCTTTTCGTTGGAATTTTCCTACGGTCTTAATATATAAAGTTTTGAAATAAATTTTTATGGAATAGTTTGTAAAATATACATTAATTAAAATCTTGATCAATAATTATAATAATATATCGGTTAACATTATATCAATAAATGATATATTTATCTTTAATAAATATTATGATGATCTTAAAGCTTGTGAATAAGAAAATTGATAAAATATCTCGCGGAAAAAATACCAATATACATATATAAAAATATATAATGATTAAAAAATAGATTAATAAAAATATCTCATTAGCCCATATAGATTCTCAGGATCGTATTCTGTTTAAGATGTTTATTTAAAGAAATGCTGTTTTAATTTCTTTCTTAAAGATAATGTAGAAAGTACAGGCATGAAATATTGCCATATTCAAAAGGAAATAAGAAAAATAAATTTAAACTATTTTGAAATAAAAAAGGAACCTCCGTAACGGTTCCACCTACATTTGAACTCGGATCGCTGGATTCAGACTTCAAAGTGCTAACCATTACACCATGGGACCGAGTGAAGGAAATGGGTATTATTAGACACGTGACCACTTCTATTTTATTGTTTCCATTTTTATTATATAATTTTATATTACACTATTATTTTATTGTACTTTACAGACAATAAATCGTATTGGTATATATATTCTATAAAAATATATTTCAAATGCTTACCTCCTGATGTCTCTGTTTTTTATTCATGGATTAAAATAAACACATCATAATATTCCAATTTAATCAATAAGAAAAATGATTATCGCTTAATATTAAGAACGTTGAAAACCGAAAGTTCTAACGTAAGAAAAACTGACAGCATCAGAACTAAGCTAAGAGGAGAAAAAAAAACTTGGAATGAGTTAAGTAAATATTAAAAAATGAATGTTCTTTTTTTACTGAATTATTACAACAATTATTGCCAATAATTAGATTACTTCTTGCTATTAAAAAAATAAAACGAAGGAATAACTATAATTTAACATAACTGGAACATGGTCAGATTGTTAGTTTATAATTTATAATATATTAGTCTGCAGTTAATATTGAAGTTAGTTCGTATCACAAATTTTTCTTTGTAAATAAATTTATAAAATATTAAATAGTTTATAAATATAAATAAAGCTCTAAAAAGAAATATTAAGAAGCAATATAAAATATATAATTAAAATTTTGATTAATAATAATTGTATAGATTAATTAAAATTACATTATCAAATGATATAATCATCTTTAATAAATATTATGACTATGAAATAGCAATTAATTATCTTTAATAAATGGTATGGTATCACTCCATTCGACAATAAATGGACTTTTTTCTTACAAGTCAAGTCTCTGTTTGACTTACGTAAAGGTAGAAACACAAGAAAATAATTAAAAAAAATAATTAAATTATTAATATAACATGGATACATCTATCTCATTACAGTGTATGAGATTTCTTTTAACAAAAAAAAATATAAAAACTTATTAAAAAGAAGGGAAAAAATCACCACTTTAAATATTTGATGGCATTTGTGTCTGAGGATATATTAATATAATACAATGAATTATTATTTTTTATTTAATTAGTGTGTTTTATTTTAAATGTAGAAAGCAGCGGAAAAAGATAGAATTATTACTGAATAGAAATTCTTTTATTAAAGTAAAATATATCACCAAAACTGTAGTTACTCAACACTTTTCTAAAAATAAATAATAAATAAAAAAAATATAATAATAATTATTCGGCAAATAACCGACACAAGAAAAGTTTTTGTAAATTTATGTTGTTTTTAAAAAATAATTTGTCAGAGTTAAATTAAAAATAATGTAAATTTGTGTGAGTTAAAATACTATAGATTATTAATAATAAAATTTTATTTTTTAAAATTTATTATTCATAGTAGTATATCATATTAATAATATACTTTCCTGGTTTACAATAATAAAGATAAAGAATAGATAAGATCCTCCTACATAATAGTACTTCCCTCAACTCATCCGGTCCCATGGTGTAACGGTTAGCACTCTGGACTTTGAATCCAGCGATCCGAGTTCAAATCTCGGTGGGACCTTAAATTTTATATTTTCTATAATTTTTTTTTAAATTTTACGACCTACTGAAAATCAAAGAGAATGCATGTTTTTTTGCGGTTCGGAGAAAACAAAAAATTTTTAAAATTAATTTTCTAAATGCTTTTGTACTTATTTTTATGGTATTTATAAAAAAAAGTATGAATTCATTTTTATATATTTTTTATTGAATAAAATTGAAAAATAATTCTATTCTGGGATAAGGCCCCTTAAGTAGCAGATGTGTACAAAATTTAATGAATACATATCAATGAGCTACATGATAAGCTACATGATGAGCTACATGCTTACTTAAGTACAATAGTATTATATATATATATATATATATATATATATATATATATATATATATATACACAATAGTACGTGTGTAATGCTTAAAATAAATAATAAAATAAAAAATTTGAATAAATCTGAGTGTTAGTTATAACTTAACTGGAGATGCCTGTAGATTTTCGCGTTATTAATTTATCAAACTGTTTGATAATAATAATACACGGATTAAAAGATCTGTATAGAATTAATTAAATGGATGTAGATTAAAATTGTGGGAACTAATTTACAAATAGGAAAATTATAAACAATCATCAGGTTTGTTTAAAAAAATTATTAATTTTGTGGTAGGCGAATTAACAAAAATAAACGTTATGAAATTTTATATGAAATCATAGCTAGATTTATCAGGGTTATGTAGCAAGTATAGCTGTAATGTAGCAAGATTTAATCAAATCTTGACATCCTAAGTGTCTGATTCTTTAAAGTATGGTAACACGTTTTAAGTAATAGCTCTTTAAATTTACTGCTTTTAATTATCTTTAGATCAAATTAAATTAGAAAGCATATTTTCTAGGCATGGCAATGTCCATCGCGTCTTGTATTGTTACAGAAAATTTAGTTCGGATAGTCGATTTTCGGATGATTGACGTTCGATAATCGACGCTCAGGGCTTTACAATGAACGCCTTTCGGTGCTTGAAATGGAAACATGGAGCTTCAGGCCTAACTGAATCATTCACAGCTTGGGAGCCATGTGCGCTCAAACACTTAGCGGGGAGGAAATTCGAGAGGTAATGTTTGTTCTGCTGTAGAAGAACCATCGGGTTGGCTTTACACACACCACTCGCCCGGAAAATCATTACCAAACCAGTTCAAATTTTCATCGGGCCCTCTGATTTAAACTACCTTTATTTGCACCGTCCCAGGGTAGCTGATAGATTATCCCCAAACATCTAAAACGTTAAAAAAAAAAACAAGAAAATAAACTGATTTAGAAAGAAAAAGAAGAAAAAACATTTTTAAATCGTGAAGTTCAACGACCTTTAACATAAATATGTCTCATAAATTCGATCAATGGCGTATTTAAAAGAGTTTAAAATGGTCATGAAGTGGAGTCAATAAATTGCACAAAATAAGTTGTTATTAATTTTATATAAAACAGTGTGGCTTTTTGGAATACTTTTTATATTTCCAATTCTACTTATGTTCGAAGTAATGACAGTAAAATGCTTCTTAGAATATATTCTAATTTACAAATTATACTTAATGCATTCATTTAATTCTATCTTCCGTAGTAATAATATTGTTAAGACCTATTAGCTGTTGTTTAGAGAAGAACATATATAAAATGTTAAATTTATTTCCTGAAGATGTAATTTCACTTGTTAGCTAGAACATTTAGTACTAAAAGCAAAGGATAGTTTACAGATTAGCAGAGGGAGAGATAGTTCCCCTACATAGAAGTTAGGTGTCTGTCACAGACCTTCCAGCTTTATAAAAGTAAAATAAACTATCACCCCACTAACATCTTATAGTTGATAGAGAGAAAAAATTGAAACATAAGATATGTGACACTATTTTGATCATTAGGAGTATCTAAATATCGTAAACAGGGTGTTGGACATTGAACAGGTAGCTTAAATGTCCATAAGGAACGGTACATCTACTGAGACAGGACGTCAGTCGTTGGCAAGAAGTGGGCAACTCAATATGACGACTGCCCCCCCATGATTTTTCTTTGTAAGAAGAAATATAACTTAACTTGTAACAATGATCAGCACACAATAAATATTATGTTATTCAATGAGTTGAAAAAGGATCTTTATTTACTTAACAACCCTAGTCAGTCAAGTTTAGAGATGAGAGGGATATGTCTCTTATTCATCGATGATATAGAATACTATACCTCAAGTAAAGCAATCTCAGGATGGCATACCATTTTATTATTTAAATATTAAACAGATCAAAGGATCTGACTTTCCTTGTTAGAGAGGAAAATAGTTGACTGGGAGATCTAATGGAGGATGTAATTAGTTGGGGGGTGCAGTCATAAATAAACACCAAATAAGTGAAGACTTATTTTTTATTTGTGCCGACGTTTCGACCTTTGTAGGTCATCTTGAGGGCTAATAGGAGAGGCGGCTGGGTGAACCTTGTAACTGCACGGTGTTCTGACTTTTCCTTTAGATCATTGCTTGGGCAGTGAAGCTAATGTGGCAGAATAGAGATTAAAAATTAAAACGTTAAAAAATATTTGTTTCCTACATATTTCTTCATCATAGTGTACCGTATTGGTATATTGAAGGACTTTTTTTACCTACTTGGTAGACATTTTTTTTTCCCGATGATCCCATTCTGGGCCATAAAAGGTCCCTCCACCCTTCAATATAGGAAAGTAATTGAGTCCCAAGGTGGCGATTTATTTATTATATTGGAGGTGAAATGGTCAGCCAGGACACAATGGCGCCCTTCTCGTGTCCCTTAGCAGGAGCAAGTGGAAGGTCCGTAATATAGAAGGCTGAGCCCTAGAAGGGTCGTCTTATCTCCGAGTCCATTTCCCGAGGAGGGTGAAGGATGGAGAAAATTACTGGTCCAGTTGGCTCAGGCTCCAGTTCGACGGTTCTCTCTTGACGCCCCTTCAACAACTTTCTAAACTAGAAGTATTTTGTAAGATATTGAAACTTTTTTCATGTTTATTAATAAGCGTTATTATTTATTTGAATTGATGGTAATATCATTATAAATTAAAAGAAAAAAAAATGTAACGAGATCACGGTCAAAATAAAACGTGGATAAATAAATAAAAGATTCCATGCAAACATGTAACGAAATATAAACCTGTGCTACTACAACCCATGAAGGGTTTTATGTTCAGCAGATAACAAGCACTATACTGTTTCTTTGACAGAGGTTGTGAAGGTTGGTTATTTATCCGAGATCACGCTTAACCGCTAGGTTTTCCACCAATTAAGGGTACGCCACTTTAAAGCTGAGCCCCAGGAGGGTCTCCATTTGCAGTATCCATTTGTGGCTATTAACAGATGGCTACTGTGGTTAACCAATAGATTAAATAATTTATCTGCCACAGCCGGTTTTGTACCTAGAATCAATAATTACCAATTATACCTAGAAAATACCTAGAAAGTATAATTATTATTATTATTAGAATCCTTGGCACAGAAACTTGTTAAACCTTAATTAAAACAATTAAAAGCAGTAATATAAACAAAATGCTAACCTCAGGTGACCAGTTGGATTCATCATTTTGCTAATTCATCTGTTTTCACCCGTGTCGTCAAATTTTTTACCGACGTTTCGCTGGCAAGACGTTTCGGTTGAGGCTATATACTACTATGATAAAAAATTAAGGTGAAATTGTCATTTAAAACTCCCGGGCATTAGGAAGGCAAGTAAATTTTTTTCCTAGGTTGGTAGCACTGTCTATAACATTTGCCAAGAGTCTTTTTGTCAAAAAGTTTGTAAACAACCAAAAGTAAATTTTTCGATTTTTAACTATGGGTGATTTTGTTGAGCAAAGAACTTGCGTCAAAGTTTGTTTGCGGAACAAGAAAAAATCGAATGTAAAAATCGAAAAATTCACTTTTGGTTGTTTACAAAAACATGTGTAACTGGGAGAAAATCAAACCTTTTGACAAACAGACGCTTGGCAACTGTTATCAAACTACCAACCTAGGAAAAAAAGTTACCTGCCTTCCTAATGCCCGGGAGTTTTAAATGACAATTTCACCTTAATTTTTGATCACTGTAGTGCAAGGAAGACCTTTGGCCGCTTAATGCATTCCTCTAAGACCACAATCTTGATACACGGGGGTAGGGTTATCTTTCCTAGGCCCGGTTCCCGTTGAGTTGTCTCCACTTTTCTGAGGGGCCTCACGTACCTTACAGATAATTGCATGCCAAACTGGAGCCTCGTGGCTTTTCCCTTGCAACCCATCCATGTGCTAACCATGCTCGATAATGCTTATCTTAGATTAACTACCATATATGCGTGTGTGTGTATATAAAAAATAGCAAATAATATATAATGAATGTTAAACAGAAAATTCCGACCAAGTCAAATATTTCTCTTTAAAAAAAATATTTAAAAATAATCACCAACAAAAGAACAATAAATAAAATATAAATCGGCGTAAGTCAACGAGGTTTAAGTAATGTTCAACGAACACTCTTCCACGTGAAAACATCACAAGAATTGCGAGAACATAGGGATAAAGAATCGGCGAAGAGAATAGAGAGGTGGATTTGTCTGACTTGGGTGCGACCCCTGGTAGCTCAGTGGTCAGAGCACCGCACTAGAGATGCGGATTCGAATCCCGGCCTAGAGAAATCTTTTCTTTTCAAAATAAAAATAGTTAAACAGAAAAGTTTCTTAGTTTTTGTTCGGTTAATCGTACTCTGCTTCTTTTATTTGTTCATTTTTGTTTACATTATTTTAACTTCCAACTCAAAGTAATAGTATACAGGCAATATGTTGATATGTCATGTTCAGTTGTAGGCATACATCTACCTATGCCGTAAATTTAATTTAAGTATGACGAAAATTCAATTTATACAATTTTATAAACCAGAATCCTAGGTCCAACATGGCAAAGGCTTTTTAAATATCCATATTTTTATATAGAACTCCAGAGCGATCATATCAGTTGAAAACTCCCTGAGAGACATTTTACAAATTCGCAAAATTAAACAATTATACAATTACGACTCATGAAGAGGCCGATAACTCTTTCTTGGAAAACGGTTGTGTGGGAGCTGATTCTGCTAGATCACCCTCAACCGCCAAGTTTTTCCCCCTCTGTTACTAAGCCAATCCGCTCCCGCATATATTTTATTTTATATCAGTTAAGCGGATAACTGAATTTTTATAATTGTTTTGAAACAATATATATTCCAACTAAACCTGGGGATTTGAAGAATAATTTACGCATGGTATGATTCAGTTGATTAGGAGACAAAAGTTTACAGTTATCCAATTACTTGCTTACAGAAATCATGCAGTGTTTGCCTTGGTTACGGACGTTACGAGTTATACCTCAATTCGTTGTATACACATTTACGAAACAAACAAATTAGCTTTGACGCTGTTGCTGAGTTAAAGCGTAACTAGTTGTTGAGTTACACGGGTTGTTGAGTTTATAATTCTTAATTAAACAGTAACAGCTGCTCTAATTAGTGGTGTGGTGTATATAGTCACATTACGTGGAGCGTTGAGATAATTTAAAAAGTTTATATTTATTACGTGGTTTTAAAAAATATAAAATTTATTAAATTTATATTTATAGGCAATCAGGATTGGTTATGTCTCCCCACATAATTTATATTGACTTTTACACTGAGTAAAGGCCAGTTAACAATCTGCTAACAAGATACTCGAAAGATAAAATAAACAAAAAACAAATAAAAAAAATTTAAGAAAGTGCAATATATATGAACGAATAGAACAATTATATAATATGAGGAAATGCTTGGGTTTAAGTACCTTCAACTATCAATAAATAATATCAATACATTTCCGATCTCCTTCAATTCAAAGCCTCGGCCCACTGCCGTTAAACTCGATCTCAGCTATCAGACCTATATACAGCATCCCACCGAACAGCAGGTTATCATTGAGCATTCCTTATCCGATTCTCGTCCTGTTGAAACTCTATACCTTCATAAATTCGTCATTAAAATATTCTTCCAACCTTCTAATCCCGTATATTCAATCACCTAATATCCTTACGATTCCCAAAATATCAGAAATGATGTATTTCGTTTTGAGATGTACTGGCTGGACGGTCATCAGCAAATGGTACTTAAGAAATGTTATTTCTCAAAGTCTATTGCATGCATTGATTGAGCACACGAAAGACAAGCTGCAGCAAGCCCTGGTGGAATGGGAGGTCTTAGTGCTATCAAGAGAGGAACAAGAAGACGTCCAGCTGATCTGTAATGGGGAGGTACTTGAAGAGTTGAAGTTGTAGAAGAGTACACCTACTGGAGGACAATCATCAACAGCAGGGGAAAATTGACCAATCCAAAAGTAGCTAGCAGATTACCCAAAGCCAACATTGAAGTTGAGCATAAGGAAGTTGGAAAGGAAACAAAAATGCACATTTATAAATCAGTTTACCTTCCAACTCTGACTTACGGAAGTGAAAGCAGGGTTATGCCCGACTAGCAAGCTAGCTGTGTGACAGCTGCGGAGATTAAATTCCTATGGAGAGTCGCTGGAAAGACCAGGAGGGACCGCATAAAAAATGGGAGGATTAGAGTAGAACTAGAAGTGACTCAGCTAAGGGAATCCATAAAAAGCAGCTAAAGTGGTTTTACCACATCTGTCGGATGGATGAAGAGAGAGAGCCAAGGAAGGTCGTGGAAGCTAGACCCAACTGGGAGGAGGCCAAGAGGACGTCCCACAGTTTCCTATCAGGAATAAATTCAGCGCATTGGATGGGAGAGAGGCAAGACCCTCCTGGAAATGAGGCAGCTGAGTAGGGACCGAGGGCATGGCTGCATTGGGTGGAGACTCATCTACACAAGCAAGTCATAAGAGAAATTCAAAGAAGAAGAAGTTCGAGAATAAAATATTCTAATAAAATTTTGTGTTTTAATGAAGATGTATGCGCGGTTGTATATGTGTATGTATATATTTTCCTTCTAAATTGACTGTTCACACATCTAATTAGATTTTAGAAAAAAAAGTTATCTTAGTTGTCTTAATTAATTCTTTCGGTAATTTCGTTGTTTTAGTCATTTAGTAAGATTGGCAAAGGTATTAGAGTCTGGTATCTATAAATTTCCTCATTAACACTCTTAGCAACGTTACATAGTACACAAATTGTCTTTGTCAAGGGTCAGCAAACTATTACCCACGGATAATATTAGTTATTCATGGACTAAGTTCCTAATACATTTATACTTTAATATTAAACCAAACCTGTCTTTTTTGGGTGACAAACAAGTTTTAAGCATTCCATACACTCAAAGCAACAGCTCTATTTAGAATTGACTCTGCTGAAAAAATACAGATGTCACAATTCACTTGAAACTTTTATCTTTTATTTTTGCCGAAAAGTCTTTGAAGGTTGAGAGGGTGAGAGGGGGCAGAAATACGGATCTGACCTCTTTCAGTTTGAACAGTTTCATAAAAGAGAATCCGTGAACGGTGGGCTTCTGTTTATTGTTTGTTCATTTTTTAAACGAAAACAAAAGAAAAATGATTTTCACAGAAGCTGTAACCATAATAGTAGAATAATATGGATATATTCACAAGCAAACCATTAATAACCATTAAAGCAAAATATTAAAAAAAATTATATCATACAACAATTAAAGAAATTATAATTATTTTTTGTTTCATTAAAATAAATTTCATTTAATTGCTAGTTTCGCACATCTTAATAATTTGAATAAAGGAGATCTGAAACATTTACTCCCAAATCCCAATATATAAAAAAAATGCAATCCATATAACCAGCGAGGTCGCTCAATGGTTAAGCCTTGAGTTGCCGTGGCAAAAGAACCTTATTGAAAATCGACTGCGGCAGATAATATATCTGTTAAAAGCCGAGGAAGGGCCCTGTGAAATCTGAAGATCCTCCTTGATATCACCCTGCTTTTATTAAGTGGGTACCCTGAATAGGGAATGGGAACTGGCGGTTGTTCGTGTTCTCAGACAAATATTCTCCCTGCAAAACCGTTGTTCTAGAAACGCTATAGTATCTACCTTTACTAACAGAGCCCAATGCTCTTCATGGTAGCTAGTTGTATAGTTTTTTTTAAAACCATATAAACATAAAAATTACCATTTCTTTTTTGTTTTCTATTCTCCGTATTGTTTATTCATTTAACGCCACTTTATGCTACTATGGCTAACCGGACGATACTACATTGGCAGTCCCAAGTTTTGCCTATGTTGGATTAATTAGGATTGGATAGTACCCGACATCGTACAGGCTCAGGACCCCAATTTATGTCACTTTCGAAAGGTGGCATAACCAAGTATTTTTAACTTCCGTTAAAAATTCTTAAGACTATCTGCCAGGCTGCGAACCCGCGATCTTATGCATATTAGTTTGTTATGGTAACTACTAGACCACAGATGGCCACTATTCATATTGAACATTTTATCGGATTAATTAAATGATTTCGTTTGCATACGATTAACTCTCGGAGACGCAGCCTTGTTTGCTTGCCTAAATTCGTTTTCCTCCCTCCTGAGGACCGCTCTGAATAACCTGGAAACGTATCCGCTGGCTGGAGAGACCCGCTGGAGGTTTCTTCAATCACTTTAATGGCCCCAGCCACTTTCCTTTCTCTCAGTCCGCTCGCCCGTGGCTTCCTCCATCACTCTCGCCTTCTCTCTCACTTACACTCAATTGCTCCTTTTCAAGCCCACTAAACCTATAAATTAAATTTTTTATTACTGCTTAGTCGTTCAAAAGTATTTGGAATTCATGAACTATATATCTTTATACATATTTTTTTCTGTTCGTGTGTCACTGAATTCTCCTCCTAGGCGGTAGGAACGATTTTGATGAAATTGTTTGTGTTCAAGAATGTTAAAAAAAAAATATATTGAAATCTACAAATGTATTATAATAATAATGACATGAATAATACATAGTGGCATAGATGACGGCAATTTGATAAATTAAGTGGTGGTAATTAAATAACAAATTCAACTTAGACGATCGATAGGCCATCTTCTTTTCGGACGCCTCGGGGGATTATCCAGAATTAAAGAAATAACTAGGTTTTAAATTAGTGGAATTCAGCGGGAATAAAGTTTGTCATGAAAGGAATGAATTTGCCCATCGAGTTCAGGCCAAATCAACAACAAATAAGACATAGAGGTCATTATGGATAACTGAATTCTTTGCACACTTCTTAAGGACCGATGGCAATTCAATTATTTAGTTATACTTAATTTATTTATATACAATAGTTTATTTATGTTAGAGAAGAATTGGTTGACTGTAACATCTAATATAAGGAAGAAATATTTGAGGGTGCAGTCAATAAAAAATGACTTGAAAAAAATGGCCGCTTATAATAGTTTACTTAATACCCTGGGTTTATTTAATGTTTATCTCATTACACTGTCCAGGATCTTCAGGATTACAATATTTTATATTTGAAGATACGATAGTATCCTATCCCTGGTACTAAGGCATATACACGGTTTAATCATTAAGACAAGCATATGACTACTGGCACCACAAGCTGGCGATTTTCCTATATTCTGCAAAAAAATTATATATTTATTTATGAAATTCTTCTGTTCTTCTATATGTCCCTGAACTACTTCTAAAATGTTTGACCGATTTTATTCAAATCTTGTGTGGGTTCAGGAGTGGCTTAGGTTCATAATTCGATCCTATTTTTCTTAATTAAAAAAAAATATACCTCCCATAAATTTTTTTCAATTAACAGTTTTAAGTTTAAATTTAAAACATGGAGCTGTAGGCGTAGCATAGCATAGCATGAAGCTAATTTTCATTTATTTCATTGACAGTGATTTGCATAACTTGAGTACCACACAATAAAAAAGAGTATGCAAAATATGTGGTGATTGTTCCGAAGTTTCCCTCTTTTAAGTAAAATTCGGTTATCCGAACTCATTTTTTTTGTACCTTAGGGAGCGGAATCGTGTTATATTTTCAGTGAATTAGTATAGTAAGACATTGGCTTGAAATGGAGTTGTTGCTTTTATTGCAAATCTTTCATCAAGCCCAAAACTACGAGAATGACGGAATATTGATTCCGCTTCCCTCAGTACAATTAACTCACTCTGTGTATAATTCGACTTAACCATATATTTACCGGGGCTTTATCTATGGCGAGGGAGTGGAGTTACTCGGTAGTAGAACGCTGAGTTGCAATGCCAAAGTCCTCAAGACTTGCTGGCAAGAATTTTATTTAGTCTGTTAGCGGCAGGAGATGGATCATATGGGATCTAGAACCCTTCTGTGGCTCACCCAGTCTGTAAAAATTGGGTACTCAATATAAGGAGGAAAATCTGGCGTCTAAGACAAATCCATCTTCTGTTGTCAAGGAAACAGTACAAGTACTGAATCCCAGACCCTTCATTGGCTTTGGTGGTACAGGATTGTAGTTATAGTGATGAATTAGCACGGATTCCATCTATAAACTAATATTTTCAGCTATGGGTACTAATAATATCCTTAAATTGACAGCTAATATTCGCTCACATCAATAGGAGTTGAGAATTCGGTTGAAAAGTGGAGAAGACGAACCGGGACGAAAGAAATTTGAATGGGAGAAGACCCTCCCCCTATCAAATACAGGCCGATTGAATTGCAAATCAATTTATCTCGACTCTTCTTGCCCCGGCCTCTGCCAGGATCTCAATTTTTTTTTCCAATTTATGAGATCTATTAGTAAATTTTAGTGATCGATAAGAGAGTATGGCGATGCTTAAATACCGGTATTACTGAGTATACAAATATTACAGTATTAGGGGAGGATATTATTTAAACGTTCAATAGAAAGTATAATAATGTTTTTAATTTAGTTAAAATAAGTAGGAAGGTAAAACACACTGGCAAACATTAATAGGTTTTTTTAATGATTGCCAGTGTGTTTTCACTTATATTCCATTCATCCCTATAGTTTTATTTGATGCTATATTTGTATTGTTCCAGTTTATTAATGTGTCTGGGATCGAGGTTGCTATGCTGAGGATCTCGGGTTCAAATTCGTCTGTGATAACTTGAACTACTGAGTGGAAAAAAGAAATACCTCGATTTTTGTTGTAATATAAACTGAGATAGCCATTTTTCTTGTAGACACATTTACTCAGCAGAAAATGGGGATACCTCAATAGCTCTAGACCATTTAAAATAATTATAATAACTTATAATAAGTGAATAACTCGAGAGCCAACTTTTTACCAGAGTGTAAAATAACTTTATGTCTTTAGCGATTCTTGCGGGGGACACATTCGAAACCACACCCCACCCTAACGAGATTGTTTTTAGGACTTACAGGGACAGAAAGATTTAACATTATCCATCAGTATTTCCCAGTAATGGGGCATCGCTTTTTAGGTTGAGATCGCAACTTCGCTTGTGTAAAACGTGTTATAAGGAGACATGACCGTGTATACTCGTACCTACCGTCACAGTATAAAGAGGTGATAGCAAGCGCTCGAAAAAAATACACCCATTTTACGACAGTTACAACAGGTTACAAATGAAGAAATCTTGAACTTCAAGGATTGGTGGCCACTCTATTTTACGAAATCCAGCAATTCCATTCAGGACAAAAAAGTTATAGTTTTAATAAGCAAATACAAAAATTTAAATACAGTTCTCAATCAAAGGGATACCTAACTGCATCCGAGTTTATCAATGGATTTACAGAAGATGTTTTAAACTTATTAATGGAAATCCAAGGGAATTGAATCTTCCTTGAAACAAAGCTTGCGTTGGTTCTATTGGTATTAAAAAAAAAACTAGATGATGTGGGAAAAATCTTACAATACGTACCAGATGACAAGAGGCAGTTCTATACAAGCATTTTATTATGGAGTACTAGCTTATGCCCGCGACTTCGCTCGCGTGGAATTTGGTCTGCCACATAAAGTTTCGTGAATGTTCATTTAAAAAAAATAATTTAATTATTTTTTTAAATATAAGTTACTCGTACATCCAAAATTTCAGATGTCTAACTTCAAAACAGACGGATTCTATACAACCTTTGAACTCCTATTACATTAAGGGGGAAACTCTTGGGGTGGAATTATCCAATTTTTTTCTTAAACTATACAAAGAACCTATCTACAAATTTCAAGATGGTAAGTTCCTGATTACGTACTATAGCGGGGGGGGCACATGCCCCCGTGCTTTCCCCCCTAAATCCGCGCTTGCTATAGCCTATGGGTTACTCTGATATATAACCTATATCACTGTAAAGTTTTATCCAAATTCGTCCAGTAGTTTTTGCGTGAAAGAGAGACAACATACAAACTTTCACATTTATAATATTAGTAAGACAATAGAGGGAACCGAAGATGACGAGTAACATATTATAATCCAAGTCAAGTAAAAACTGTGTTAACTTGTGTACTTAAAAGGGTAATAAATTTGTATTTGAAACATTTTTCAGTATTTCATTAATGATTTTACCTCACAATATCTCTGAATACAGTGCAGTACTTGGTAAAATATATCAAACATAACTCAAATACATATTGTAAATGATTCCACCAAATGAGTGAAAAAGGGAATAACTTTTAAATAAATAAATAGTTCCTAAGTCTTAAAAGTTTAAAATAATGTTTTAATGGATATGCAGGGTGTCCCGAATTTAAATGGCAAAACTTCAGGAACTTATAGGGGACCGAAAAACTAAGACAAAAAGTCCTTTAGAGATTTGCTCGTTATTGCTTAGTTTTAGAGAAAATCGCAAAAAAAGAAACAAAACAAGTTTTCATTTTTATACTTTTTTATTTACATTTATATTTATGTTATGTTCTTTTTAATGTAAATATTGCTCAAAATATTGTCCTCTTGCACCAATGCAAGCATTACATCTAGCTTGATAAATTGCAGCTAAACATTGTTCTGATGATATTTGGTCCACTGCAACTATGATTCGGTCTCTTAATTGCTTCCTTGAGTTGTTTGACACCGAATAAACTTTCTGCTTCAAGGTTCCCCATACGAAGAAAACCATGGGTGTCATATCAGGTGATCTGGGTGGCCAAGGTACTACTCCTCCACTTCCAATCCATCGTTGTGGATAATTCATATGCAGCCAAGCTCGAGCTACTCTGCTATAATGAGCTGGACATCCATCAAGTTGGAGCCACACTTCAATCCGCTGTTGTAAGGGAATGTCATCTAAATCATTAGGAAAACCGTTCTCCAAAAAATATGTAAATGTGATACCATTCAATCTTCCAGGTAATAAATATCTTCCCACCAGTAATCCGTTCCAAATTCCAAGCCAAACGTTAATAGCAAATTCATGCTGAAACCTGTTCTCTCTAATAGCTCTGGGATTCGCAAGATCCCATACATGATAATTTCTTTGATTAACAATTCCTCTTCTTGTAAAGGTAGCTTCATCGGTCCATATAATTTTTAATGGAAATAAATTATCATCGCGAAGTTTTTCAAGAAACCAGTAACTAAAATTCAATCTCTTGACATAATCTTGAGGCAATAAATTCTGAACTTTTTCAAGATGGTATGGGTAGCGATTATCACCTTTCAAAGTTAGCCATATTGCTTGCCACGATATTGCTAATGCAGCTATAGCTCTTCGGATGCTAGTCTCAAGATTGTTATCGAAGTGGCGTTGGATACAATTTCTTCTCCGATAATCTGCTCTTCGTGCTGCCTGGAATCGGTCGCCTTCATTACGTATTAAGAACGACCCAGTCTCTCGTAGTCTATTAAAAGTTAACGAAAAGACTCGTCGATTAGGCACTCTTCAATTTGGAAATCGGCGCGCATACTCCCGCACCGCTTCTAAAGCATTACCGTTACAGAGACCATACACAAAAATCATATCAGCCTTATCAACATTAGAATATGTATGCGGCATTGTGGCTGATGCTATTCACACAAAAATATCTGAGTAACTGACCGAAGACTGATTTAGGAATTATAATCCTAGAAGGAAGCCAAAATGTAAACAAATAAAAGAATGTAAAGGATAACATTAACTGTTTACATATCTCACTGCCTAGCCTGACGAACTTTGAAAGGTGATAATCGCTACCTGTAACATTTTTGTTTTGTTTCTTTTTTTCGATTTTCTCTAAAACTAAGCAAAAACGAGCAAATCTCTAAAGGGCTTTTTGTCTTAGTTTTTCGGTCTCCTATAAGTTCCTGAAGTTTTACTATTCAAATTCAGGACACCCTGTATATTAAAATTCCCCATGTATAAAAGTATATTTTTCATGTTTAATATTATTTTGTAAGGTCAACAGAAATCTATTTAGACATTTTTTTGCGTTTCTGAAACAGGCTTCAGTCACTTATTCCCTTTTCCCACTCATTGGTTGAATTGTTTAATATAACCATGGATGATGGCTGATAACCATGGATGGATGGGCCAGCGATATATACAGACCCTCTTAGGTCTCATCCAGCCCCAACTTTTAAATGAATATTCAGCATGTATTATTGTTTAATTAAATCTATTTACAAAACGTCCCAATATCATCTCTAATCATAAAATTATTGTTGGTTGTGATACAGTTTATTTTTTAATGAATCTGTGTGATAAATGAAATTTATAAATACTTTATTTTCAATTAACAACATATTATACAAAATAATAGACTATATTATTACCATTGGTATAGATGAGGTAGAGCGAGGTGGATCAGTGCTGAAGCGTTCGGTAGCTTTGCTCAAGATTCCGATTTGAAATTCAGATGCGGCATATAAATTAATCTACCACAGAAGAACCCTGCGGGATTTAGTGCTCACTCAGCCTCTATAAAGTGTATACCCTTAATTGGGTGGAAAACTGTAGTTGAAACGTGATCTCTGACAAAGCATCGCTCTGCACACCGTTGTCTTAAAATCCCTACAATCTCTGCATTCACTGATCCCAAGACAATTCATGGCCTATAGTGGTACAGGTCATATATATTGTAATGTAATATCTCATATTTTGTTATTTTTAACTTCATAATTTACTATTCTTATCAATATAGTACATATATTATTATTCTTTGTCATATATACATATATTTATATATCATGTATATTTAGCCCTGAAGAAGACCTACAACGTGGGTCGAAACATTGGCTTTACGAATAAACAGTTCTTACTAAAAAGAATTTTTTACCCTAACCTTCCTCTGGTAGAATTATATTTTTAACTATTTTTTCTTTTTTTAATTCTTTCATCGTTATGTTAAATATGTCAAAACATAATTAATAAATGCATATTAATTCATGTAGGTATATTGTTAGGGATCTAAATTTGGGAAGAAGGGCACGAGGTCAGTTGAGATCTGCTTCTGTTGTTCTAAATATAACTCAGGCCTCCACCAATTGATCGTATATCTTGTGGACTTCTGCATCACAAGGGGCATTAACAAAAAGACAATTTCCCGATATATATTTTTTTTTTATCTTTTCTCTTTCTTTTGCCTTTTAAATGATATATATATATATATAAATAAGACCAGGTCACCGTTTCAGAAAAAAATGCCTTTTTATTGATATTTTTCATATGTAAATTCCAGTATTCAGGATCGATGCAAAAGGTTTAGGTCGAATTTTATCAAAATGAATAGAGTTGTATTTCTTGTCAATCAAGCTCATCTCGACTTCTTATTTTGATGATTTTTTTTTTTGGAAACGAATTTTTTTCTTCGAATTCTTAATTATCGATATTAGTTTTTTTAATTATAGTGAATTTCCAGTAATTCCGAAGTTTGTATTTGTGATTGTCCCAGTTATACTTTGTGATTAAAAAAAAATGCTTTATTACAAAAATATTATTATAGAAGCTTCAATAAAGGTGTAATAGAGATTAATTTGAGTCCATCTTTGAGAGTTACTTTGCCATATATAAAAATAAATAAATTAAACTTTGCCATTGGAAAAAAAGTGTACCATTGAAAGGTCTTGGGATCAGCACACGGCGTTTCTTTGCCAACGGTTGTCCAATGAGATATACTTACCTATTTTCCGCAAATATAGAGGCTTGGTGAACTCCAAGATTCTGTAGATCCCATAGAATCCATCTAGAGTTATTCACACATTAGATGATTTATCTGCCTTTCAAACCGAGAATTTCAGCACAGCTGCTCAGCATAGCTACCCTTCTTCAAAATCACCAAGGCATTTTTTAGAAAACAGGGAAAATAAAAGAGTTACTACAAAGTTACGATTAAACTAATGATTATATCAACGATTGTTTATTGATATATATATATATATATATATATATATATATATATATATATATATATATATATAAGTTAACTGGTGTAAATAGACACTAAGGCTTAGTAAATATCAACAGGAGTTAGGATTAAGTTTTGTTATTCTTAGTTTATAATACATCCAATAGACTATATATAGAGCTGTAATAGAGAAATAAAGTTAGTTTATGTTCAAGAGCGTGTCGTTATTCTGCCCAAAATCCCCTTTTTTTATGTTATCATTACAGTCTCATTCTAACTGGTGCCGAAACCCGGGAGTTTTGTTCGTTCACGGTTCGGAAATTAATTAATTAGAGAGAAAAGAAAAAAGGGGTCTACATAATTGTACGATGGTGGAAACAGACGAGTTAGCCCAGGAACGCGCGAAGTTTGAGTTCCAGTTGGCCAAGGCAGCGGAAGAGCATGCGCAGTTGATGGCTCAGCTCACAGAGGCAAAGAAATCAGCGCAGATCGAGTCAGTAAAGGTGAGAACTCAGAATTCTGCCTTTATCCATGAGGTCATAGGACAATTGGAACCGTTCACCGGTACAGTTGGTGACCTGGACCACTTCATTAAAAGAGCTGACCGGATTATGGCTCTTATCATGTCCCGACAAGAAAATGGGACCATATTTGAGTCGGATGTGAAAATGTTGGAAGCTGCGCTGGTCAGCCGGATATCAAGACGGATCTTGAACGCCATACAGGGCGATACAACTGTTTCCTGGGACACCCTGAAGAACAGACTTAAGAAGTTATATGGCGGAGGGCACTGGACTCCTGAAGAAGATGTGTTCTACCTTGTCAAGTTAAGACGGAACCAAGGGCAATCTGAAGGTGAGTTCGCTGAAAAGCTTTTAGTGCTCTACAACAGAGTGGTAGAGAAGATGGTCGAAACGTTTGGTCAGGAAGAGGGCAGCCGGCGTTTAGAGTTCGTACGCGGACTTCTGAAGGTTCAATTAAGCCATTACATGGATCGCCCAGGTTCCCTAGCTCGTGACCGTGATTTTGTCGAATGCGCGCACGAGCTGGTGGATGCACATGACCGAAACAAAGCTCGGCATGAGAATTGCGAGGGTGAGTGGATCGAAGTAAGATCCACAAGGAGGCAGCATCGGAGCCCACCAAGACGTGACGGGGGAGGTAGAGGATTTGAAAAACGACCCAGTAGAGGCATAGAGGAAGATAGACGGCGGAGGCAAGAAAAGAGGTGTTACGAATGTAACCAAACAGGACACCTGGCAGCACAATGCAACCTCACCCGATGTTATGAGTGTGGTAGGAAAGGACATGTGGCAAGGGAGTGTCCACGACGCAACCGAGCGAATAGGAGGAGTTCACAGCCAGAACCTATGGAGGTTAATACACAGGAGTGGAGCGGAAGGCGGAACTACCAGAGGAGCAGAGGGCAATTATCCAGCGGCGACTCATCCGGAGAAGAAAGCATACACTCTGGACGCAGCACTCCGGTTTCAAGGAGACACGAGGTAAGAAGTGGGGACCGCGAAAAGGGGGGACCTTCGGGACCCGTGACGGGGGGGCGACAACTACGGGGGGATTGAGGGTACGGTATTCGGTGGGGCAACGGTCCAGGGGAATTATTAATTAATAATAGTGAAGAGAAGGGTAAATGGACGAGGTTGCCCGTGGCGAGACTGAGGGGAACGGGGATGAAATTTCTGGTGGACACGGGAAGTACAAATTCATTAGTCAGTAAAAGGGGGGCTGTAAAGTTAGGTATCTGGGAAATGCGCAAACAGTGTGAGTGTACAATAACCACGGTCAGCGGCCGATGCAAAACTTTAGGCGAAGTTTATTTCGATTGTACAAAACTAACGGGAGGCGACATAAGAGTGAAATTACACATCACGGAGTCGTTGATGCCGGGGTACGACTTTATTGTGGGGTGTGACATCTTACGTAAAGCGGGTCTGAAGATGCGGGTAGAGCGCGGGGAATGGCGGTTTTGGATGGGCAAGCGGCGGTATCGAGTTGCCACGTCAACAGGAATTGGTGGTATCGAAATCGGGGCGGTCGAATTCGATAAGGAGGTTATTCGAAACGTGGTGAACAGGAATAGAGACCTTTTTTATCGAGAAAACGAGACGCTACCGACTACGGGGAAAACGGTACACCATATTATCTTGAAATCAGACAAACCTGTGTATGTTAAAGATCGTAAGTACCCTCAGGCGATGAGGGATATTATTAGGGGGCAGTTAGGAGACTTACTCCGACAAGGAATTATAAGGCAAAGTAATTCCCCCTTTAACAGCCCGCTGTGGGTGGTTGAGAAAAACCAAGGAGAGGCAGGCGGGACGGAGAAATAATACCGCGTCGTCGTCGATTACAGAAAATTAGATGAGACTACGGTAGATGAAAGATACCCACTTCCACGAGTCGAAGATATCCTGGATCGACTATCGGGCGCAACAATATTTAGCACTCTCGACCTCAAGAGCGGGTACCATCAGGTCAGGATGGCGGAGGGTGATATAGGGAAGACCGCGCTCTCCTGGGAAAGAGGGCATTATGAATTCGTGCGGATGCCCTTTGGGTTGAAGGGAGCCCCATTAACTTTCCAACGCCTTATGGACGAGTTCCAGAGGGGAATGGGGGAGGACTTCGCGCAGGTGTATATGGATGACCTGTTAGTGTTTAGCCGGTCACAGGAAGAACACATAAAGCATTTAGAGAAGGTTTTTGACAGGTTACGGGAATTTGGTCTCAAATTGTCGCAAAGTAAGTCAAAGTTTGGACTGAAAGAGATTAGGTTTCTAGGGCACGTGGTCTCGATTGACGGCGTACAACCTGACCAGGAGCGTGTGAAGGCTATCCAAGAAGCTCCGTTACCCAATAACGTGCGAGGGGTCCGTAGGTTCCTGGAAATGGTAAATTATTACCGCCTGTTCATTCCGGGTAATGCGGCATTAATACAACCGTTAACGGAGATCCTAAGAAAAGGGAGGCGGTTCGCATTGGGGCCAACGCATTTGGAGAGCATCCGGAAGTGTCGGCAAATTCTAACATCGAAACCCGTGCTCGCATTCCCAGATTTCCGTTTAATGTTCCGCATAACGACTGACGCGAGTGAAATTGTTCTATCGCAAAATTTTGCCGAAGGGGAAATCAATAGCCTATGCGAGTCGCGGGATTTAGTCGTTAATGCTATCGACGACGAAGGAACTTCGGCTGAGCCGTTCGCTTTGCGCTATTTAAGGGATTGGGCTGAAAGCGGACCGGAGATTCCATTAGTCAGACAGGATTCAGCAGACAGCGCGGCGTCATCGGAACGTCCTAAGGAGTTACCACAGATCGACGAAATCATCAATGATAAGAAATTACAAATCGTTCTCCGTTCGAAGCAGGGATCCGGGACGGAAACCAGTGCTAGTATTTATGAGGGGTTGTCGACAGTGATAGCGCGTATGCCGGTGACGGTAGACGATGCGGAATTAGAAAGAATTTTTTTAGAATTCGGTGTCCCCGGCCAGGTGTGCCACATATTTTCGGGAAATAAGCTCATTACCGAGAAGCTTCAGCGATTATGGAGGCAGGAGAGGATAGGAGTCGGTTTTCCAATAATCCGGTGCTTACGTCAGGTTGAAACTGTTCCTGACCCGACAACCCAACAGCAAATTATTGCCGATCATCATGCGGGCAAATCAAATCACCGCGGGGTAGAGGAGACAGTGCGCGCCCTTAAACGTATGTATTATTGGAAAGCTATGAGCCGCACGGTTACGGAGTTTATTGGTCGATGTTCTGTGTGTCAGTAAGGGAAATACGATAGGCAACCGCCGATAGCGGAACAGGTAGTTACCCCAACAGCGCTAGAGCCCCTTCAAAGTGTCCAACTGGATATCTATTCGAATGAGGGCCAGTCCTGGCTCACCGCGATAGACACATTCAGCAAGATCGCAATGGCTTATCCCATAGAAACAAAGACACCTAGGGCGGTATGGGAAGGGGTGTTGCAATGGTGCGCAAGTTACGGAGTGCCCGAGCAAATTTCGGATTGCGGACGGGAGTTCGATAATGCTTTGACACGGGAAGAGAGTACTGTCCTGGGAATTACGTGGCGGTTGAATACTCCTCACCATGTCAAGGGCAGAGGCGCCGTAGAACGCCTTCATAATACGCTTGGAGAACACCTTCGGCTTTTCAAATTAGGGCGAAACCTAGACGCATATGACGCCATGCCTAGGGTGATTATCGCCTATAACAATACAATTCATTCGGTGACGGGATCTCCGGTCGAGATTGTGTTTGGTCAAACAAGGCGCGATCGGGGGGATTTATTAACAGTTACTAACACGGAGCTATTGGTGCAACTTTCCCGGAAACGTGCCGAACAGACGTCGTCATGGAGTAAGGTTCGGGAAAAATTGATTAGAGAAAAGACCTCTCGGGTATACAAAGCTAATGAGAATGTGAGGGTACATTCGAAAGGTCCACTTCCATTGGGAACTGTTGTTTATCGACGATTGCGGACAGCACGAAATAAAACGGCTGCACGTTATGAGGGGCCCTTTAGGATAATCACGATCAGGGAACATAATTTATATACAATCCGGGACATCAATCAGCCATCCAGGGTTCGTACAGTCCATTTAGAAGAGCTGCGTGTACCTCATACGATACAGTGTCACCGCTGGAGCCGGAGGCCGTGGTCCAGGAGTGTTAGTGTTGTATATCAGTTACTGTGGCTAGTGATTAAGAAGACAACTAAATTGTAACATATTGTGGAAATATTTAATCTATTTTGTAGTTCATAGAAGTATTATTTTGTGTTGTTCTTTTTCTGATCTTTCAGGTTATATTTTTGTAATTATTTTTATGTGACTCTTAGTTAATAGTTAAGCTATACTTAATAAGGTTGTAAACATTTTGTTTTTGTTGTAATTATTTTTTAGTAGTTCCTCCTAGTGAAGGAACTGGAGGGGGGGGGGGGGGAGTTAACTGGTGTAAATAGACACTTAGGCTTAGTAAATATCAACAGGAGTTAGGATTAAGTTTTGTTATTCTTAGTTTATAATACATCCAATAGACTATATATAGAGCTGTAATAGAGAAATAAAGTCAGTTTATGTTCAAGAGCGTGTCGTTATTCTGCCCAAAATCCCCTTTTTTTTATGTTATCATTACAGTCTCATTCTAACTTATATATATATATATATATATATATATATATATATATATATATATAATTATATAGTATACAGGATATCATCGATATAAATAGAAAGAAAAGTAAGTAAAATAAAAATATTTTTCAGAAGAGCGAAAAAAAAAATACAATGTTCATTAAAAATCAGTGGGTATCGTCAAACGTATGTTAGTTCATTAAACATCACTTTATGCTACTACGGCTAATTGGACGATGCTACATTGGGGATCCTCAATTTTGAGCTACAAACATATTTTAGCCATTTCATACACTCAAAGGGACGCGTCGCGACGGCTCCATTGAGGATTTACTCCGCTGTTAAAGTACAGATGTCACCGTTCACTTGAAACTTTTCCCTTTTACTTTTGCTGAAAAAAACTATGAAGGTTGAAGGTGTGAAAGGGGGCAGAGCTACGGATCTGATCTCTTTCAGTTTTCACAGTTTCATAAAAGATTCCGTGAATGTGGGCTCCTGTTTTTTTTTTGTTTCTTTTTTAACAAAAAAAACTATAACATGATTTTGTCTGAGGCTGTAACCATAATAATAGAAAAGGATGAGATATAGTCAAGCCAGGAAGGTATTTATTAAAAGTTACCAATTTTATAGTATTGATATTTGAATAAAAAAAGTATTATTAATTTATGAGATGAAAATAGTTGACTGGACGATCTAATGTAAAGGAGATAGTTGGGGGGTGCAGTCAATAAGAACACAGGATAAGTAATAAACTTATATTATGTGCCGACGTTTCGACCTACAGTGTAGGTCATCTTCAGGGCAATTTGGAGAGCGATGCCGTTAGATTTAACCCCAGTCAGTGCTAGCCAGCCGTTAAATCTAACGGCATCGCTCTCCAAATTGCCCTGAAGATGACCTACACTGTATGTCGAAACATCGGCACATAATATAAGTTTATTACTTATCCTGTGTTCTTATTGACTGCACCCCCCAACTATCTCCTTTATATTATTAATTTATAATTTACTACCCAAGACCCTTCATGGGCTGTAGTGGTACAGGTTTATTGTTTCCAATTCTTCGTGGTGTTTATTGATTTTACACCACATAATGCTGTTATGGCTAATCGAACGATGGCGTAGTGGGAGTCGTTAATTTTTCCTATCCAGGTTTAATTAGGATAGGGATCTATAATGAGTACCTGACATCGTATAGGTTCGGGACCCCCTTTTAACGTCTTTGCCAAAGGACGTAATAACCAAGGATTTTTTAGGGCCACCCACCGGGCTACGAACCCGCGATCTTGGGCTTAGTAGATTCTTGTACTAACTACTAGACCACAGATCACCTCCAAACATATTTAACCCATTTTATGATGTATTGTTTTCATGCGTTATATGTGAGTCTATATCAATTTTATATCAATCATCAATCCTAAAGCAAACGATATAGATCGAAAATGAAAATTTTATTCTTTCCTCATTGAATTTTTCTTCATTGCATTTGCATTACAATTTATACATCAGCTTATATAAAATGCTTAAAAAATGGCTTCGGAGGCTCAAGATAGTGAGAAATCCGAGATAAAATTCTAGTTGAATTACTAAATCGTGAAGAGTAGGTAGTGAAACCCGGGAACACACTTAAAGTCAGTCACGCGGAATGGTTTTGTGGACTGGAAAAATCATTGGGATGCTTGGAACAAGTTGAAATCAGCTTGGAGACTTTTTATTTTTTTTCTTTTATTATAAAATTTAGTATGCGGATAACTCTAACAGCAAAGCAGAATACAAATTATTTTTATTCGTTTGGAATTTATCTCTCTTCATATATAAATATATAAACGCTTCAAAATTATTTACATAAAAACCGAAATACATATTATTGAGATTTAAAATCTCATAAAATATTTATTACTTCAAAAGATATATAGGTAAAATGCAGGCCAGTTTTAAAACTAATTTTAAGCTCCTATAGTGTCCGTATTCATAACATGCGTTATAAATTCTTGAACATGTTTATGGAATTATATATGTATGTGTGGACATATGTTTAAATCAGGGCCTAAACAAAGTTTCAAAATTTAAATGATCAATGATCGTTTCAGATTTTATTTTTAACAAGACTACTTCATAATATATCCTTCATTTGATGATAATAATAATGAAAAATTCTTTATATATTCTGGGACAAGTCCCTTTAGAATAACAATACAGGTTTTCATATAGGGTATTTACTGGAGTGGTGCTTCAGAAAAAAAATTCGAACATTTGATAATATTTGCTCTTTCAAAAGGACAACGTCATAACTCGGAAAACCTAATTTTTCAATAGAGGTATTTGATTTTTCCATGCGGGTTAAAAAACAATTGGGTATGAATTAAGCAAAGCATTCCTATTGTAAGGATGTTATTGAAATTACTTTACTAACCGTTAGATTTTTTTAAAGCTTGATACTTTTTTTTATTTTATCTTATAGCAGTAAATAAATAGAATTTCAAGTTAAATTGTGAAGCAACTCAAAATATGATATTATGATATGATATTATGCAGATTTTAGCCTTTAATATCCTCTACAGTGGACACTAAAACATTTGTATCTAAATTTATAGGCATATTTAATTTTAGAATAATGTGTGAAGTATCACAGAGTGTAGATTGCTGAATTGTTATGTTGAAGGTTGTGGGTTCAATCTGGCTGTGGATGTTAAATTATCTAATCTAGCGCTACAGCAGATTTAAGACCGGATTACCAGCAGTCAAAGGAGCTGTAGCATTCAACATAGGCGAACCTATTTCATCCCCAAGACTAAAACCGAGACTCTTGAAAGATATTCTGATGTGAACTCTATTACCTTTCTCACCAATCGTTTTAAAAAAGTGTAATATATTCCTGTTTCCTTATAGTTTTCCGTTTTATAGTACTATAGCTCTGTTTGTTATAACATCATAATTATTTTATATGAAAAAAAAAATTATATATATATCCTGCAAATAAGCTGATAATGTAAAGTTAGTGGGGTCTGTTGCATGAGACGAAATCCACACTTTTAACTTTTGTTAAAGTTTAAAATTCATTATTTTAAAAAAAAACGTGTAAGGCTAGGGATAGCCGATCTTAAAAAATAAAGGATATAAAAAAAATGATCTAACCTTTTAACAGCCACAGAATGGTCAGTGGGATCTACCGAAGGGCCACTCAGCTTTTATAAAGTGAATAATTAAGTGTAATATAAAGTAAATAAAGTGAATAATTAAGTATAATATAAAGTAAATAAAGTGAATATAAATTATGACCTCAATTGGGGAAAAGACCTAGCGATTCAAAATGATCAAGGACAAATCACCTCCGTGCAGAGCCGTCATCCAAGAAACAGTACAGTCTCTACCATGTAAGAACCCATGCATGGGCTTTAGTGGAACAGTTTTTTTTTTTTTTTTTTTTTGCAAGCAGTATCATTTTAATTTTCCTTCTTGTATTACACTAGCCTGCAAATAAAATTATTTGTCTTCCGGGCTGAAAACAATGAACTTTGTTCATCAAACAAGGAATGAAAATATATAGCAGATTGTTTTCTAAGTTCCTGTTTTACAGTAATCGGGTAGCTCAGTGTACTGCTGATGTAAATAATGTATAAATAATACATTTTTAATTAATTACAAGTTTTAATTAATTTGTACACATTAAAATTAATGTACAATGTTCTAGTAAGGGATAAAAATATATATCCTTCGTTCTTTTCAAGAATTTTATTTTTCGAAGTGATCTTGTTCAATAAAAAAATATTTTCCTGGAACCTAATATTAACAATTACTTTTTTTGTGGATATGAAAATAGTTGACTGAACTTTTATGACGAAGTATGTAACTTATTTAATGAAATATAAATTTAATATTCCTGAAGATACGAAGGATATTCTTTACAAAGTCGGGGGAAACTTTTCAAAAGAATTCCATACAATTTTCCTTCTTTCCTTTCTGACAACGGAAACAGCTGACAGCTTATGATCTAACCGCTCCACTTTTTCGCTAAAAAGCTTTTCCAGGCTACAGAGGTTGTGAAGTCCCAGGCGGCTAGGAGTCTGTTGGATGCCCAAGGTCTCTTTAATATTCTACAGCTGCCTATAAACATTTAAGCATACAAGTAAAAGGTGTTCAACAGGATAAAGACATATACATTATTTTTTTATTATTGTTGAAGAAAAATAAATAAATATGTACAAGAGGATAGCTATTTTGCTGAATTACGGCTGTTTCCAACTAGTTATACATTTACCTAAATATGTATATATTTATAAATGTCTTGTTTATATTTATTATTTATGTATATCTTGTAAAAAATCCTGATTGATTTACCTAAAGAAACTTTTATTATTTATGTCTTTGCGTATCATTTTTAGTAGTCTTGAAAATTTTCTGTAATTATAGTTGAATATTCTGCGATTCTTAAATGGAAATGTCGGCGTATTTTACTGCATTACTAATTACTACTTAATTTTTATTATATGTATCTGATGATACTTTATACTTTACTAATAACGATATTATTTCTAATAATTAAATTATACTATATAATTATTATACAGTTATAATATTACCTTTATAATACTTTATACTTATTTCAAACTTTGAGTTGTGATTTTTTTATCAAAATCATTTATTAAAATTATTTTATTAATATAATAAATTTAATTAACTTTTATTCATTAAAAGGAACATTTATATTGTACTTTGGAAAGGACAATGGAACTTATATAGATGGAATATTAAAACTACATCACTTCGTACCTTTCGTAATCGGACGATGCTGCAGAAGGGAGTTCTAAATTCTGCATATCCTGGTAAAAATAGGGTAGGAAGAATATAATAATAGGTTCATGAGAAGATGCCTCAGCAATGGAGTAATGCTTTGATATACCCGCTTCACAATAAAGGAGGGCAATAGGAATGTGCTAATTACAAAGGAATATCGCTACTTCCCTGTGGTTGCTAAGTCTTCTCCAATGTCCTCTACCAAAAAGAAGAAGAAATAAGGAACTCTATGAGCTGCTCCAAGATGTGAACTATGAATGTTGTGAACTTTAATAGGCTGGGACGCCTTGGGTGGGCAGGATATGTTGCACTGATGAGTTCCGATGAAATGCCTAAAAGAGTCATGGAAGAGGAAGTTTATCGTCCAAGAAGAGTCGGGCGGTCCAAGCTCCGGTGGTTGGATGGAGTGGTACAAGACGCACGAGATCTGATTGGAGTTCGAAATTGGAAGGGAGTAGCCCAATCGAGCCGAATCGTGGAGGCTTATAGAGGAGGAAGGAACCATCGCAGGTTTGTTGCCCTATATGTAGATATATATATATATATATATATATATATATATATATATATATATATATATATATATATATGCTATTCATTACACTGCGGTAACCCAGGAAAATATCCTTTTTTTTTTTTTGTATTTAAAGCATATACAATTTTTCAAACTAAGAAAAAAATATGTTTTTCAGTTTTGAATTTAAATAAATTTTAATAAGTCAACGCTTCGGAATTCTATATAATACAAATATTCATAGTTCAAATTCAAAGCTAAAAATATGAATATACCTTTTAATTGATATCTTTAATTTTTACCTTACATGCTTAAGGAAAGGTTACATAATTGGAACCCCTTTTTTATGTTACATGAGTTTAATAGATATATTTCATTAATATTTTTCTATGTTTACCTTATATGCTCAAAACATTAGTTTCATGTACTGCTTAACTACAAAACATTCATGAGACAGTACTGCTTCTAAGACAACGGTTGAGCATGGGGATAGATTTTCCGAGATCACGCTCTACCACCAGGTGTTTCTTCTTGATTTAGAGTAACCAGTTAATTGAGTCCCAGGAGGGTATGTAGATCCCCATTCTTGGCAATGAACGGATTATAATTTATCTGGCAACACAGAATATTAATCTGGAATCTTGAGCATATGTATTCAACACTCTACACACCGCCCTTATATTTATCGATTTAAAGGTAATATAATGATTAATTGTTACAATTATCAAGAATTTAATAATTTCGATAAAAAACCACAGGGAACCTTTAGTTTCGTTTATCCGGACCCAAAGGGATTATCCAGCAGGTAGCGGGGATAATGGTGGATGGATGGGGGTGGATTGTGGGATTAAGGGTGAAAAGGATATGTAAGGGATTGCGATAGCTTGGAGGATATCTGGGCTATTGGAATTCTATACCAACCCCCAGCCATGTTGAGGTGCTCGAATATTTTATTCTGTAATGCCGTGAATATAAAATAACATAAAATTATTAAATCCGGAATTGGTAGTGAACAAATATCCATTAAATTTAAGAATCACATCGTCGGCTAAGAGTGTAAACCATCTAACTCCACTTTTGGTCCAAAATTACATTTTTATACCATCTGTAACCAAGCGGGTGTGCCACACAGACTGTAAAACTAGCTAAACTCACTCTAAACGTAAAATTGGCAATCAAGTGTGATGCGTAAAACTGCCAAATCCATTTTATTCAAATCGCGCGGCTTACTCCATGATTGACGCCACTTATATCTTATAACTTATTAAAGATCAAATTTTAGTATTTTATTAGTTTCTAATAATGTAGAACATCCAATAATACACCAACTGTATTTATGGTTTTAACCTAAAACTGTAAAATTCAATTTTATTAAGTTTTATTCATCTCATGTAAATTTTGTGTCAAAATGAGTTAGCAGGTTTACACACTTAACCGACGGCATGTTGCAATAAAAATAATTACGGTTCGAATTGAAAGTTTGAAAACAGATGTGGAACAGTATGTAACTAATTAATTTAAAACAATGTAATAATTATTCTTTTAGCTTTCCACGACCATTATTATTACAAAAGACTTTGTTGATTTCTTCTGGTTTAGACCGTGTTGGTAAATAAAAAACACGGTCTAAACCAGAAGAAATCAACAAAGTCTTTTGTAATGTAATACTTGTTGTTTATTAGCTTCACTTATTTACTAAAAGAGTATTGTTAGCACAAACAATTCTAATTATTCAAGAGGAATACACAATTTCATTCTTTCAACACAAGTTCTTCTTCTTATTCTCCTTCCTGCGTATACCTTTCAGTTTGGAGGAGCCTCTACCCAACTGTGCCAGTCCTGTCGGTCCCGTGCCAACATCATTTTAGGTTTTACCGTTTCCTCTCCCAACCTGCGAACATATTCTCTATACGAAGTTCGTGGTATTCCTCGCGGTCTCGTTCCTGTAGGTCTAGATCAATTTAAGGTCTCATAACTCTGAATTACAAAGTTTATGTGTGGATATAAATATGCGATTTATGTAAAACGTGTGTAAAATAAATACTTATACAAAACTACAATAATCAAAAATGAAAATTTGGAATTGTATTAATAAAATAAATATACTCCTGTGATTTCAGATAACACATTTTTCTCAAAAAATGGATCTCCAAAAGTTTTTTAAAAAAATTTAATTTATTGATATTTACAACTATAATAATATTACAATAAGTAAATCTGCTAATATGTACAATATGACATGAAAAACACTTGTGGAGAAACTACCCATCGGTAGCACTCCAATGAAGTTCTATAGTAGATGGTATCGAGGACATCTTCTTTTGAGACGCCTCGGAGGGTTATCAGGAATAGTATGAGAAGCAAGTTGAGAGACTAGCGGATTAAAGTGTGTATGGAGCTTGTCGTGGAAGGTTAGGTATCTAGTTTGGGCCAAATCAGTAACATATGGGATATTAAAATTATGATGGATGAGTTTGTTTGTGACATAATGAGGAGCATTGAGGATTTTACGAAGGATTTTGGATTGCAAGGATTGGATACGAGATGAATTGGATGGTTTAGTAGAGCCCCAAAGCTCAACTCCGTATGTCCAAATAGGCCTGATAACTGTCATTTAAATGAGTCTTTTGTAATTAATTGGGGGCTTAGAGCTTTTGTCCAGTAAATGTTGAAGTAGGCGAAAACGGCGAGCAGTTTCTTGTCTTTTCAGTCTTGTATGAGGATTCCAAGTGAGACGTTTGTCCAGATGGAGTCCTAGGTAACGTATCTGTTCGACAGGGTTCAGTGGAATATTATTAAAGGATACAGTATGGCAGTCTCCAAAAGTGAAACTTTATTATATCAATATATAAATAACTTTAATTTGTATAAATTTTTGTCTCTGTTCCGCAGGTTGTCACTTCGAGTAGAGTTACTACCAGTTTTAACTGTTTATCCGTTTCATTTTTAATGTTTTCCAAAAATACAAGTTATCTTAAAATATATAAATTTATATAAGAAATCCTCACTGTATCATTCAATACCACAATAAATCTTTACCTTTCCTACAAATCGAACACCTTATGTTAACCCAGCGAAGATAATAAAATCATGTTAAAGAGAACTTTGCAGGAAGAGCTAAAGACAGATTAAAATCCTATTTAAAGACTGTTCGGTTACTTTTAAAACCAAGTCCACTTTATGAGACATATGCCTCTCTTAAGGCGAGACAAACCTTAGTCATTCCAGAGACGTGGTCTAATCAACGGTTCGGCAACGGCGTAAGAGCAGCCAGATTATTGATACTATTTGAGTTTCTAGACCAATGTTCGTCAAAACACCACGGAGAGCATTGCTTTGTACGGAATGAGTTCTTGCTTTATGCTTATTAAAAATAAAAGAACGTGAAAACGTAAACGTTGGTGGTCACGCCAACATCTCGCTGTAGTAATCCGTATTTCGTCGGTAATAAGTACGTTATTAACCCACAAGTACTGACATAGTTTTCTTTACGCTAGTACTGACACTGATCACGCGGTCCAGCTGATTTAAAAATTCATTAATAAATACAAAATTAAATATTTTATTGCTTGTTATTACTTATATTAATCCTTCTTGCATTTCCAACAATCAACATAGATATGATATTTTTCAAATTTCAGTAAAAAAATAAATAAAAAATACTATCAATGAAGGAAATAGTGAAAATCAAAAACTACCTATTTTAAAACTTATGTATTTATGGAGAATTTATTAGAGCAGTTTACTTGAGTTTCTCAAAAATATTATATTGTTACGGGCGCCGGCAGGAAGGCGGAAGCGGGGGATTAGCGGCTTAACTCCGTCAGCGGGAGACGTTTAAATAGGATTAGGACGGTTCTAGATCGTCTTCTTTTGTCGGCAAAGGATTAAGAATATTCCAGAATTATCTGGCCCCTTCGAGTTCTAGAATGTTCGGCTTTGACTATAAAAAGACTTCCGTCACCTCGAGTCAGTCAGTCTTAGCCTGAGAGTAGACCACTGAAGATCAGTGATAAGTGTAATAAGTGAGTGTCAGTGTGATAAACTAGTCAGTGTTGAACCGGCCAGTGTAGTAAGTGTATCAGTGAACTGTAACAGTCTCGCGAGTGCAATAAACTGTTTCTGTTTGTTACTGTGTGTCAGTTTGTGATACTTGAAGAATCTTACGGTCGGTGGACTAGTGAACTGTAAGTTTTAATTATTAGTTATAAATTGTAGTGTAATATATTCATAGAAACTATTGTAACTAGTTAAGCTATCTATAATTAGTAATATCTAATATTATTGTAATAATTAAATAGGAATTAGGCCTAGATAATAAATATTTAGAATACTGTTATTATAAATTTATATTGGTTCAATAATTTAATTGTTAATAGTTTAATTGTATCTTTTTAATCACTTTTGTTAATAAATATTAGTATCTTTGATTAAGGAATTGTTTAATTCATTTTTAATACCCAGTAGCCCGTAACAAATTGGTGTCAGAAGTGGGATTATTGTGTAATTGCTATTATTTTGCATTTTGTAATTATTGGGCTACTGTATGGAAAATGGCTTCTAAAAGTGTTAAATTAATTGATTTAAAAGTTGCGGACTTGAAACGGGAGTTAGAAGAACGTGATCTTGATTGTTCCGGAACTAAAAGTGTACTGCAAGAGCGCTTGCGTCAATTTTTTGTAGATTTAGGGGAAAATCCAGATGACGTTCTGTTTGAAACTGATTTAAGCAAGTTGTCTGCAACTTTAAGCAATGTAGATAATAAGCTAGGTAATGTACAGAATGAATTAGGTACTGTTAAAAATGAGTTAAGCAATGTTAAAAATGAGCTAGGTAATGAATTAGGTACTGTGAAAAGTGATTTATTGGATACATTAGAGTCTAAGTTAGGCATATTAGGGAATAAGTTAATGGAAAATGTTGAGAATAAGTTAGCTAATGTAGATAATAAGTTAGCCGATGTAAATAATGAAGTAGCTAATTTTGGTAATAAGTTAGCCGATGTAAATAATAAAGTGGCTAATGTAGAATCCAGGTTAGGGGAAGAACTGAACTCAATTAAAGACGAACTTAGGCTAAGAGTCGAGGCTCTCGAGGGACGTATGAGCAACCCACCGAAGAACGACACTGACCTTTCCTCCGAGGGCAGCCTTCATAAAACCATTATGCCCGCCAATTCAGGGACGCCACCAACTCACAACACCATTCCAGTGTTCGACGGAAAGACGCCGTGGGAGGACTACATGACTCTCTTCGAGACTGCGGCTTCGATCCACGGGTGATCGAAAGAGACCCAAGCTTCGGCTTTGTGCCTGGCCTTGCGTGGAGACGCATTGGGAGTACTGCAGGGGATGCCACTGTCGGAGCGGTCTAACTACGGGGAACTGGTTAGAAGACTGGAGATGCGTTTCGGCCACCGCCACATGGACCAGCTATATCGCTCACAGCTGAGAAGCAGGATCCAGAAGACCAACGAAACGCTACAGGAATTTGAAGCAGACATTGCACGGCTGGTGAGGAATGCTTACCCATCGGTCACCGATGATGTCTACGAGAGCCTGGCTGTCGACAAATTCCTGGATGGACTTCGGGACCCCGAGACGCAACAGGCAGTGAAGCTCGCCCGGCCAAAGACTTTGGGAGACGCATTATCTCAGGCCATGGAGTTCGAGGCTGTCAGGCAGTCAGTACGGGGCCATGCACGTATTCGAGCAGCAGAAGCGGAGCCTAATGTGGTCCCTAGCGTCGAAGATATTCTGTCAAAGGTTTTGGAGGCTCTAAGGACCCGTAAGAAGGAGGTATGCTGTTGGAGCTGCGGCCAACTTGGACACCCTAGAAGCAAGTGTCCATCCAAGAAGCAAGAAAAGTCACAGGAACGAAGTAGGGTTGATGGGATGGAACAACTATCAGCCCGTTACGTCAGAGGCCCCAGGAAGACCAGTAGAGTTGCGTCGGTAGGGAGCAGAACGAACAGCTTCAACGTTGATGGGAAAGTGAACGGGCAGCTGCGAAGTCTGAAGTCTGCAACCAAGACAATCTTGAGCTCAAAGACAGTTCCTGCTGAGAAGATGTTGCCAACGATTTGGACATTACGGACTGCCACAGGAGAGCCAGCGAAGGTCTACGGGGAGACAGTTGCCTACTTCATCATCGGTGGTAAACATCTGAAGCACCGCGCTCTCGTGGCAGATATTGATGAAGATGTCATATTAGGCACGGACTTGATGATCATATGCGGGATCAAGCTGGATATGGCAAGAGGGGTGATGACGCTGGGAGACGAAGAAGTCATCCTGCGGCAGGGAAAGGACATCTACGCACGAGTGCGCTTACTAGAAGACACCACTTTACCTTCTCGGAGCCAAATCATAACGCATGGGACGATCGAAGGGCCTCTACCTGAGGGTCAATGTGTGCTACTTGAACCGGGAAGGCAAGAAGAACAGGAGATCGGACGCGGCGTAATGGTTGCAAGGTCCCTCATCAAGGTCGGACGTACCACTCCGATTCGGCTAATGAACCTGAACAGCTTCCCAGTAACGCTGAACAAAGGAACACCGGTAGGGGAATGTACATCCGCTACCTCAGTGGTTCGTCAGCTGCAACGTCATCCCACCGAGCTGCGAGGACTGCCGAAAGAACTAACAGGATTTGTGGACGAATCATGCCACTCTCGCCTGGACAGAGCGAGGAAGTGAAGAAGATGATTATCCGATGGCAGGACGTTTTCGAGATCAGCCCAGGGCCACGGGGTAGAACGGATATCGTCCAGCATAGGATTGACACCGGGGATGCTAAGCCCATCCGACAGGTCCCGCGGAGGCTGCCGTTAGCCAAACGGGAGGACGCCGAGAAGATCATCAAGGAGATGGCGACTGATGGTGTCATTGAGCCTTCGAGTAGCCCCTGGATGTCTCCTGTTGTATTGGTGAAGAAGAAGGACGGCACGACGAGATTCTGCGTAGACTACCGCCTTCTGAACAACGTCAACAGGATTGATGATACGCTGGACACCCTAGAGGGGTGTGAACTTTTCTCTACCTTGGATCTCCGCAGTGGATATTGGCAGGTTGGATTGAAACCTGAAGATAAAGAGAAGACAGCGTTCTCGATTGGGACTGGACTCTGGCAATTTACGGTAATGCCATTCGGGCTTTGCAATGCTCCTGCAACATTTGAGAGGCTGATGGAAAACGTGTTAAGAGGTCTCTCTTGGGAAATTTGCCTGGTATACTTAGATGACATCATTGTGCTGGGAAAGTCCTTCGCTCACCATCTGAAGAATCTGGAGAAGGTCTTCGAACGACTGCGTGCAGCGAACCTTAAATTGAACCCGAAGAAGTGTCATCTCTTCCGAAGGCAAGTCAACTATCTGGGGCATGTTGTGTCGGACAACGGAGTTGCCGTTGACCCAGAGAAGATTGCAGCGATCACCGACTGGCCAGTACCTCGAGATAAGCACCAAGTAAGAAGTTTTCTCGGCCTCTGCACCTACTACAGGAGGTACTTCAAAGGATTTGCAAACATTGCAAAACCTCTTAACAGGCTCACCGAGGAAAAACGGACTTTCCTTTGGGATCACGAATGTCAGGCATCCTTTGAGGAGTTGAAGAAGAAGTTGAGTAGTGCTCCTATTCTGAGCTATCCACGTCCCGAGGGCAAGTTCATACTTGACACAGACGCTAGCAACACCGCTATTGGAAGCGTCCTCTCTCAGCTCCAAGATGGAGAAGAAAGGGTTATTGGATATTTCAGTAAAGCGCTCTCAGCTCCGGAACGCAACTACTGTGTCACAAGGAAGGAGCTTCTGGCAGTGGTGAAATCTATAGAACATTTCCACAAATATCTATACGGCAGAAGATTCCTCCTGAGAACGGACCACGCGGCTCTAATGTGGCTGCTACGATTCAAGTCACCAGAAGGACAAGTGGCGAGGTGGATAGAGCGCCTTCAAGAATATGACTTTGAATCTGCTCATCGTGCTGGAACGAGTCACAGAAATGCGGATGCGCTCTCTAGGAGACCTTGTGACGAAAAATGCGGGCATTGTTCTCGATAAGAAGAGAAGCAGGCAGCAGTGTTGAGGACAACGGTGGTCATGGACAGTTGGCAGGATGCAGAGGTGTCAAAGGAGCAGGACGGGGACCCGGACTTGAAACAAATGAAGCAGTGGAAACTATCCGGGCAAGGAAGACCAACCTGGCAGGATGTTGCTCCAATGTCGAAGAATGTAAAGACTTACTGGGCCCAATGGGACTCCATTCTAGTGGACAACGGGCTGCTGAAACGGGCATTGGAGAACACGGAAGGAGATCAGCGCAGACTTCAGCTCATTGTTCCGAAGAGTAAAGTGCCCGAAGTACTCAGGGAACTTCATGACGGAGTATCTGGCGGCCACCTTGGAGTTCACCGTACATTGGAAAAGGTACGTGAACGCTTTTACTGGGCAAATCTTAAGGATGATGTGTTGGACTGGTGCAGGCGTTGTGCGACTTGTGCGGCTTCTAACGGACCCATAAGAAGAAAGAAGGCCCCAATGAGGAAGTACAACGTGGGAGCACCGTTTGAGAGGATAGCAATTGACATCGCTGGCCCTTTCCCCGTGACGGATGAAGGTAACCGGTATATTCTCGTGGCCATGGACTACTTTTCCAAGTGGGTGGAAGCTTACGCCCTTCCGAATCAGGAGGCAGTCACGGTTGCGGACGTACTGGTGAAGCAGCTCGTCAGTAGGTTTGGGGTACCCATGGAACTTCACTCTGACCAGGGACGAAACTTCGAGTCTGCAGTCTTCTCCGGGATGTGCGAAGCACTGGGAATACGGAAGACCAGGACGACACCTCTTCACCCTCAATCCGATGGCATGGTGGAGCGCATGAACAGGACTATGGGTCGATATTTGTCCAAAGTGGTCTCCGACCATCAGTGAGACTGGGGCCAGTATCTTCACCTATTCCTGCTCGCCTACCGCAGTTCAGTCAGTGAGGCAACGGGGCAGACTCCCGCAAATGTGGTATTCGGCAGAGAACTTCGGTTGCCTTGTGATCTGAAATTCGGTTTCAAGCCTGATGAGGAAATTGCCGGAGAGGAGTACGTCTCGGATCTACGGAAGCGACTGGATAATATCCACGAGAAGGTTCGCACAAACATCCAGGGAGCCAGTGACAGAATGAAGGAGCGTTACAACATCAGGGCTGAGAAGGGTGGCTACCAACCTGGAGACTTGGTCTGGCTACATGATCCTCGAAGAAGGCGAGGCTACTCACCTAAACTTCAGAACTCCTGGGACGGCCCGTTTGAGATCGTCAAGAGGATCAATGACGTCGTATATAGGATCAGGAAGCAGCCTAAAGGAAAACCCAAGGTAGTCCATTTCAATAGACTGGCGCCGTACAAAGGAGACCATGGCCCGGCAGAAGACCAGCAGGTTAGGTACCTAAACAACGTGGAGACAAATAATGACCCAGTTGCAAATACGAAGGTACCAGGGACCCGTGGAGTAACTCAGGTAATCTACAGGGATATCTTCTCGTTACCAGTGGAGTATTCTCTGGCCCATTGCGTTGCCGAAGATCTGAAGACTTCTCGAGGGATTGCAACAGTCTTCAGGAAGAAGTTCGGCGGAACTGAGGAGCTGGAACGCCAAGGACCAACTGTTGGGAAGGCACTCCACCAGCCGCACGAAGGACGGCACCTGTTTTACTTGGTTACCAAGCGTGCCACTGATCAGAAGCCGACATATGACGCACTGCGGCGAAGCCTCGACGACCTTCGGAGTAAGCTTCTGAGACTGCGTGTCACTAAGCTCGCTATTCCGAAGTTGGGCTGTGGATACGACGGCTTGGAGTGGAAGATTGTCAGGGACATGATCGAACAGACATTCGCCACCTCTGGAGTTGCCATATTGGTGTGCACGTTCAACCCCTGGAAAGAAAGTGCGTCTCCATCAGTAGAAGCTCATAAATGCCCGATTTCTCCGGACTTGTTTTTTTTTTTTTTTTTTTTTTTTTTTTTTTTTTTTTTTTTTTTTCGGATCCCTCAGTAAACGAAAACATGAAACACAAAAAACAAGTAATTAGCAATGTACTTATGTCTTAAAATTATCCTTATTCTACTAAAAGTAATGGAAGGTGTACTAATTTGAAAAGTAATAAAATTATCCGTTTTCAGGTAATATATTATCTGAAGGTGAGGGGCCTTCTCTAGTTGAGTAACTTACAGACTAAACTAAATCTAAAACTTATAGTTAAAAGGAAAGTGGTGGGGGGGGGTGGCAGGAGGATAAAGGAAAAGAAAGGAGGTAGGAGAGGATTTAGGAAATATGGAGGGGGAAATTAGGATGTGATGTTGACGGGGTTTAGGGGTCCCTTCCTACCCTGCCACCTAGCAGGAAGGGGGGATGGGGTTATAACTCGGAAGAGTGGGTTGTGAGATGCAGGGAGGTTGTCAAAAAATTTCAAGTGACACCTAGTGATGTGAGTCTGTACAGTGTTTAACTGTAGTTCGTTGTGTATGTGTTCCATGTTGCGTCTTTCTAATGTAGTGCCTCTCGTGATCTTCTGTAGGATGCTGTTTTGGTATGTCTGTAGTGACTTCAGGGCTGACGGAAATAGGTAATGAAGGAGTGGGGCTCCGTGTAGTAGTGTGGGTCTGAGGACTGCTTTGTAAAGTAGGATCTTGAGTCTGAGTGACAGCCCCGGTGAGTAGAGTAAATGTCTGAGTTGGTTGGCTGTGGCTCGTGCTATGTGTATTCTGTGTTGTGTGTGAGCTGTGAATGAAAGGTGTGATTCGAGTTTCATGCCTAGGTATGTGAGTTGATTTCCGGACTTGCTCTGGGGCAGAGCACTTTTAAGGAGGGGGCAGTGTTACGGGCGCCGGCAGGAAGACGGGAGCAAGAGGATTAGCGGCTTAAATCCGTCGGTGGGAGAAGTTAAAATAGGATTAGGACGGTTCTAGATCGTCTTCTGTTGTCGGCAAAGGATTAAGAATATTCCAGAATTGTCTGGCCCCTCCGTGTTCTAGAATGTTCGGCTTTGCCTATAAAAAGACTTCTCTCACCTCGAGTCAGTCAGTCTTAGCCTGAGAGTAGACCAGTGAAGATCAGTGATAAGTGTAATAAGTGAGTGTCAGTGTGATAAACTAGTCAGTGTTGAACCGGCCAGTGTAGTAAGTGTATCAGTGAACTGTAACAGTCTCGCGAGTGCAATAAACTGTTTCTGTTTGTTACTGTGTGTCAGTTTGTGATACTTGAAGAATCTTACGGTCGGTGGACTAGTGAACTGTAAGTTTTAATTATTAGTTATAAATTGTAGTGTAATATATTCATAGAAACTATTGTAACTAGTTAAGCTATCTATAATTAGTAATATCTAATATTATTGTAATAATTAAATAGGAATTAGGCCTAGATAATAAATATTTAGAATACTGTTATTATAAATTTATATTGGTTCAATAATTTAATTGTTAATAGTTTAATTGTATCTTTTTAATCACTTTTGTTAATAAATATTAGTATCTTTGATTAAGGAATTGTTTAATTCATTTTTAATACCCAGTAGCCCGTAACAATATAAAAAAAATTACAATAAAAGTTTATTTGAAAATTAACATGTTATGTAGAGCGTTTTATTTATTTACTTTTTTTATACAGCTTCTCAAGGAACTCAAAAAAAATACAAAATTACATTTTAAAATGACTAGATAATTGAAATACTTAAAAATTATTTCTAGGAATGTCGCTTTGTTTTGAAAAATCTCATAATCCGTATCACGCATATTGCACTAATTAGCATTCACGTCCAAAGCATTATTCAAATTAAAAAACTTTTTTTTCTGCAATATTGACATAAAATAAGACAGCACACTAAAATAAAATAAATATATGTAAGAAATAGAAACTGATGCAATGATTTCGCAATGGAGTTCGCGCTTATCTGGCATATAAAAATCTAACTTTATTATTACTTTAAATAAAGTGCAAATTCAATTAATATATAATTACTGGCAGATCAGGTGCGGATTTTCGTATTTTGCAACAACAGAAAAATAGTTTTAAAAACATAAAATCACGTTTTTGTAGTTAAAAGTAAACTAAAAAGTGCAAAATGAACATAAGTATTTTTAAAAAAATAAAAAACATGTTGTAAAAGGTGACAAAACCAAAATTTAGAAAATAACTATTTTCAATTAGTTTAAACTATAAAATATTAATTAAGAATAGAGTTCTGAATAAAAAAAATCATATTATTGTATAAATGCGCAAGGTGATTGATGTTATTTGAAGTAAAGTATCTTAAAAAACATTCCAAGTTTTTTTTTACGATTAAATAAATTTTTCCGTTCATCAGTCTGGTCTTATTTTAAACTTTTGGAAAATTATTTTCTACACTTTATTTCTACTCTTTATTTTGTTTCATGTTATATATTTCGGGTGCTTTTTATGTCTATTTTCTTTATAATAGTAATTATATTATTATTTCTTATATAAATTAATATTTATGATTTCAAGCGATCAATAAATAGGTTATTACATGACTGTAATTTGATCTTTGCCGATCCAAACATTTAATTAAAAGATTAGAAGGATAAATTGAGTACATATGGTAATAAAAAAATTCTTTTAATAATATGGATTTTATCAACTGAGTACACAAGACTACTCGCTAACCATTACGAGGTTGTTTGTTTTATTATTTTTTTTTCTGTTAGCTTACTAAAATTAATAGCTTTAACATAGCGGAGAAAATCCATCACTGAAGGAGATTTAATACAAGCATTTTTTTAAAAATATTTTAATAACTGACTCTTGTAATGCACAATTTATAATTATTCGGTTCCAGTTTCTGGAACTGGAATATTGTTTTATTCTCTAGACTATAAAACAGATATGAATAAGACAAAGATTGGTACTTTATTAAATCGCTTATTAAGTCTGCTTAACAGAATATCCTTTTAATAAATTGTGCAAAAATGAACAACCACTAATTTTGTTGTATTTACATTGCCTACCATTTTAATATTATTTTTATCATAATGTAGTTGGACAGCAGCACTGCTGAAAAAATAAGTTAAGCTCTCTCTATACTAAATTCAATATTGTAAAGTATAAAAAGTTCCATAATATATATGCAATATCCCTATTAATTTGCAGTGTATAGAACAAATTCTTAATAGACCATAAATACATTTTCATAAATATTTATTATATAAGTTTATATATCGCTCCTTCAAAAGAACAACGACAAAACTGTTAATATAGAAAATCCAATTTTCGAGTTATGCTTTCAGAATTGTATTTGTTGAAGCTTTTTTAATTCAAGAACGAAATGTCTGATAATATTTCCAATAATATTCCAGAAATATTGATAATAAACTTTTCTAACATTTTTTTTGGTGATAGTCAGATTTTGAGTTGTTTCATGTTTGAACATGAAGTTTTATGGCAAAAGCCACCTATGTCAATTGGGTAAAATAAAAACAGTCTCAAGATTTTAAGAATTGTATAGTTGTTAATTAAATAATTTCAATGCCATCATTATAATAGGAATGATTTGTTTTACCAATACCCAAATATTTATTTTTTTAACTCACTTGGACGACTTATGTTTATTAATATAAATAATAAATTTAGTAAGTTTAATATAAGTGTGCATATATGTGTAAGTTATAAATATGTATAAGTGTGTACAGTTATTTTCCAGTTGTTTTTGCCCTCAAAATCCAACAATAATAATAAAAGGACTTACTTTAAGTCCGGGAACGCAAGTCGGCTAAAATTGAATAATTGCTTGCAAGCTACAAATTTCAATAGATCTTGATTTTACTAAGTCCTACCAATTTGGACTTGGGGCGATGTGCTATCAATCGGACCTTAGAAATGTTTAGTGATGAGATATAATTTTATATTATATATAGTAATGAGCGTAGTTTACCATATTTTTTATCTAATTATTTTTGTTTCAGGTAAGGCTAAGCTCCAGTGTTATTACTGTTTTGTTCGCATACTTTGAAACTTTTGTAAGTACTTAGTTATGTTAAAATAAAAATAATTAAACCTAAAAAGACCTTTAGGACAAGGATGAGTATACAGGAGAATCGCGAAACGCTGAATCGCAGAATATGCTATACTCGTTTAATTTAATTGAAGTGGATCATCTGAGGTCTAGTGGTTAGCATAACAACCACAAGATCACGGGCTCGCAGTCTTAAGATAAGCCAAGTGGCCTTAGGATTTTTTAGAAGGAGTAAAAACTAGTTATGCTGTCCTTGGGAAAGGACGTAAAACTGGATCCCGAGCCTGTGCGGTGTCAAGTACTTACTAAAGATCCCTATCCTAATTACCATATTGTTATAAATGGCCAGGCAAAATTTAGGACTTACACTGTAGCATCCTTAAGCCAGTTTATTGAGCGGCAGAAATTATAAGATTCGATCTGATAGTTATTTGGCCACGGTAAAACACCCCTAGTATTTTACTCTCTCCCGAAACCAAGCATTCAATAAGTCCTTAGGCGCTTATTCAGGCTTGGATGTCTTAATTTTTCCCTCCACCGAAATTCAGAATATTAGGATTTCCTCAGTACGTCCTCTTGACGAATTTCAGATAGTTCCATATTTAATCAAGAAAAAAAAATAGGCTACTATTAATTAAAAAAATGGCTGTCTTGAGCTGATTAGGCGAATCGCAATAGTCATGCGGAGAAGTTACCGAACGGAAGCATTGCAATAGTATATGCTCACAGAGACGCTTTCGTTTTCATGAGGTTTACAGAATTTGTAAAAATCTTTACTTTTACATAAAATTTATCGTGGATGTTATAACAAATTAATTTTAAAAAAGCCTACTTGTTACTAATGAAATAGTTTATTTTTGATTTCACAGAGTATTTTGCAGTTGCTTGATTACATACGTAAAACCCTTAGTTCATCAACGACCGCGGTTTGCTTTATAGAATAATGTTTTATATTGTGTATAAATAAAACACACACGCAAATTCGCATCTATTCTCTCTCTCACACACACATTAAACCTAAATGATGTAGAAAATTTTGATACAATTTGATAAATCTATATTTTAGACCGTAGGTAACTTTATGATAGTTTCGTCGTCACAAAGTGCCCTAGATAAAACCGAGGCCAATCCTATTTTATTTATCTTTGGAAGGTAATGGTTAAATTCTTCAAAAATATGTTTAATTGCGAAAATTGTTTTACATTAATGGGCAGTAAAAGAATATTTTTACTTCAAACGCGATGCAGATTTTTAATAGTTAAGTTACATCTGCATTACTTTATTGTGAAGTTTTTAATATAAGAAAATTCAAAGGAGCTCTCTATGTGATTGTATTCTTTAGAATATATGTATATTGCTTACTAAGCAATGCAGTTCAGTATTCTACTGCAATATCTGCACACTTCAGGTTTCAGAATGTATATGAAAAGTTTTTATTTTGAATAAATCAGTTTAATATTTATAAAATTGTAAAAGTATTCATATATTTTTATTGGATTTTAAAAAAAAATCAATAATAGTGTCATTATTTTTATGTTTTTTGATCTTAGGATGTAAACTTTTCATTATATTCAACTAGCTGATACTGCTTTATACCGACTAAGATTCAATGGATATTTTGTTATCTGTGAGCTAAACTTAATACAGCATTAACACAGCATAAAGTAATAAAATGAATCCAAATATATTATTAAATTCAGTAGATTATTTGGATAATAAATATGTATATGTATATTACATATATTTTAATATTACATATTAAAATTTGACATATGTTTACTGTATTATATAGGGGCGGGCGACCTGTGGTCTAGTGGTTAGCGTAACAAACTACGGAGCCCAAGATCGCGGGTTCGTAGCCCAGCAGGTTTTTTTAAAGGAAGTAAAAATTCCTTAGTTACGCCGTCCTTCAGAAGGGACTTTAAACGGGGGTCCCGAACTTTAACGATGTCAGGAATTTAGAGCTCCCTATCATCATCCGATTAGGCATATCACAGTATTATATATGAATAGTATCTATAATATGCATATGTATAACTGTGTTTAGATTTGTTTATTTATTTAAAGTTCCTGTATAATATTAATACATCGAGTAAATATAATGAAAGATATATAATGGCATGAGATAAAGGCAAGTAGAGAAACTACCCAATTGAAATACTAGAATATGAAATTAAAAGCTCACGAGGAAATCTTCTTTTCAGGAGCCTCGGAGGATAATCAACAATAGAAATGGTTACTAACATTGAAATTACTGGATTTGAGTGGGAATAAAGTTTGTTAATAAAATATTGATATCGGATTCGGGCCAAATCAGTAACAAACAGGATATTAAGGTCATTATGGATTACTTTGTTCGAAACAAAGTAAGGACCATTGAGGATTTTACTAAGGATTTTGGAATGTAAGGATTGAACACGAGAGGAATTTGATGGCTTGTGGTTATTATACTGGAGCCCCAAAGCTCTGTTCCGTAAGTCCAGATGGGTCTAATGATTGTCATGTATATGAGTCTTTTGTAATTATTTGGGCGCTTAGAGCGTTTGTCTAGTAAATGTTGAAGTAGCCTGAAACGGCGATCTGTTTCTTGTCGTTTCAGTCTAGTAAGAGGATTCCAAGTTAAAAGTTTATCAAGGTGTAATCCTAAGTACTGGACCTGTTCTACAGGAATCAGTGGGATGCTATTAAACGATGCAGGAGGACAGGAAGTCACTAGTTTACTATGGACTATAAAGGTGGCGTTAATAATCTAAACCTGGATATATATGGCCTAGTTTCCCAATTGTTCATATATATATATATATATATATATATATATATATATATATATATATATATATATATATGGGCTTGTTTTAGTGGATTCATTTCAATGACAAGCTTTCTTGTCATAGTACTATATTAACCCTTCGTTAGTTACTATCTACATTATCACTGAGCTAATTAATTTATTTAACATTTGTCGGAGATATGCTTATGAGGTTTCATGTTTTATACTTGAACAAATTAGAATAAATATATTTAATTTATTGCATTTTTTATATCGTTCTGGTATAAATCTTACGACTTCTTCATAACAAAAATGAGTAGAAACTAAAGTTAATTTCGTACTCAATCGAATCATGTTCTTTTCGTCATTCATTCTTGTTAGTCATTAAAAATAATTATCATAACAAAGGGTGGAGATATAAATAATTCAAATAACAAAAGAAACCTATAGAATATTTGTTGAGGGAACGTATATCAAAGCTGTTTCTTCATCTACTCCCCGTGGCTTGATTAAACCAAGAAACCCCTTGTAACTTCTCAACTCACCTCTATCTGCCTCTACTACCCTTCATCGATTATGCATCCCTTTATTTATACTTCTCATTTATAGAACCGAACACATGAATTATTAAAAAAGCGTTATTGTGTCTATCGGAATTGCCTTTGAAGTATTCAGATCAAAAGATTATTTATATTTTACCGAAAGGTATCCACTATTGGACTAGTGGTGGATTGACCCACATTGTTCCAATGGCTTAATTGTTCAAAGAAAAGTATACACTAGGAGTTAGAGTGACTATAATTGTAAAATTGTTATATTGTATACTTTTCTAACATTCTCAAAAGAAAGTTAAAATAAATATATTTGTTAACCAAAGACTATTACAGTCCTGAAAAGGGTGCACTGAAATAACTTATAAATAAATTCATATGATATATAATTAAATCAAATAAATTCACTGAAGTAAATGTTTTTTTTTCGATTCATAACTAAAAATAAACTATTTTTTCAATAGAGGTATTTGAGAGTTAAAAATCTTTGGGTATTGGTAAAGCAAATCATTTCTATTCTAATTATGGCATTGAAATTATTTTAATAATTTAATATAATTATATATTTAATGAAATAACAATAAGCAAGTTTGTTTGTTAAGAAAAAAAAGTGTTTATTTGCCTACAATTGTAATTAAGGCTTGGGGATTTTTTGTAGGTCTTCATTGAATGTTTGTTGAAGTATGGTATTGTTTGTTCAAACTGGCTTGTATTAACAGAATTACTCTGTTCGTCCTTTATAGCATCTTTAAAGCTAGATCAAGGTGGTTAGCCATAAATTTAAGGTTTACATACCGCTCCTTCAAAAGAACAACACCATAATTCAGAAATTATGATGTTTTTCTTAATCAGAGTTTAAACTAAGTGTCACATTGAAATTTTAAATGATAAATAATCGTTTCAGATTTCCAACAAGACTAGTTCAGAATATATATCATTCCTCAAATTCCCGAACCAAATTTACCGGAGAGGTGCTGGAGAAGTAAAAAAAAAAAATTAATGGACACAATTAACACATTGAATATTTGTTGTTCTCTTTGAAAAAAACAACACCGTAATTAAAAAAATCTAATTTTTCAATACAAGTATTTGAAGCGAGCTAAAAAAATAAAAATTGGGTATTGGTAAAGCAAGCAATCCTATTAAAATTATGGAATTGAAATTGTTCTATTAACCACAGCAAAATTTAAAAGCTTGAAACTTATTCTCATAAAGCTTTAAGTTCAAACATGTTACAACTCATATAATGGCTTCATTGAAGAGAAAAAAATTATGGAAATGGAATATCAGAATATATATAATCAAATATTGATATAGAAATAATTGTTTAAACTATTTATAAAAAAAAAAAACTATGAGACATTTCGTCTTTAGGAAAATTAAAATCCAGCCAGGAAAATTATGAACAAAATGCAAAGAATCTTTGATTGATTCCAAACGAGAGTAATTAAATTCCTTCAGACGACCCGAATGGGGTTGAAAGAAAAGAAGTTTTAGCTTTAGTAATGAGTGAAGAGGAAATTTAAAGAATACTATGCGAGAGTTGTTTATAATTGGCAACCTTTGTTTAAATATTAATTGGCGAATAGGTTTGATTCCTGTAACGTGTAAACTAAAAATAATTTAGTGAATATTCTTTTATGATTTCTAATTTCTATAACATAGTAAAAAAAAATTTCAGACCAAAGAACAACAAACTTACAAAAATTACAATTTCACTAAATCCCTAAAGAATGAATATAAAAAAAAACAGCGTTTCAAGTGTTTAGATCGGATTAATTAATATAAGAACACTAACTAATTATTAACTAATAATATAAAACCAATACTAAAAAAAAATCTTGGAGAACATTATAATAGAATGTAGAATATACTATAATGGAAATATAAGAAAAGGAATTACAGTAAATAAAAACATGTTCATTCAAATGATTATTGGAACCTCCTTGTAAAGAAAGAGCTACATAAACAAACATATGAGAGAGGTCCAGAAAATATGGTTACAACACATGTTAAAAATAGAAAAATATTCAAATGAAATTTACATATTACAGGATATGAGTAAAAGCATGTCATTGCTTTCTTATATAATCGTCATTTTGAGCCTAGAGACAAACTATTGGATACCACTTTTTATTACATTCCGCCCCATCTCCCGATACCATTTTTCTACAGCTTCTTGGACCTCATCGTCATTTGGAAAGAGTTGTCCACCCAAAAACTCCTTTTGAATATATGGTAATCCATATATGGTCCGGGTCTAGAGAGTATGGTGGGTGGGTCACAATTTTCCATCCAAATGAGAAAAGCAGGTTCTATTGCTGTCATCAAGGAGCTACACACCACCAGTCAGCATTCCACTCCTTTTGTCTTTAATTCCTTTTAACCTTTTTAAGGTTTCATAGATTGCTGCAGAACCGATAGTGGTTCCTTGAGTTATAAATTTTACCAACAATATACTTTTCCGGTCCCAAAAGACAGTGCTAGTCTTCCTCTCTCAAAACTAGACTTTGGAATTTTACGGATGATGGTGCTTTTTGGTCCAGAAATATAAAAACACGCTCACGTTATGCCTCCAGTCACAATTCAGTCAGGAAAAGATTTACCCTGCTGAATGAATCTCACACCTGCTGTAGGTGAAGCGAACGAAGGACCAACTGGTGGACGGGTTTATCTGCTGTGATGAAATTTAGTAATGGACTGAAGTATTCGATGATTTTTATCGACCGGTTTTGAATTATCTAATATGCCAATTATCTAAGTGTAAAAAAAAGAGAGGACGGGATTTGTGGGAATTTATTTATATGCCTTGAGTTCATTATGAATGACTTTGTTCTTAACATAGTAAGGAGCATTCAGGATTTTACGAAGGATTTTGGATTGTGAGAATTGGATAAGAGAGAAATCCGATGGCTTAGTGGAACCCCTAAGATCTACTCGTATATCCAAATAGGCCTTTTAATAGTCATATATATATATATATATATATATATATATATATATATATATATATATATATATATATATATACATATAACTTTTGAAATTAATTGGTAGCTTTGAGCGTTTGTCTATTAAGAGGCAAAGTAACTTGAAACTTGAACATTTTGGTTAAATATTACTAGTTGATAATTTTATCATTTTGAGATTATAAGCTGATTAGATTTAATCCTAATTTCTAGGTTAAGCAGCGTCGAGGATCCATTGCGGGCGAGTTAGCAGTTAATCCGCGCCTCGAACGTGGTCCGGGACGCCCCATCCAATCATCTCCGCCGCAATGATTTTAGGGGCGCTCAATCACCTGCCCTGTCCGTCTCCTCTCTTCAACATAAATCTTGCCTAGCCGCTACTATACGCTCTATATCATCCTCTACCTCATAAACTCGCAATACGATTAATATTTTATATTATTAGGCTATAAAGTATTTTTAGCATTTACAAAATTAAATATCTGTACAATACATTGAAAATTAAATTATAAACATTAAATTTTAATAGACATATTAACAGATTTCCCCAAACAGGATTCTCCAATATAAATATTTTATCAGTGGCGCAACAACCCAGCTATTAAGCCCCTCAAGCAGCTTTCGCTATCCTTCTCTATCTTGTGCAGCCGCGAACCAATTTTTTTTTTTTTCTTACATTTACCTTACCTAAATTTATTTAACAACAAACAAATACAATATATACCACAATGTAACATTTATAAACTTGCAACAAACAACCTTCTTTTATCCTACGGTTAGAAACCGGCACTGGCATAGATCCTATTTCCACAACGATATTCCTTCTAATGCTCCTCTTCCTCAAGAAAGGATGCATGGGTTTTTCTGTGCCATTGGTCCTCTTCTAGCCTCGGACATCCTCCAGTTCCCCTGATGGCGGCAGTGGTGGTCATAGATGCAACGGCCATATTTCTAACGGCGCTTTCACTTTACTTTTACCATTGCAACGCTGCCCTATATATGCATATATATATCCGTTATATATGCGTGGCCTTCAACCGCTTAAGGCGCTAGCTAAGCAAAAGTCTTCAACAAGAGAGCTCTTAAAAGTAAGTACTTCATCTTCTGCTGATAGTTGTAGACTGATAAGTCGAAACGCTCACTTGGGGCTGAAAGACTAGGGTTCTTTTCTTAAAAAGACTCCTATATCAAACATTTACTGTATTTCTTAATAGGAACAATACAACAAATCTTGTTGTGAATGATTAAAATCGACTCTGTGACCAATTCCTCACGCCAAACAGATTGCTGGAATCCCTCACGATTCCTTTTCTCCATTGCAGTTTTGGTGTCCCAATGTTTCACGATCCATGTACGGGCATAATACTTTTTAACTCACCAATATAATAGTAAAACAAAAAACTGTACTACTACAGCACATAAGTGTCTTGGGTTCAGTACGTGGTAGATTTGTGCTGTTTGTTGGACAACGGTTGAGCAGGGAGGTTATTTGTCCTGGTTACTTAAAAGGGTTTCCCCACTTTTTTGAGTACCTTCTTTATAAAGGTTGGTGAAGCTGTCAGGAACGGTGATAGTTTAAATAGAGTCTGCTGCAGCCGGATTTAAACCTGATACCTTCAACATATCAACTCAGCGCAATAAAACATGCGCTTTCCTGATATACTGTGCTACTACACGTATGTATATCCCTTCATAATGTCGCAGCTATATAAACAAATCTATTAGAATGTAATTGGAATACACCGAAATATATATTTTTTAAAACTAATCAGTCAACGTTTCTTCAGTTAACCAGGAAAGAAACAACACGAAAAAGTCCAAAGCAGCACATCTCACATAACAGTCCTAGCAATAGATACATCAACTAGAGACGGTGACCTGACCCTAAGAGGTGTAATATCACAAGAGACTGTTTGGGTTATTTTCCAGTGTTTTTATTTAGAGATCCAAGACTTGCTTTCAGTCTTCAATTTGCATTCCTATAATTATTTTACCTATTTTGTTCCAATTTATTTCCATTTTGGTTAGATACATCTAGCTGATACTTCCCGTCCAATTGGTCTGGATGGTGATGAAGTAAGGAGGAACAAGAAGGAGCCTATCGCCAAATACCTGGCCCCGCCCTCAGCGACCACTCTCTTTAATTTGATAAGGCAGCAGCGGCTCTTAATGGACTCCCATTGTTAGGGGCCCTCTTCATTAGATTCGTAATGGCTAATCTTAGCGCCAATTCTTCCCTCCCTTCCTTCTCCTGTTCCTTACCTTTCCTGTTTCCTCCTCTTCCATTAAGTGGCTACCTTATTAGCCTTAGCTGGTTGGGTGGCTTAATGAATTCCTCGGTACCTGTATGTCTATATTCCACCTGAGTCGATCCGTACGTGTTCGAGCATATGAATCGTTTTCTGCAGAAAAGCAACTAGTCCAACTTATGAGATTATTGTTATTATAACTTTCAATCTTTACCATATATAGCAGACTTGGTTTACTAAAGAAAATACACTTGTCTGCAAGGTAGCACAATCTTGATAATGCCTTCAATATTTTGTTTACTGCAGAGTAGGAACTGGTCCAGGAATGGTTCTTTTATTTGTCTCTATTGTAATGAAATTTATTAAAATGGAATAACTGTCTTACTGCAGGTAGCGATTCACATGTTCATTCAGTTCTATTTAATTGCACATAAACGTTGACTTTAAAACTAAGTATCATGAACAGACTTGAAGCATTCGGAACACGGATCGTAATTCTAAATAGGATATACTACTATTCAACATAGAAGGTTAGTTAAAAGTGGACGCTGTTAGCTATTATATACTATATTAGGCGTTTATGATGGAAAAGGTAAAATTTAATGAAATTATTTTTCCACTTCTTTAGTCGAGTAGTGTTATGATTTAGAGATATCAGGATCAGAATCAAACTAAAATATGCTTTAAAATAAAGCAGTTTAGCGCCGTGTTAGTCGAAATCGCTTGACTAAACTATCGATAAATATGAAAAAGCCAATATTTGAAATTTCGGAGTTATCCATTGAATTTTGATCCTGAATGCCTCATATGTGCATAAGGTTCATAAACTTTTGGAATGCTCCAAGTTCCATGGACACAACACATAATGATGAAGAGATTCTTCATGATAAAATGAGAGTAGACAGGGAATTACTATTAACAATAAAACAAAAAAATATATAACCTACCTGAGATATTTATATCATAATTCTAAGCAGGATATCCTAAATTTAAATTCTGCTATATCGTACTGGGAAGTAGTGGATGTGAAAGAAAAATTGTTTCTTTTTCGATCTGTTGTCATAGCGTCCCTGCCATTTCCAACTATCGAATGTGAAAATCGGTACTTTTGATGAGAATTAAAAAAAAAACAGTTTCAAGGTTCAAAAAAAATTAGTGCCTATAGTCAAACCAATGACATTCGTTTTACATTGTTTTTGTGACTGACAGATGCTGTTTAGTCGCGGACCTGGACTACCCGCCAGATGGAACGGACCGATCATTGCCTCTAAAATCGGAAATTTACTGTATCGCCAAAATCAAGGAGAGGGGGGATTGACGCTCAGAGCGCCCTTCACTTATCATCAGATCGCCGAGCGGAGCAGTTCTATCAGCCCTTCGCAGCTAAGATCATCGCACACTGCCGCCAAGTAATCCGCTTTCAAGCCGCTACTTCTGTGAGGACGTCCAGAGGTTTCAAGATTGTCACTCGCCAGAAGCTATGCTGAGATGATAATTGAGCATACATCACACAAATTGTAAGTCACATTTCATTACCATAAGGCTTCAAAGTGTCAACTAATTTTCTCCGGATGATCAACGTATCACATGGTATCAACCGGACAGTTCAAGTTAATTAATGATATTATACTCATTGTTCCGTCATGCCGTGATCACTGGCGAAGATAATAATTATTCGCACATCTTCGCCCCTTATTGAAAACTTCATCATTACGTTCAAGTTTATTTTGTTGTAATTATCTCTTTGGCCATTATGCTAGCATGGAGCATTTCTGTTATTGTTAATTATCGCTCCCATTCATATTAATCATTTGTTCTTCTTTTTTTGTTTAAAATTAATTTGTTCATTAGATCGCTAAGTTACATGTTTAGTTTTAAGTTAATTTTGTAGACGCTATTACTAATTTGTATTTTCTTTTACATGCATATTTAATAGTATTTAAGAAATCTCGCATGTTATTTAAATTAATAAATCAAACGCTTTGTTAATATCTGAGACTTCATTCAATTCCCGTGGTACTTCCATTTGCTTCCTATTAAAATTATTCAGTCTAATCACGCCTTAACAGATGCCTCTATATGAATTTTATATCAATTATCAATCCTAAAGCAACTGCTATAAGTCGAAATCGAAAACTGAGTTTTTTCACATTGGATACTTTGCGATGGCAGGTACGATATGATTGATAACTGAAAAAAATTCATATAGTTAAAATTCACCTATAGAGTACAAAAACCATTTATAATGGCATAGGTAAAATACGTTTTACAATAGGAAACGATTTTGAATGATCTTTGAAACAGTTTTTTTTTTACTCTCCCCACTTTGCATTTGTATCGACAATATGTGAACCCTGATGGAAATTCTATTCTATACATTTTAAAATTATAACTCTGATTGTTTTACCTGATCAGTTACAGTCCTAACCAAAGATGGAAATTCAGCGAGTTTTGGAGTGAATTTTAAATTATAAAAAATATCTACTAACTAAAAACAATGGATATACATAGCCCGCTATTCATTTTGATTCAGCAAAACCTCCGAGCGCTATTGAAATTAATAGGTTTCCAGCGGGTGACTCTGGGCTCGAGCCATAAGAAAATCCTCCAGCGAGAGGCTTTTAACGAGGTGGCCTACCGCAGTGTGGTTTCTCTCAGTCCTGAGCTGTTTCGATAGAACTTGCCGTTTTCGACATTAATTTCTAGCTTTTCGGTTCGTGTTCGAATCACAAATAACGAAAATCCTCTTCCCTGTTATTAGTGTTCGTAGCTTTCCGAAAAAAACACAATAAAAGCTATGTTGGATCTTGGGTCTGGTTTGCGGTAGGGGCTAGAAACAGTCATATAATGTAATTCTCTGTCTTGTAATGATTTCGAGAACTTTAATTTAGCCGGTGGTAGTGTCACAGTTAGTCTGGACCACGTTAAATAAAATCCTTTTCTTTGTTTCTAATCTAAGGATCCCTGTATTTTCTAACTATTCAATCATAACTATAACAATGTAATATAAAGGAAAATGTTGGAAGTGAAACGAACTTAACAATACCCCATATCTTCGAAGGCTGTACCTTTTACAAAAGATCGATGCATGAAATGGTCTACCTGTCAATGTATCTAAGGTTTTAGAAATTAGGAAATATACGTTAATAAGGTCATCAATACAGTTATCTCCTACTTTTTATTTTCTCTTATTTTTTCTTTATGTACACATTTTTTTCATTTATTTTTATTTAATTAGAAAAAAATATAATTTTGCAATAAAAATATCGCGGTCATTAATCGAAATAAAATATAGCCTATATTTAAATTTGGACAAAGTTACATATCTGTGCGAAATTTAATTAAAATCGGTCCAGTAGTTTCGGAGATTAGCCCGGACAAACATCGTGACATGAGATTTTTGTATATTAAGATTATTTAAACCAAACTAAACTAAGACGATGATGACCAATCGGTTTTAAGACTTTTTTATTTATTTAATCTTACATTTTTATTACCTACAATTTTTATTTCGTAATTCTTATCATTTTCTACATTTACCCATATCATTTTTATCATTTTTACATTCCTATTTTATATTCAGTTTTTTTTTTATCTTTATTAACTTATTTTTTACTTTTCAACACTTTCTGTTTTATTATTATTTTATTCTTCATTATGTAGTTTACTACCTTTTTGGCACTTCTTTTTTTTTTTTTATACACTCATACATTTTAACCTTCATATTTATCTTGCTGTACATCATTATAATTTGTATTGCCTGTATTCACCTTACTTTTGTTTATTTATATTTACTATGTTTTAATATATCTGTACCAATTTTATTCTTAATTGTCTGTATTTTGCATATAGCCCTGAAGAAGACCTTTAAAGTAGGTCGAAACGTTGGCTAATCAATAAAGTTTTTCTCCAATTCTTCGAGAAATTAATTGTGACCTCTACCCGGACCACTTTCTTCCACATATATTATCAAGGTCAACAATTATCATTCAACATCGATTTTACACTTTTTTTCTCACTAGAACATTTTTCTAGCGCCAATTCTTCCCTCCCTTCCTCCTCCTATTCCTTACCTTTCTTGTTTCCTCCTCCTCCATTAAGTGGCTACCTGTTTCTAGAACAACGATTGTGAAGAGAGATGATGTGTCGGAGATCACGCTCAATTTACGGTACCCACTTTATAGAGCTGGATGAGCCCCAGGAGGGACCTGTAGATACCTCAAGGTTCACCCATGGCTGTTAATGAATTAATAATTTGTCTGTCATAGCTGGATTTAAATCAGCTCAGCAACTCAGCACTCTTCATATTGAACTATTCCGCTCCCCTTAGCTTTTCGAGGGCGCTTTTAACAAGACAAGTAACCTAATTTTCATGCAGGCCTTATCTCCGCAATGAAAGAGTTCAAGTCATTACCTCAATCAGATTGAACATGCCTAGTTATGCACTAAAAAATTTCCATAACAATAGAACTGTGCAATTTAAACCTGCTTAGAGTTTATCGGCTAAGCTAAGACCAGTAAAAATCGTCAGGAAACCTTGGCTTGGATCTTATCTCGTTGTCTTTAAAGAATTCCCAGTAATTATTTGTCAGTAGTTCCATTAACGTGTCGTTTCTAAATGATTCTCATTTAGCACGAGTCAAAAAACTTAGAGTATATTTTCTGATTATAAATCTCTATGTGATATTTCACCTTATTTTTTGAAAAATTCTTTTTCCATCACATCCTTGGTAGTGTTTAAGTAAGTAGGAATCTAGTAAGAGTCGTTAAAAGTGTAAAAATTACATTATTATTTAATGTTTAACATACAAGTTCATTGATTATTAGTGTTTTGTCGGCACAAATGCAAAGTATGTACATTGAAAGCACCACTTTTCTGGAGCATGAAAAAACTGTTCCATAGTTCATTCAAAATTAGTGCGTATCTTTAAACGAAGTTTGACTAAATCATTTTACTAGGTTTGGTGCTGTATGGATGATTCTACATGGATTTTATATTACTTATCTATCGTAAAAAATATCACTACAATTCAAAAACGATAAATGATCTTTTTTCACATTCGATACTAAGCATTTTTTTAAAATGTATTTATTGATATTTACAACTGTATTACAATAATACAACAAGTAAATAGGATAAGTGATACATAATGGCATGAGAGACAAATAGAGAAACTACCCACTGGTAGTGCTCAAATCAAAGTTCAACTAAGAAGGTCACTTGGCTATCTTCTTTCCAGACGTCTCGGAGGATTATCAGGAATTGAAGAGGAAGCTAGGTTTGAAACTAGAGGGTTTGAGTGGGAATGAATTTGTTATGAAAGGATAGATACCGGGTTCGGGACAAATCAGCAACAAAAGGAACATTAAGGTCGTTATGGATGACTTTATTCTTAACAAAATAAGGAGCATTGAGGATTTTACGAAGGATTTTGGATTGTAAGGATTGGATACGAGAGGAATTCGATGGCTTAGTGGAGCCCCAAAGCTCTACTCCGTAAGTCCAAATAGGTAGTTAGATAGGTAGTGTAGATAAGTCTTTTGTATTTAATTGGATACTAAGCATTTGAATTGAAAATATTAAGAGATACAAATTCTCAAATTGAATTACGCATCAGCTTTTTTCTAGAAATACCTTCCCAGTTCTTTCTTAATGAATGAGCTTAAATACAAGAGAGAGGAAATAATTCATTGATAACCTACGATAATTTCATTCCGATTAAATTAATTTTCCTCTGCGATTATTTTTCAGGAAGTTATATTAGCTATTGGAATATATTTTCAGGAAAACATTTCTCTAAATTCAAAACATCCATCCAAAAGTTTTTAAAAGGGATAATGAATCCTTAGCTGTTGTTTTATTTTTAAGGGCAAACAACTACAAATGGTTATTATTGCCCTCACCACTAGAGAATATACATATTCACATTACCTAGATAATTACATTATTGTTACATTATCACTTAGTAAAAATATTGTTACATATAAAAATATTAACATACTTGTTAACGACATAACTATTACATAACTACATTAAATAACCTACATTACATGAATCCTTTACATTACAAGAATCCTTACATTACATCCTTAGTTATTCCGCCCTTTGGTGGGAGTGTAAAATAGCGGTTCGGAGTCTATTCGGTGTCGAGTACTCGTTAAAGTTCCCTATCCCAATTATACTTAGGCAGAATTAGGACACCCCTGCAGCATCATCCGATTTAACATAGTAGGATAAAGTGACGTTAAAAATAATCAAAAATCCCTAAACAATAACTGAGCTGTTAATTTGGCATGCTAAACATTATAACGTCGGGTTACAACGGAATTTATTCAATCAAAGACATGATTTTGGGAAAACGCTGATGAAAATGGTAAAGTACTTATTCATTTTTCTCAAAATCATATTTTTGACTAACTGTATTTAATTATAACCCCACAATGTGGTCTAGGATCAAAATAAATTGCCCTATTTTTCTCTCCGGACTCTAATTGAAATTTTAATCACCAATCAACTAGATTGTCATATATTCGGCGTGGTGAGAACTGGTTCGAGATATTCCATCGTAGATCCTGATTGCTAGTAAAGGATGGCTCAACCTGGCACACTAACTATGTATTTCTATCCTTTATGATACTAGCATCGCCCTGGATGTAATTTCACTTGGCTACGGGCGTTGCTACGGCGGCCTTTGATGATGGGAGCAGACAAGGAAGGCGGAATGAGGAACTGGCACAATGGGAGAGTTGTATAATATAACCGAGCTGGGATGAGAGCTTTGTGGAGCGGCCGTGTGTGTGCGGATACCTCGAGGACTCCAAACACCTTTGTGCCCGTCCAACCATTGTTTGCTTTTCTAGTCTCTCAGGTCTTCCAATGATGGAGCTCTTATCTGTAGCAAGAGCTTTCAATCTGTGGTCGGTCTAAATAAAAAAATTGTATATTACTATTTGAAGATATTTTTAAAGAGAATACATATTCTCTTAAATGAAAATATAAATATTATATCATTTATGTTACCTTTTTGTGAAAAGGTATTGTTGAAATAGGCATTCATGATCAAACGGGGATGAATCCAAAAATTTCGAAATTGCAATCCACTTTTCGGAGCGACCTGTGGTCTAGTGATTAGCCTAACAACCTACAAAGTACAAGATCGCGTGTTTACAGTTCTGTAGGTGGACCTAAGATCTTTTAAAAACAATAAACAATTCTTAGTTATACCGTCCTTCAGAGAGGATGTACAATGGCCATTCTGATCTTGTAGGATGTCAGGTACTCGTTAGAGACCCCTATCCTAATTGTACCTGGATAGGCAAAATTAGGGCTTCCACTGTTGCATCGTCCGATTAGCCATAGCAGCATAAAAGTGATTTTGAATGAACAAGCGAATCCACTTTTCGTAAGATCATTCCACACTGGGAAAAACGTGCTGTACAATAATACCTTTCCGAACTAATTTTACCATAATTTAAATATTTTTACTGTTAAGGATTAGTATCTCACCCACAAAACAACCATGTTGTATTTCTTACATCCATACCTATCTTGGCTTGCAACCGATGCAAGACAGTATAACATAAGTTTTGCAATAATGCTATAAACTGTAACGCTTATAAACTACAATGTTCTCATGCAAAATCTCATTAAAATTATATTCTCATCACTTTTATATAATAAGCCTCAGTAAACAATTATACATTTAAAATTGAGGCGTTCAGGATAAAAAAGCGGATAACTCCAAAATTTAACTTTTTCAGATTTTTCTCTAGTTTGGTCAAGCGATTCGGACTCATACGACACTTTTCCGCCTTATTTTATAATCTCATTAATTAAACTCATAATTTTAATCCGGTTCTGAGCATGAAGTTTCAGGAGAAAAAAACATTCCTTGAGCTTTCACTAGATAAATCAAAGTGATTACTGAATATCTTAAATATCTTCTTCCCATCCTATTCATAGCTCGAAATATCGGACGATACAAATCGGTGAGGAGACCGTCTAGTGGTACTTCAAGACATATATCACTTGCGGCACGTTGCGCGAGTAGGGAGATTTTTCACCGTCTCCCTTTAGATTTGAAGGAACTACATACCTTTACGTGTCACGTATTGCATATTACTGACTAGTTGATCTTATATGGTAGTAGTGTGAAAGGCGTTAAAGGTAAACCTTAAGACGTACATCTTTGTAAAAGAGAGGTTAGTATTTTTATCAATGTCTATGTAGCATTACTTTAAACCAGTTACAATTATCTCAGCTGCCATTACAATCCCTGGCAAGATGGCAATAGTATTTAAAAATGAATCAGAACTATGGATCACTTCCCTTGAGATCGTTGTTCCGGCAATTGAGGAAACGGGTAACCAGAAACCAAAACAAGCATATGGTGGCAATTTGAGCGTCTTCCAGAGACATTTATCTTAATAAAGGAAACATTAATTGAATTATCCTGAGGTGGAACGTTGTACCTGTAGTCGTTTAATTACGGCCATACAAGGCAGTTCATCTTGTGAATAGCCGCGATTAGGACGTAGGGAAGGAGGACGGAGGAGGAGAACGGGAGGGAGGACTTATGCATATGGAAAGCACTCCTAGGAGGAATCCCGCTCTCTCCTCGAATGTTGATTACAATAAACAACTGATGTACAGTTCTAATTAGATTTGCATGTCCTTCAGCTCGGGTGTAGGTGGTCGATTCGCTCCACGGGTTAGCAAATTCAGATTAGCCTAGAGGAATAACTTCCGCAAATCAGAATTTGAATTGTATATGCTTTTAATCTTCAGTCAATGGAGTTACGAAGCACTAGGACCACTCGAATCAGTGATTGAGTTTAATCCAAAACATTTCAATTTTCCCAGGTAATATAAAATTAATGAATAGGATGCACTAGGAAAACTTCCAAAAGGTAAAGCCTAGAGTCTCTAAAATACTGGAAAAAACAACTAATCACTAATTCAGGGATCTTCAAACTATAAATTCCTTTCTAGATTGATAGATGTAGCTGTATCGGCTTGAATGAATTTGGACTGTTGATGTGAGATGTGTTGCATTTTAGTTTGGTGTATGTCCTGATGATCGATGACAGCTACCCTGTCTCTAGTACCTTACTCATGGATCCCTTTCTCCTTCAAAAAAATATTAATAATAAATCCTGGATCGAAATTGATATCAGGAAAAGGCGAATGAAATTCATCTAACCCGACTACCAGAAAATCGATTGACGGAAAGAGTTGTATAACTTCACTTAACAATCCCACACCCTAGCTAGATGAAATTCGAAAGGACTTCAAAAATGCAAACGTAAGACCAGCCGACATTTTAGAAAGAGACACCTTCAGACACAAAGTAGGCAAATGGGAAGTTGTATCAGAGCAACAACGGAAGAGCATAAACAAGCCTTTTCGGAAAGAATGAAAGCTCATTGAAGTACAAGAAGAACCCAAAGAAAAATTGATCGAGTTGCTTATTTAAAGTCTTCCATTTCTGGGAAGAACTCGCCATTAATAATAATGATAGTAATAATAAATTCTGGATTCCTTATTAAAGATAGAGAAAGATAAAGGATTAAAATGTAGAAAAGAAGGAAAATTGAGAGAAACTGGTGAATTGGCATTCCATAAGGAAGAGCAAAATTTTTTTGCACGATTCATTTGGATACCTAACAACGTCCTTGTTTCCCGATTTTATTCTGAGTTGTGTGTTTTCCGTCACATTTCGTGGCATCATTCCTTTACCAAGTATTTATATATCTCCGACCCCTTCGAATTCAAATTACTTGTTCAATTCTCTATTATTTGCTGTCAGTTTTCAGATTCAACCTACCAATAGGCGCACCTCCTAGATCAATTAGGACGGTCGGACGTATCTCACAGATACTGCATGTTTGTAATAAACATATCTTCCTATTTTAATCGTCATATGTACCCCTACACGGATTTTGTTTATATTTTCCAAAGAAGATATAGACTATGTTAAGACTTTATTGCATTTATTTAGTAATTGTTGTTATTAATATATTTATTCTCGAAAATTGGTTAAAATCCAGTCGTTTTGTACTTTTTAGTTATTTTATTTCTATTTTTATTTTTGTAATGTCTTTGTCACTTTTAGTTACTTCATGATTTGTATCATTATGCTGCCTTCTGCCCAGATGTATTTAATGTTTATTTTTTCGTCCATGTATTTTATTCTATAGGGACTTGGTCCAAGAATAAAGTTTGTTTTCTATTATATTTTATTTTACTGTGCGTTTTTCATTGATATAGTTTACTACTAGGAATAGCTGACGGGTTCATAGAAATAAAAAAGTATTGAAAAAATACAATAAAAGTTTATTTAAAAAGAAACATGTAATGTTTTATCTCTTCTTTTAATTTTTTTCTTTTTACCACAGCTTCTCTGCGAAAAAAATACAAAATTAAATTTCATAAATGACAAGCTATACTTAAAAACTAGTTCTATGAAATTAGCAAAATTATTTAGATGATAAAATACAATTACTGCAAACAAATAACCCGTTAAATACTCTATCCCACACTTGAAATGGTTGATAACTCATTTTCATGAATCAAAAATATTAGTATCATTTTTAGGTCATTGCCAGGTTTCATTTTACATATACGTCATTTTCCAAGCTGGACTGAGCAACTCAGTTCATTGATAATAAATCTAGTGAATGCTCGCTATTTTCAGTACATTGCGTTGCACACAGCAATGGTATAAATATTATAGGCAACACAGATTTGTTTTATAAGCACAAATTTCTTGTTCCTTTTTATGAATATGATAATACATATACACTAATCGACACAAATTATATTTAAATAATATTAGTATGTTTAGTTTAGTTTATTTAGTGTTATTTTTATTGATCAATAAAAATAAAAATTTGATTGCTGTTTCAGTGCATGCCTGAGAGGTCATTGCTTACGTCAGAGTATAATTGTAGGAGTCAATTTTAATTTTGACGTTCTTCCTCTCTTTCGTCCCGATCCACTTTAGCCGAGTAGACTTTAATTGAATAATCATTAAACCTAACTAGAAGTCTCGATAATGTTCTTTTGTAAGGCACATATTGATTATGAATTTAATCAACGTTAAACGTTTAATATCAATTTCTGGAATGTTGATACGCTTCAAGTAAAGGCGTCATGGCTATATGGCCAAAACAGATGTTATTTTATAAATTTAGATTTTCTCAACTACAGCAGAGTGTTTAGACTGCCATTAATGTTCGAGATCAATCCAAGTCCTCTTGATATTCTTGAGCAGCTTAAAAGAAAAAAAAATAACAATATAACTCATGAAGAGTCTTAGGCTCAGTACATGTTGGAGGCTGTAAAATTTCTAGGAGAACGGTTGTGCAGGGAAGTGATTTGTGATTTGATCACGCTCAACCGCTAGGATTTTTCCCCATTTACATTTATGGAGGATGGGTGATCGCTATTTATCTGATGATATGCAGGGGTCTGCACATCCCACAAAGTCCATCTATGGATGTTAACCGACAAATAAATTATTTGTCACAGGGGGATAGGAATTGGGATTGATGAAATAATCAGTAAGGAATACAAAAAAAATTAGGAAAAGAATTGAAAAGATATGTAATGGTCTATTTTAATTAATTACTATAAGTTTTTGCCTTTTTAATTTTGCATCTTTGTTATTAAATGTGTTTCGTATTGTTTTTATAGCATATTGTTTGTTATCTATTATTGTTGAAATATTTCCAGAAGTTTGGAATAATTCCGGGGAAGAAATTAATGAAAAAAAATGCTATAAGAAAGGAGTTTATCTAGAAGGGTCTTAAATAACAATTTTAACAACTTTAAAGTACATTTATGGCTGGCATTTAAGCTATTTTGTCCTCCAAAATAAATAATATATTGTGAAATAAAAGTTTAGCTAATCATATTGATTATATTTCGATTGACATGAGTAACGAGGTAGTTGTTATCAGTGTCTCGATTATAAACAATGTGTGATAACAGCCCCCGCAGACTGGCTAATACAAAAGTATCAAATTGTCTGCCTGTTTACTAAATTTGAACCCGGGACTTTCGGCAGGGCAACTCAGTGCTCTACCACTGTGCTATCTCGCTCCCTCTTAAGTAGCTTAAGCCATGAAGAATTAGTTTTGTAGATTATCACAAGATTAAATGATATTTGGCTAATTAGCAATATTTATAAGCCATCAACTCCAATTCGTAGTATTTTCAATGATCCTGTACCACCAGTTTGTAAAAACGTAGCCTTGATGAGATTAACCTGAATAAATTCTATATAATTATTACTGTGAAATATTAATTATTAATGTCTTTGTAATTTCATCATAATAGAGAGATAAAAATACAACTTGATAATAGAATATTATTGCTTATCGACTTGGACCGTTCTCAACTAGATAAAGATAGTTTGCAACTATTGGTTCAACTTGCCCAGTCTGATTATAGTTTGCTTTAGTTACTGGTAAGAACTTGGGCAGTTTAATTGTTAACCAAGTTTGCCCGGATTACAATACTATCTAGTTGTGATTTTTATTGTAGATCTTCTCACCACTACTATCTCATACACATAGATACTAATTGAATAGATACCTGAGAATATATGAATATAAATTTAATATAAAGTACTATAAGTTTGAAAAGAGGAGACTTGTTCAAAAAAAAAAAACAAATACATAGGCAGTCATGGCAGAATTGAAAACTCAATAATTTGGAATAACTCTTCTTTTTCGAAACTCTTTCTGAAATTCATATTCTTTTTTTGAATTTCAAGGTTAGGTTAGGTTTTATTGCTTATAGACGCACAACATCTATGGTCATTAGTGTCTTTCTTCTTTTTGTTCAAATGTTTATTTCATTATTTATTTATTCATTTATCAGCCTCTTTCTTCTTTTGGTTCAATATTTAGTTCTTTATTATTTTTTGGTTTAACTTTTATTTCCATTTAACCTATAATTATTATATTTTACTGAAAATATTATTTTCTTTAAGAAAGGTTATCACTTTCTCTATATTTGCGGCGTTATTTCCCATGATAGTCGAGGTTTTCCTATCAATCCCCAAGCCATGAAAATATGTTTCATACAGGGGGCAGTCTTCCAAGATGTGGGTGATAGTTAGTTGCACACTGCAACTTCCGCACTTTGGTGGTGCGTCTTTCTCAATCAAATATCGGTGTGTCATCCGCGTGTGGCCGATTCTTAGTCTCGTGATGGCTACTTCCTCTCTTCTGTTGCTGCGGCAAGAACTTTCCCACGGTTTTATTTGAATTTTAGTTGAATTTCAATATCAGTTATAGTTAGAATCAGTTAAATTTCATATTTGTAAATTATTAAAATTAGTCTGGTTTACGTATATATTGACACTCGGAAAAATAATTACATACATTTTCAAGTATTTATTTATTGATCAAAACATATGATGCATTCAGCTGCACAAGCTGAATAAAAAATATCAATAATTTAATTGAAATAATAATTAGCATAAATTTATATTATTTATACATTGTATTTAAATTTACATAGATTTTATTAACATTTTTAGCATTATTATCATTGTCAAGTTCAACAACACTTTGATCATTTGTACTTTCAATCATTTCATAAAACAATACTTCCAACTATTACAAATAAAATATTTTAGAAGAAATGAAAATTCAACCAGTTATTGATGTTCTAAGTTATTATTTGTATCAATTGCTCAACTATTAAAAGACTTTTTATATAAATATAATAATTAATATGTATCAATGGAATTATAACCTTCAAACTAATGTTGATTAAATGTAATTGTATAGCCCAAGCATTGGGTTAGTGGTCGCCAGTCTCGAGCATGTTGCTACCGCGAACCCATAAGTTTATTCCCTACCAATAGTCGCTAAACGAGGCTAAAGAAGTTTTCACTTTAAAAAACACTGATGAATTGTAGTTCCATATTAAAAAAAACAAAAAAAAAAAACCCCGTTATGGTATAGGAATTAAATAGATGGCAGTTTTTAATAATAAGGGTCTTACTGTTTTTTAAAAGATATTCCAACTTACTAGAATGGCCTTTCTTCCTCATGTCTTGTCTTCTCTCTGATTCTTCTATTTCAAGTAGTCAAGAGAGCCCTGATGTAGTGTAACGATGGTGCATTGACCTAAGAACTTGAGCACCCGATTTGAGAGCTCGTTACCAAGAAAGGCAACGTGACAAAGTTTCCCTGTCATTTGAGTTTTTTAAGATGCGATCGGATTCTTATAATAAGTGCATGTTTGGAGTAAATATCTGCCAAACCCTTTAAAGACCTCAATGAATCTTCTTGTAGTATTCTGCATTAATAGTGTAGAAATGTATGGCTGACGCTATCGCGTGGAGCTCATCGGCGTAAATAGATGCTAATTTATGTAGCTTTAATTTGTAGATTGAACTGCGAGTTATAGTCATAATGGATTTTTCTTTCTTCCAAACTTGGATTTTATATTTCTTGAAATTAAAAATCATATATTTTTAGAGAGTTTGGGGGTTATTCCTCCGTATGTTACAAAGGCTCATTATTGTGTCAAATAACCAACTAAAAGCATTTATATAGTTCTTTTTTTAACTTCTGATTCATTATGATGGCTAAGAGATAAGTGCGTTAAATTTTCTGTCGGCCGCGATTTTGGAACTTAAAGGCGTATCGTTAAGCCCGCCTTATACCGTCGTTTTTATATGTGATGCGTTCAGGATCAAAAGCGAATAGCTCCGAAATTTCAAAAATTGTCTTTTTCATATTTTCGCTAGTTCAGTCAAGTAATTTTGTCGAACACGAAACTTTGAGATATCCTATTTTGATCCTGATTGCCTCATGTATACAAAAACACTTAGGAACATCCACATACTTCTGTGCCATTTTTCCTCGTTTCGGTTCGATTTCCAATTTTCAGAAGTTAAATTGCTTCTTTAACAACATTTATTAATGTTAAATATTTTAGGAGTGGAAAAGTACAATCTAACTTCAATAAGCAATTCTTCCTTTCGAAGGTAAAAAGAAATATAAAATGACATTGCTTCTTAAATCTGGTCACGTCTCTCCACACCTGCCCCTATCGCCCCCTCCCCCAACTCACTCTCTCTTACTCACTCACTCTCTCTCTCTCTCTCTCTCTCTCTCTCTCTCTCTCTCTCTCTCTCTCTCTCTCTCTCTCTCTCTCTCTCTCTCTCTCGCTCGCTCGCTCTCTCTCCTCCTAGGCTTGTTAATTCAGTAAGAGCCTCAGGTGCGGTGGCCTGGTCACAATAATATTATGCAAATCATCTGGAGCTTCCGACAGCTTTCAGTATATTAAACAGTTTACTATGTAAGAGTGGAGAAAGCAGGACTGGTTGACAATATATTTCACCTTTTAATTTTTAAAGAAAATAATAAGTTAACATGGGCAAATGATATTGATATCTTTGAAGATATTTATGTGGTTATGCATCCTGATACTTTTTGACAAAGTATAAAAGACGTCTGATAAAATTCTGAATAACAAACATATGCTGAAACCTGTGTTGTTAGCGCAACAACCTTCAATGTCTAACGTAGCGGGTTCGAAATCCGACAGCCTTAGGATTTTTTAAAAGTAAAAAATTCTTGATTATGCTGTACTTCGGAAGGGACGTAAAAATGGAGAACTTTCTCTATTATAATTATACTAGGATAGGAAAAATTTAGGAGTCCCACTGTAGCATCTTCACATTAGCCATAGGAGCATAAAGTGACATTAAATACATAAACAAAATTTGGAAGAACAAATGCATACATACATACATTGTAATTAATGTAACAAATGAAAAAGAAAGAAATTACTCAGTTACTAAGGAGGTATCTTAGCATCTGTATAAATCAATGAAATGCTTCGGTTGCTTTCAATTCCAGATTATTTTCAAAATTATTAAAAAAATTCCACACTCTGGTTTTGCCATCTCCCCTTTTCGAAAGATCATTCAACTCTGACAAAGACGAGCAATATACACTATTACAAGTTTTCAATCGTGAACAAATTATATAGTAGTAATTTAATGTTTATATGGTTAAATATTAGTATTTCAACCATCGTATATTGCTATCAGCCAAAGGTGCATATTGTGAGGCTGCAAGTGAAATACGCAAACATCTTCTTAAAAGATTCTGAGTAAAGGCTGAGTACTTAATGTGAGAAGTTTCTACTGATGAAAACAACTGCCATATCTTCGTTTATATTTTTTTTTCAATGTTTTATAATCAAACTAATTATTTAGCCATTCCATCAGCGTTTTCTCAAAATTATGTTTTTTAAGTGCATTTCACTTGTGTAGTTCCAAGATATCTTGGCGGGCAACCGGTTCAAGAATGTTAAAATAAGTTTTGAAATAATAATATACACTATAATGTTTTTGAACTGTACTGTTTACGATCTTATTAAAAATCTAATCACTTTGACATAATAAATTTAATTGAAGAAATGCAATTAGAATTGATACGTTCAGGATGAAAAGTAGATAACTCGACCGTTTCAAAAACTGACTTTCCCTTTTTCCACTAGTTTATCAATACAATTTTGTCAATCATGACACTTTTCCGACGTATTTATAATGATATTTACTGTCGTGTTTTGAACCTGAAATTTCGGAATCATAAATCATTCTTTGACTAAACCAGAGAAAATGTGAAAAATAACTGTTTTTGAAATGTCGGTGTTATCTACTTACAATCCTAAACGTCTTATATATTTTTATTGGTACTTCAGGAATAGTCAATAGAATAAGGGCACCGATAATAAAGTAAGAGGGATAACTTTACCAATAAATTATATTTGTTTTGGTGACTGTTGCTCACTCAGCACAGATAAACTATATATTAATGTTCGGAGGACTAAGTTTGGTATTGATCTTTAGTAATTAGTAAATGGTAAACACAGAACCTTGTAAATGGTCTTCCTTTCCTTCTCTTGCGGTCTCTTGGTATCCATTCTGTTGCAATTTTCGACCATCTTTTCGTATCGAGTCTGGCAAGATGTCCGGCCCACCTCCATTTCAGTTGTTGTGCTTCTTTTATTAGGCTTTTAAGTTTAATCCTAGCCTGTGAGTTTCTGTTGCTGATGTGATCTTTTCTTCTGATACCCATCATACTTCTTGAAAATTGTATTTGTGTCCTCTCTAAGTTTTTGTAATAGGTTCTGTTGCTGACCATGTCTGTGAACCATACAATATTACCGGGTAAACACATGATTCCAATACCTTTGCCTTTAATCCTGTAGGTAGTTGACTTTTAAAAATGTGTTTCAACCACCAGTATTTTTTCCACCCCAGGTTAATCCTTTTGTTGATTTCATCTTTTCTATCAGTAAATGAAATGGATTGTCCTAAATAATTATATTACTCAACGAAACTGATTTCATGGTTATTAATTTTTATACATCCTTTCTGTGAATTTGTCATTATTTTTGTTTTGTCGGTATTGATGTTCAATCCCACGAGTACACACTGTTCATGGAGTTCGTTCATCATTTTTTCCTCCTCAGATAATGAATTGGCAAAAATATCGTGAGCAAAGCTCATATTTGATAGCTTGTACCCATTTATACTTACGCCCTTTTCTTCCCAGTTCAGCTTATTAAACACATAATTTAGTAGGGAATTAAATAAAATTGGGGATAGTGGAAAGCCCTGTTTAACACTTCTTCGGACTTCAAATGTTCTATTATTTCCATCAATGACTATATATGCCTTACTGTTTTCGTAAATTGTTTTTAGTATATTTATGCCATGCTCTTGTAATGCCTTTCATAAATTGGTGTGATATATGGAATCAAACGCTTTTTTTAAGTCAATTAATACCAAATATAGCGGCACGTTATATTCTTTACTTTTCTCTAGAATCTGGTTTACTGTATGCAGGTGTTCGGTTGTGGAGAATTGAGGTATGAAACCAGCTTGTCCATATAGACCAGAACCGTCTATTACGAAACATTGTCAGATTATTCTCATGGCTTAAGGACGTGAAGTTTAGAATAAAATGTTGCTAAACAAGCGAAAATATGATTAAGTCAATTTTTGAAATTTCAGTGCTATCCGCTTTTGATCCTAATATATTTTTATTAGGCTAAAGGAACACATATCAAAATAAGTGATATAAAAATAATAAATTTAAGGATAAATTATACATCTTGGCGATTCTGTTGCTCACATAATACATCACATAACTATGTCCATGTATTGTTTTTTTGTAAATAGTAAATGCTAAACAAGTATAAACACAAGTATTTATCACGAAACTTTGCCATCTTATTAATGGTGACTTTAGTCCGGTTCTATACCTGGAGTTTCGGGAGCATAAAAGTGCTTGACTATACTAACCAAAAATATTATTTTTTTTTTAATTTCGGAGTTAATCGTTTTTGATCCTGAATGCATGAATTATTTGCAGATAAGTTAGCAATAAATAAAATTTTAATCAACCTTTGTGATAATGTAAGGATGTAATGATGAATGATGTAATTTGTTATAATATACATGGGATTCGAAACAGAGAGACGTGTCATGGGATGTGACAGGATTAGTTGGAGTGATAGGAGCGAACAATTGAAGATGGAGTGTGGCCGAGACAGGTCAGAGGTAAGCCGATGATTCGATCCACCACTGCCTATTGTTACAATTTATTGACCATTACCAATAAATATTAACTATTTTCTCCCTCACCTAATCATAATAAATTTGTATAATAAAATAAAATTTCGTCGTTCTAGCAATATAAAATAATACATTAAGAGATATATGGAAAAATTCATAAAATCACCAAACGAAAAGCCTCAAGACCCTAAAATAAAAACGGAAAATAAAAAGAACTGTTATTTGCGAATGCTTATATCCGGAACACTGATAATTCGGATACTGATAACACCTGCCTTCTTGTTCATATTAATGGAATTTACTTAGAAAAATATACCAAATGAAATAACAATAAAGTGCTAATTCTAGACCCCACTAGCCACGTTCCTCTTCTTATATAAACGAAGGTAGGGAAAACTACACTATCGACGAAAACATTTCCAGTTCTATCCTTATCAAAATCCCTTTGATGATCCTTTGGGTCTGTTTCGGATAACGCATGCAGATTACTTATTCGGTAATTATGATTACTTATATGTGTTTAGTCCAGATAGTTTATTTGGTTGACTAAAAGAGTATTTTTATTTTAATCATAAACAAAACAAATATCTTGTAAAAGAAAAGAACTTTTTTCCTTTTATTTTAATTTACATATTTTGTAAATAGTAATATAAATGTTTATTTTCATATTTTATTATTCGTTTATTATTATGTTTTTATTATTGTTTAAATAATTAATGTAATTTATTTATAAGAAAAAAAAGAGACATGCCGACAGTGGTTTCGATCGGCTATTATTTACGTCGATGTAATCCAGACAGTGTTGGCCCGAGTGCACATTATAAACAATAGTGCAGTTGTTTTGGTGGACTTCAACTAGTGTAATTCGCTGCCCCACTGTAGTTCAAGTTCAACCACAGGACAGTATTGTTATGTCAGTCGGTTCGACCACTTCGAACCGACCCGATATTTTGATCCTAGCCCACCCTGTTGGAGCAAGGAATTCGATGGACTTTATCTCTCGCCCAGCGGAGAAAAAATTACTTCGAGGATTCGCCCGCCCTGCGGAGAATTCCTTCGGCCTGGACATCGTCCCATGCCCCGCCGTTGTCGACAGATAAGACCGTTTTAATTCTTTTATTTACACTACTTCGACTGGCTAGCCAGATTTATGATAATCAATAGACATTTAATAGTAATAATTTTACAAACATTAACTCATTTAAATTGTGCTCTAGTTCTTTTTATATCAGTAGTTCATTATAATTTCAGTACTTATAAGCAATTTATTTTCTTTATAGAAACATTATTAATAGTATTAATATCAAAGTTGTTTTGCTAATTTATTGTATATAATGATTATTTTTAGTCTAATAAAAGGTTCTATTAAAGACATGCGATCTGGTAATAGAATCAGTGTTATTTTCCCACACATATTTCGGGGCTCTTATCGAGAGGTTCTACTGTCTCGCGAGAGCTCAAACAATATGAAATAACTCCATATGTTTGAGATATTTAACATGTAACCTAATTATAAATCCTATGGAGGATATACCCGCAGCAATGGGGTTCGGAGGTATATGCAGGGAAACCAGGGAGTGTTTCCTATATTCTGTCCAATTAGTCCAGACAACGAAGGAGAAATGGCGGAAATAATTCATGTAGAAGCCAATTTTGGCACACTTATAGGGGAAGGTGTTCTTAACAACATACTTAAAGTACTGATGGGTGGGGGTGAAGCTAAGGGTGGGGAGTCTCTAATGGTCCCTTTTATCAGTTTTTTGTTAATAACTCAAAAAATACTGCCTCTAGCGAAAAAATGTTCATATACTCAATTAATCTACATGAATTTTTCTATTAAAGAGATTTTATACAAATCTTTGCTAGGATCAATGCATGAGGAGATATGGAGGGGTGAAGATGAAAAATTAAAAAAAAAAAAGTTTTTATTGTTAAAAATGAAATGTTTGTAGTTAAAAATAATATGTTTATTGTTGAAAATTAAGTAATTAGTGTTTAATGATGTATCTTGAACATTAAAATTCGTCGAAATCTAAACTTTCATCTTCATCAAAATTGTCTTCGACGGGGGCTCCGTTCGTACATGAGCTGAGGCATCCACAGGCACCGGAGCAGGCAATACCTGATATGCGACAACCGCAGCGCACCCCACACCCAGTCGTGCATCGGCAAAAGATCATTTTCAAAACGGAGTCGGTTGCCACAGGGTCTCTGCAATGCAGTCCATGAAGACTCTGAAAGACTTAGGTATTAATTGTTCAGCCTCACTGCAGAAGCTAGCTGAAGGAGGATAGGTACTGTTGTCGTAACCATGGATTCTATGTCTTCCGAGATAATCTCGGCAGCTTTTTTACAGTTCTCTCACGTTCTCTTTGTTCATCTTTACACGTTGAGGTGTACCACGAGTGGCTCATGATTTTATCACTAAAACTAGGAAAGGAGACGACAGTCTGTCTGGTGCTAATTGTACTACAAAAACTTTGGTCCCCATATTTTTCCCTCAATCTCTCCTTAACGGTCTTCACATGTGGTGGTTCTCCTGCAATAACTTGTTCCAGAAACTCGTCCATAGAATATTGGCAATTATCAGTACCTTCAATATAATCGAAGATTTCTTTCATTGCATTTGAAATCCCTTCATCTTGAGGCTGTCCAGATTTTTTTTTTGAAGGTACGGAGGTCAACAAGTATCTTTTGTAACAATCCTCATGATATATTGCATCTCCTGCGTGTAGATCAAAAACAGTGCAGATACGACTTACTACGTAATTTCCCTTTCTTTTCTGCCGATCGATCGATAATGGAATTGTGAAACGCACTGGTACGATCATGAAAAACTGTTCGACGCTTAACATAAGGTTTTTTATCTTCTGTTCGTCATACGTTTCGGTGCAGAAAAAAACACTTTCTTTTAAAATCAACTTTCACTTGTCCTGAACGCAAAGACGAAACCACGTGATGTTGAAGGTTGATCTGAAAGAGTGTTTCTCAGAAACCTTTTTATTGAGTCACTTCTGACGTATTCTCTTCTGTAAGAATTATGAACGGCAACATTTGTCTTAGTCCTGAAACCTGCCTCTTTTCCATTTTTCATTAACACAATTGCCTTCACTAAGCCAATTATCCCTTTTTTACCGACATTACACAAATCACTTTCAACTTCACTCGTACAAATTAAACACTTCTCAGCCATAGTCACATACACACTGGAAATGAATAATCTTATTCTATGTTTCTACTTTAAATATATTTTGAATATGTAGGTTGATATTTGGGATGCCAGAGTCTCATTTAGGATGAGTACTCAAATTATTATTTATATGCCTTAATCTTAATTGGGTTCCTTTCCAGAGGTCTGTTTTTGTGTTTACTAATTTACACATACCTTCAATATATTATTTATAAATAAATCGTGTATCCGGGGTATGTAAGCACCAAAAGAATTACAATAAGGATAGCTTATTTATTCAGTTTTAAACAAGATTAATGATTCAGATGTTGATCTTGTTTATTGTAGATCTTATTTATTTAATTTTAAACAAGATTAACGATTCAGATGTTGATATATAAAGAGGATTGCCATAAAATACCTTACAGGAAATAAGTTAAACTTATCTGTGAACAGGGGTAGATTGGGTTATACGTCGGTCTTCGCCTGATCGCGTCCGGGTTTTCTGCTTACTCACTCCTAGGGGTCTCCAGAGTGCTCCTTGCTCCTCCGGGTCTGTCTCGAGGGTGCCTTTCTCAGTGGAGTTTGCTTGCCCCCCCTTTTATTCTTTCTCCCAGCCATCTTGACGTGGCTGTCCCGACAGTTTCAAAAGTAGGGTGTGTATGGTCCATTAGCCTTCGCTAAAATATTTTACAACCTATACAGCGGGTTATTTTGAAGTGCCAAGAGGCGGGTGCCGCTCTTGTGCCTGCTTTAATACTTATCTTTAACAGAAGTTTTATTGCATTTTATGGCGTCCATTTGCAATAGTAAAAATATTTAAATTATTTATAACCAAAATTTCTAATATTATTTATATTATTTACAAACAGTTGACTATTCTTAATTATAGGCAATTTACGATTCGTTCCGTCATTTAAAAAATAATCAACTACTCCTTCAAGGAATGTTTCTGGACTTTAGATATCGCTTGAAGGAGTAGTTGATTATTTTTTAAATGACAGAACGATTCGTAAATTGCCTATAATTAAGAATAGTCAACTGTTTGTAAATAATATAAATAATATTAGAAATTTTGGTTATAAATAATTTAAATATTTTTACTATTGCTAATGGACGCCATAGCTAATGGACGCCATAAAATGCAAAAAAACTTCTGTTAAAGATAAGTATTAAAGCAGGTACAAGGGCGGCACGCGCCTCGTGAGTGTTGGTAGAGTGCTGTCACGGAGAGACGGACGAGCCGGGCAAATCTTTTCTCTTCAAAATAAAAATATTTTAAAAAATGTTTCATTTATAATAGTGCTTAATTTATGGCATTGAGAAATATGTTATAGTAACTGACTCACTATCAGTGATAAATGCGTTAGAACAGTTTCGGACTAGAAACTTAATTTTGCAGACAATTCAGAGCATGAATAAGGCCTTAAAGGAAAATAATAAAACAGTTTCACTATTATGGGTCCCTTCGCATGTAGGCATAAGCGGCAACGAACGAGCTGATGCGGGTGCTAAAGCACCTGCAAAAAGTATTGTTCCCTTGTAGATCCACCTTTTTGTCCGAATGGCTGGCAGGAATAAGAAAAAAAGTTAAAGAAACTTGGGATGAAGAGTGGGAGAGCCTTCCGCAAAACCACCTCCGTCAAATAAAAGAAAAACACTGCTTGGATCCCTCCAAAGGACCTAACGCCATAAGAGTGCGGTATAATAAACTGGTTAAGAACTGGTCATACTAAGTTGACACATCTCCAACTACCTTAAGGGCAGTAGCAACCAACCTGCCAAAGCTGTAAAAAAAAAACCCTGTGCCACTTCAACCCGGGAACAGGCCTGGGGTTCAGTACATGGTAGAGACTAGACATCGGTTTGCAAGGAGTTGACTTGTCCTAGGTAACGCTCAACCTACAATTTCTCAAACTAACAATATTGGTTACTCTATTTTTATAACATTTTATAGAAGCTTGGTGAGCCCCAGGAGGGTCCTAGATCCCACATGATCCATCTCTCGCTGCAAACAGACTAAATAAAAGTCTCGGCCAACATCGGGATTTGAACCAAGAGATCTGGCATGGCAACTCTGTGATCTACCACTGAGCCAATCCGCTCCCTCCAAAGCTGTAAAAATATACAAATTACCGTCAAGCATCTATTTCAATGCTAGAAGTATCAAATAGTAAGAACAAATGAAACGTGCCAACCTTTCAAAAGTGGTAATGAGCTACAGAGGATAATGTACCTAACCCTCTAAAGGTTCTAGAATTGGAAATATAAGAAGAGCAGTCGTCACTAATGGCCCCAGCTGTCGAAGCGACGTAGAAGAAAATCAAATAAAAAAAAAATAGTCGGTTTATGTATGTTGCATTTTTAAAGACATTTTGATAGATCAGTGATTCTTTTTACATTGTTAAACTACCGTATAACTTTTTTTTATCTCTTAATTATACAAAAAAGTTTTAGAGACATATTTTATGAGCGTTACCCAGTGGCGGCTCAGGAACTACTTATTGTTTAGTCTTTTGTTTGATTTTCATGATGATGATTTTCATGGTCATCAACATAAAATTTGGTGATCACAGATGATAGTGTCTTACTCTTATAAAGACCCCATAAAAAATTCGTAGTTATGCTACTAGCCAAGTTATTAACTGAATAGCGGATTAATAGATTTGTTAGAGCAAATGGCTAAATATTTATAAATAAATTTTTTTTTACTTACGTGAATTAGCTTCGTGATGGAGTTGTAACTTCTTCTGCAATGCTTTAACTCAAAAATACTCTTCAACCATTGGCGCTAAGGATTCGTTGATATTTCCCAAAATTCGCTTATACTAATTTTCTTGTTTTAAATTGACTATTCCATCAGAGAATCAGTTAATAAATGAGAAAAAATGTCGCTCTTTCTTTTAGCCAAATACACTCAAGTATCATAACAACAGAATAATCTTTATTTCACCGTTATTTGCTTAAAATATTTTGAAATAAAATGTTAGGAATATTTTCAGCAGTACGACCCATGGGTGGCAAATCAGGATGTAACGTAGGTTGAAACGCCCTACTATCATTATGTTTTACTTGAAAAATATCACTAATAGCCATGGATCTTTCTAAGGTAAAACGCTCGTCATCCGAAGGTAAACTATTCCCCCGTTCGGATCTACAGGTGGGGTATGCTTCAGGGAATACCTGGTGCAAGTGACAAATTAAACCCTATACTTCTATGAAATTTTAGTAGGAAATAATAATTATTAAAATCATTAAAAAGAATAAGTTTGTTTTTATTTAAATGGAATTATATCACTTTCGAAAAAAACTGCTCATATAATAATATATACAGTACAGTTATAATATTGAAATCGAAAATATGAAAACCGGCAAATGTGTATGATAGAAATAACTGAGTTGTAAAGCGTGTGAATACATGACTCCAAGAACTTGTTACTCCCATGCTAATTTTCTACTGAGACACAAACAGTTATAAAAAAAGAAAGACAAAGAAAAGAAAATTAAGTGAAAGAAAGTAAATTAAAACAATTAGCCGTTTAACAATTAGACGGGATAAACTGAGACACTAAGTCTTTGTCGCTAAAGTTCTTCGCTTTCGCATAGCTCGTCATGGCCCCTGCTCGTTTCTTTGTTAATCCTTTCTTCGTTTAAAGAATCTGAAAACAACACAGCTCCTTCACACTTTATTATTATTTAATCAATATTTGTGTGTAACATGGATGCAATTATCAATGTTAATATTATAGGAAAATGGAACCATGTTAAATCTTTATTTAATTATGTATTTCGAATACGTACGTTTTTGATATGATAAAAAGAATATATTAAGGAAAATTGTAGGCCCTAAATTCTTTAACGACATAGTAGTACACATACGAAATGAGACCCTTTACAAAGCAACAGAAAGAATCACCGACACAATGAGGAAAAGAAGGATTAATTTATACGGACATGTACTGCTAATGGATGCAAGTATGCTTGAAAAAATATATTTGAATTCCTTAGAAAAAATAAAATAAACCGAACAAGTTTAAAGAAGCAAAGAGGGATATGAGAGAGCTCGGTGTTACGGTTGAGATGGCTAAGGGCTAACTGCCAAGAGGATGAGGTTTGAGGCGAGAACGAAGCGGACTATCAATATCTCCAATGAAGAAAGGAATAGGTGCTAAGATAGCGTGAAGTGATACTGGGCGGAGAGAAAGGTACATGCACAGAAAATTCACTTATGATTGATTCTAAGTATCCAAAAGCAGGGTGAAACTATAAAAATAAAATCATTTTTTTAGAAAGTAATTTAATTTTAGTTACAAATTTTTAGTAATGGAGCAAACTATTCCGGTAATAATTAAGCAATTATGTGTAATATACTAATTAAATTCCCACAAATCCCGTCCAATATCTCCATGTCCTCCAGTACCTTAAATGCCCTTAATAATATCTCACTGATTCCTGTAGAACAGATCCGATGCTTAGCACTATTTATAGCACAATATCTTGAAAAACTGAGTGGCTCAGTGGTAGAGCGCTGAGTTTCAATGCCGAAGGTCCTGCGTTCAAATCCCGCTGGCTGGCAGACTGTAATTTAATCTGTTAGCGGCCGGAGATGCATCCTATGTGATCTAGGACCCTCGAGTATTAGTGATACATGTAAATAAAAACAAAAATAAACGAATATCTCTTGACAGCAGTTTATCTTGAAATGCTTCACAATAAATTTAAACGACAAGAAACTGCTCGCCTTTTCATAATACTTCTACACTTAATAAACAAACTATCTAAATTACAAAAGACGCATATGTATGACTATTATAAAACATAATAGGACTGAGAAGAGCTTTGGGGTCCGACTAAGCCATCGAATTCCTCTCATATCCAATTCTTACAATTCAAAATCCTTAACACTCCTTATTTTGTTAAGAATAAAGTCATCCACAATGACTTCAACGCTCCATTTGCTGATAATTTGGCCCGATATGATCAATCCTTTCATGATGAACTCAAATTCATTAGTTTCAGACCAGCTAGCTATCTCTTCAAATCTTAATAGACCTTATAAGTTGAATTTGTTATTACCTCTTCAATTCCTTATAATTCCGGGACATGATTTATCTTTGATTACATTTACTTGATGTATTCAGTATGCAATAAATTTCAATAAATACATTTTTAAAAAATCCTTTTATCCCACGCTTTTAGATATCATCAATTCTCTTTACGTGTTGTATATTAATAATAAAGTTTTAAATTGCAATAAATAAATATAAATGATGTGCTGTGTAACTAAAATATATTTTTTTAAATAAATATAATTTCGAACATGAATCTAAAATATGAGCTGTTATTTTTGAAAGGGCCATTTAGATCTAAAAAAAATGTTTATTCTTTTAAATAATTTTAATGATTATTGTTTCATAATAAAATTTAAAAGGTGTATAAGATTAGAAACATTACTCTTTGCTAAGTGCTAAGTGAAAAAAACATTTGCTCGTTGGTCCATATTTTTTAACTAATTCAAATAGAAATCCAAATATATCGCAATCATTAAAAGGTAGACTTTCACAAATAACAGTAATTATTCAAATTATTAAGACGTTTCGACAATTGATGTCATTTTCAATCATTCTAATAAATATCCTGCATCAATTAACATCATATATTACTTTAAAAAAGCTATAAGTCTAAAATCTGTAAAATAATAATCAATTACAATAAGAAAAATACATACATAATTCTAAAAAATAAGTCCCAACAATAAGCAAAATCAAGCAGAGATATCTCATAAAATGCATTTTAAATATCTAATTTTTTTTATTTTCTTGGGGATCAACTATCCTTCATGGTCTATTGTTAATATAAAAATGATTTGAATTTTGATCTTTGAAGTAAAAGGTGAGTTGTATATAATTATGTAATATACATTTTACTATTATTTAAAATCAATATGTATAAAATTATTTTAAATATATAAAGCAAGAAAAAAAATTCTTAAAATTTTTAATTTTTAAATTATAGATGAATATAGTTTACTTACTACTTCTTCTGCTTCTTTTTTGTCATTTACTATATTATTTATTTTATCATTTATGTAAAGTGCTTCCAAATATTTTCTTTTAATTGTGTTATTTTCTCTATGTAATATTTTAGGTTTGTCAAAATTAAAGGTATGCGATTCATATTTACAAATGGACTTATTCCACATTCAAAAATAACAACTCTTAAGTCTGCATTCAGGAATGTCCATGTTCGACATTTTTCGAAAAAAATCGAATAGTACTGGGCTAATGTATTTTCAATTTGAAACTAAGTCTGAGGCCATCTTGGAACTTCACTGCCATATATCTTTCGTCATGAATAAATATTTAATAGATGCTTGTACCTTAGTGATTTCTGTTGAATTATTTATGTACTTTAAGACCAGGACATGTTAGACTGTACTGTTTCGTGGACAAAGATTGTGCAACGAGGTGATTGGTTCTAGATCACGCTCAATCGCCAGAGTCCCCCCTCTTATTTTGGCTACCCACTTTATAGAGACTGTATGAGCCCCGGGAGGGTCCTAGATCCATCTCCAGCCAATAACAGATTAAATAAAGGTCTTGCCAGCAGCGGAATTTGAACCCAGGACCTTCGTCATGGCGACTCAGCGCTCTACCACTGAGCCACGCAGCTCCTTGTCTTTTAAATTTGGAACTAACTTCACTGGATACCTTCAAACCCCATTGTCATAAGCCGTTCTTCCCGAATAAACATCTAAAAGAGGCCCATATCTGAGTAACTTATGTTGAATACTTTAAGTAATTTAAATATATTGTAATTAGCAGATTTACTAATTGTAATATTATTATAATTGTAAATATCAATAATTAAATTTAAAAAAATAATATATTGTATTTTTCTTTCATTCATCTGATGATTGAAAGTGAAAACCAAAGGATAGATTTGGCCGAAATCTGGGAAAAGGGCAATATGATTGAGTAATAAGGAAAGGGTTCGAATAAACATTAATGACTAATATAATAGAATGTCGAGAAGGACTAAATAAAAAAAAGGGAAGCTAGAGGAAAAAATAAACCCTTTTCTTCGATTAAAAAACAAAATTAATTCTAGGGATGCAATTAGCATTGATGGTCCCTACCCGAGGCTTATCGAAATATTAACTCATCTAAAATTGTAACCATTTGTTCGAGAGGAGATAAAGTGAAGAGGTCCAGTTCTTTACAACAGTGGCGACCATTACAGCTAAAACAACCGTAGTTAGGCCAAGGGACGCCAGGCTCTAACGACAATCATCAATTCTACACTTCTCTCCCGATTCTTCTCTCCCTCTCTCTCTCTCTATCTCTCACGCACACACACACACACAACCTCAGCTTCCCCCTCTCTCTTTCATCCCCCTCTCCCTTTTTAAATTTATTTTATCTCTTCTATTTCTTGGGGTTTAATGAAAATAGTTGCGACTAGGTCCTAACGATCTCAACGACTGTATCGGCTATCTCGTTTACTAGATTTATAAGTGGTCATTTCAGATGGTATATCTTAAAAGTTTATTAGTGGGAATATTGGTACGATACGGAAGTGGGATAGCTCAGTGAGTAAAGTTCTGAACTGCTTTGCTGAAGATGCCGGGTTCGAATCCGGCTATAATAGATGAATTATTTAATCTGTTAACAGCCGTTCATCAACACTGCTCCTCTCACGGCTCATACAGCCGATCTTGTCTAAGAAACAGTACAGTCTCTACCATGTACTGAATCCAAGATCCTTCATGAATGATTGCAGATTTAATTATCCTTCTTATTATTATGATAGTTATCCTTCTTCACAAAACGCTTAGTTCCATAAAGGATTCAACAATATTCCTTCACTCTGACCGATCTTCCACCGCTCTTCTCCATGTTCACACTCCCAGGATTCTAATTTCTGCTTTCTCCGCCTAGATATCCTTCCAATATCTGCTTTGGAAGCCTTATTCTATCCATTCGATGTACATCATAATCTTATATCTATACCCAACCATCATAATCTTCCTTTTCTTAACTCAAGACGCCATTATTTTTTATACGAAAACGGTTACTTTCTTTGGTTGAGATACGCCTCTAAGAATCATTCTCTCCCAAGTACTCAATAATCTTTTATGGTGATTGGTTAGGTAGAGTCACCACCATTTGTGACAACTTCTGTCTTATATAGCCTTATTTTGATGCTTCAGGATTTTAGTTATATTTTGAAACACTTTTCTGAGGGACCAAAAACATTCGATACTTATTACATGATTTACTTAGTCCATACGTTAAAACTAATTAAATAAGACTGTCAATTTCTAAAATAGACTGCAGTTTATTTTAAATTTCAATGACTAACACCAGTGATACTATTAAGTTTACTTGATAAACAAACCCTTTCCCACGATAATGTCATTAGCATTAATAACGGTATAAAGTCGTTAGATATGACCTGAGACGCTTACATTAAGGAGAATTACGAGGTGAGTATGAGACGAGGCTAAAAAGATTAATGAGTTAGTTCACGGGATTAGTCGAGCCCTCACATCTCTTCGTCCTAATTTCCTTAATTATGTGTAATTAAGTAATCAAGTGGCTTTAGCCTAAGGTCTTGTTACTTCTTGGCGCCTTCCTATATCTTCATATATTCATGTATCGCTCCTTCAAAAGAACAATGTCATAATTTTTCAATTGAGATATTTGAAAGTTCCTTGTGAGTTTAAAAAATAAAAAATTGCGTATGATAATGCAAATCATTCCTGTTGTAATGATGGAATTGTTTTATTAATAATTTATTTATCATTAGAAATTATTTTTATTAATCTTTTTTTTAACCTTTTATTAATCATTAGAAATTTTTTTAGTTTGAAACGTTCTTAATTTTAATTTATGTCATTATTCCCATAAAACTTCGAACATTCAAATAAAAAAAAAAGTTCAAACATGATACAACTCCAAATATGACTTTATTAAAAAACATGCTGGGAATGGAATATCAGATATGTCGATCCTGAATTAAAAAGCTTCGACCTATACGATTGCTACTGAAGGCTTTACTCAGAAATGCCAATTGTCGAGTTATTTTTTCTTTTGAAGGAGCGATATATTCTATATAGTATATAACAAGTACTTACTCAACTTATCAATTTGCATGACCCATCATAGAAAAATTCTATTTTGAAATAAGCCTTAGCATTCCTGCAACCTCGTTAAGGAATTTCTTACCCATCGCTTTTCTAAGGCTTCTCCTCCTATTTAAACATAATTTATTTCTCCGTTTCTGCAATATATAAATACCTGGAACCAAGGTAGACAAGTGAATAGGAATGTCAGAGAAGGAAGCATTGAAAAAATGGGAAAACTGGACAGATGAGAGCAAAAGAATACAAAATGCTTAGCATGATATTCCTTGCCCCATTCGCGATAAATAAATTTATATAAATATAAGTAATTTCTTTGAATTTTTTTACAAAGTGCCTCAGATTAATAATCTAAACTCATTACATTACAATTTTTCATATTTTACTTTTTTATTAGTAGATGCATTATAATGTTTTCCATTTTTTCAAAATATTTCTTTGATTATTTGTAGTTTGTTGTTTGTTCATTTAACGTCACTTTATGCTGCTATGGCTAATCGGACGATGCTACAGTGGGAGGTCTAAATTTTGCCTATCCAGGTTTAATTAGGATAGGGATTTTTAACGAGTACCTGACATCGTATATATTATTTGTAGTCATTATTGTTTTTGCCGAAAAATTGAGTTTATTTTTTAATACAACTTTGTTAATCTTTAATAACATCTCAGAATAAACTTTTTTTAATCATTTTATGTGCTTAATGGACACAATATTAAAACTAATATTGACCTTCATTAGAAGTTGATGTTTTTACTAAGTTCTGATTACATTTTAAATACTAGTCAGATCTGTCAAATTAATATTTTGTTTCATTTGGAGAACCGGTCAGGAGGTGGTCTGTAGCTCGACAATTTTGAAAACGACCTGTTTTGAAGTAGCTTTGGGATTCCCCGTCCTTTCCCCAACAAACTTGTCCCCTCTCCATAACTCCGATTTCACAAAAAATCGTATTTAAATTTTTTGACTTTGAGTACTACCAGTGGGTAGTTTCTCTACTTGTCATTATCATGTCATTATATATCACTTAGCCTATTTACTTGCTGTATTATTGTAATACAGTTGTAGATATCAATAAATAAATAAAAAAAAAAAATTGTTTTGACTATCGTACAACTCTGAAATTAAACATGATTAGTGTTGATAGATTATTTTAAAATAAAGAGAAGTGATTAAGATATTCTTTGAAAATAATGAATAAATTACAACATAATAAATAAAAACAAAATAAAGAAGGTTAGTTCTTTTATTTATTGCTTTATTATATTAATATTTAATTTGATTCAGTACCGACAGAAGATTTATATAATTTGTTACATAATTCTTTGGAGTTGTAGAATTTTAAAAACTTCGAAGATATCCAGTAAAATAATAGATGACTAAATTCCTTATGTTTATTATTGTTAAAATTTCTTAATTGTCAATAATATAACTGTTGTTCGTTGTATAAGTATCAATACTTTGCCCTCTGCAATAACAGATCAGGATTATATTAATGGACTCTAAGAAACTCCAAACTCATTTAGGAGACGGCAATAATGGGAACAAATAAATCAGAAGTGAGTAAATTATTAAATTCGCTAGCTCCAGAAGTCACAGGACAGATGGAAATCTACGGAACTCCGATGGTCTAAAAAAAAAAATCCAAAAAAAAAACTTGTTTCCAACTCCGTTAGGGAACTTCAGCGGAATGAAAAAGTTGGCCGAGTTGAGATTGGCTTAGCTATAAGTTGTCTATCTATCGATTCTAAACTAATCGACTTCAATACTTCTTTGATGCCGAATCATTTACTTAATAAATCACTCCTATTACAGGTATTATTATCTATACTGCCAAGAGATTGGAGTAGTTCTATAGGTTAAAGCATGATTAATGTGCAAGAAAACTCAAGATAGCTTCATCAAGCTCATAAGAGAAATGACAATTGCAATAGTTCAGATGTATTTTTCAACATATGTATTCTTCACAATATGATAAACGCTTTTATCAATCTAGAGAATGCCTGATTAACAATAAGTTGGAATGGTTTTCTTGTATATAAATTTATATTGCCTGCTACAGTAAGAAATCGATATTCATCCAATCGATGATTAGAAAATATAATTCAGTCATTATAGAAAACAACAAACAAACAAGCAACATATGGATCAGAGTGCTTAACACTGAAGAAGAAAGACGAACTAAGAGAACTAGAAAAAAGATAGAGGAAAGTACTAAGAAAAATTGTTGGGCCTTAGAAAAACAATGAAAATATATGGATTAAAAGGAATAATAAAGATTTGTATAAAAACTTAGGAACATTACAGATACAATGAAGAAGAGACGGCTAAAACTGTATGGACATTTAAAAAGAATAAAAGAAACATGGATTACTAAGAAGATTTTTAATTATGTTAATAATCTGAAGAAAACAGTAGGATGGATAGAAGCAGTGACGGAAGATGCTAACAAAATAGGTATTACAGATGCTATGTTTCTACTCTTAAATATATTATTAATATATATATATTGATATTTGGGATGCCAGAGTCTCATTTAGGATGAGTACTCAAATTATTATTTATATGTCCTTATCTTAATTGGCTTCCTTTCCAAAGGTCTGTTCTTGTGTTTACCAATTTACTCTATCTATCTATAATTATACCTTCAATATATTATTTATAAGTAAATACTGTATCTGGAGTATGTAAGCACCAAAAGAATTACAATAAGGATCGTTCATTTATTCAATTTCAAACAAGGTTAATGATTCAGATTTTAAATATATAAAAAGGATTGCCATAAAATACATTACAGGAAATAAATTAAACTTATCTGTGGACAGTGGTAGATTGGGTCTTCGCTTTGCCGCTTCGGGAACTCTCTATCTTCCACAGGGTCTACCTCCTGCCAGATCTCTCCTCCTTGCTGTACGTCTCCAAAGTGGTCCTTCCTGCTCCGCCTTCGTCTCAAGAGTTTTCTTCTCCCTCCCCCCTCTCCTTCCTTCTCAGCAACTTGACCATAAGGTTCCCAAAGGTCTGTTCTTTGTTCAAACATATACTCTTTCATGTTTGCCACCCGCATCAGTACATAGCACAGATGAAATAATACGTGACAGTAACCGCTTCAGGCTACTGATAGAAAACGCAACCTATGAAGAAGACAAGCCAAAGCCTCGACCAAAGAGAATGTTGACAGATGATCAGAGATGAGTGGTTGGAGAGAGAATGACAAAGTACTGGGAAGCAACACCGTAAGTCATAAGTTATGTGCGGTCCTTTGATGGCCAACTTCACAAATAAAGAAATTATATAACTCGTTGAATGTAGCACTTAAGTCACGAACATTTAGCAAATTAATTTTGGAGACATTCACATGAAAGGAAGTGAGGCATCATGGTGGTAGAGCGTTGAGACGCTATGCTGAAGATCCTGGGTTCAAATCCGACAGAAAGAAAATTATTTAATCGGTTAACACCATGGATGAACCCTATGGGATCTGCAGATCCTTATAAATCCACCCAGCCCATTTCAAGTGATTTGTGTTAATTGGGAAAATTACTGACCATAAAGTAAGTTCAATAATTACTTATTTACTTAATAAATATATAAAAATTAAACTTCAGTTTGACTTCAAATTAACTAAAAGTCAAGAATACCTTCAAGTAAATTGTTGAAATAACTATGTTTTTCAGATTGCCACTTAAAAAGCTTGGATGCTATCCAAACAACGCCAATTTGCATTTACATTTAAATGAAATATATACATTATATTTGCAGCATGTCTAGGAAATTTTATCATTTTTGATCCGTATCATTTAAATGCATTTTGTTTATTTTTTGTTTTTTATATACGTTAATTGCTCAATTTATGATAATTTTGTGTACGATCGAATTACTATTGAATGTCAGAGAGAGATACACCCTATCGGACACGATATGTAAGTAATTACGTAATTCAAAAGTTAAATTAAACTTAGGAGGTCAGAAATTACTCGAAGTTGTCAGAAGCGCAACTTCATATAAGGGTTACCTGTTTTGTAATGATTAGCAAAACAACCTACAATGGCCCAGATTGTGGATTAATACAGGTGTTCTCGGAATTTCTTAAGGGGAATAACGTAATGAGACATTAAATGGAGGCGCCGAGCCTGTGATGTGTCAGCCACTCCTTAAAGACCTCTATCCTAATTATGCTTGGAAAAACAAAATTTAGGGCTCCAATGTAGCATTGCCATATTAGCCATAGCGTCATAAATGGACATTAAATAAACAGCAACTCGATATGCAATATTGTGTAGTGTTAACAATATCCCTTCCAATATTGTTTAACAGTTTCCTTCGCTTTATTCAATATTTCAAGAATACAGACGGAGGATAGGGTGATTAAGATGAAGCGGGTACTTATTAAATAAAGTGATGAAGACCTTGATGAACTGAAGAGTACATTAGGTATGCAATTGAAGTCTCCAGAACCGATAAAACTTTGCCCTTCAAGGCAAATTGGCTCTTCTCCATTTATTAACGGGCTGTTGTATCAAGTTGTGCTTCGCTTAAGGGCTATATCCGCTTCCTTGAACTGTCTAAGTCACTAAAATACGTCCATTAAAATTATTACACCGTCATGAAAATGAGGTTTTATTAAAATTAAAATAAAGCAATAAGAATCACTCACACCCGTCTCTTAAAATTTAGACTGTTCAGTAGAAAATCATCATAAAAGTAAAAAATAAATAAACAAGAATACACAAAACGAGAAAAAACGAAAATAACTAATCATATACATCAGTCGATAACTTCAAAACTCTTTTGTTCTTAAGTTGTTAATAGCACCGGAATTTATAATAGTGATAATAATAATAATAGCTGATTTTTCTTCTAACATGCACCTCGGCCTAAAGGGGCTTTGTGCTCCAGTTCTGAAATTCCTATTGTAGGTCTGGGCTTCTGAGATATTTTAGGTAATCTTTGGATCTCAGTTCTTGTTCTCGTGTTCAAGTTCCTCGTGGCCTCCAGGGCCGAGGTCAAATGTCCTCTTCCGACCTAGTGCATTACATTCAACGAGAACGAGCCAGGGAGTTTCATCCTTCTTTCATCTGCACCGGAGTTCGTCTTCGAAGCCAAGATGGTGCATGTTCTTTCTGAGTTTGCAGTGCCCAGTAAAAGCTTCTACCCTACTTTTGAGGTCGGTTCTCGACATACGAGTGGCTTATTTTTTTATTTTCTCAGAAAGTTTATCATTGGGATCCTTCATAAAAAGTTTGGTTTGCCTTATCTTGGCTCTGTCCCAACGCGTTTTAGCTAATTTTTAATACTTTTTGTTATTGTTAAATCAATTTTCAATTAAGAACTTTGGGGACAAATAAAAGGATAAAACAATTTTCTAATATTCTAAAAATAAACTATAAAAACTTAGAAACGTATTAGAATTAGAAACTCTTAAGATGTAGGGTAGAGTTTTAGTGGTCAGAAACGTTAGAAAATCATCTGTAATTAATATTTAAAAAAATAAATTTCGGATCATATCTACTCTCTATTTATCTATAATATTTTTATTTTCTTAATTAAATATTAATACTTTATAAATATATATAAATGAGATACGCCACTGGAAAAGTACATTTAACACTGGAGCCAAACGACGAAGGGCTGGAATGGATCGAAGTTCGAAGGGAGAGCAAAATTTATTCCGTCTAGTCCGTGTAGGGCCTGGCATCAGGGCCATCGCCGAAATATTATATTATAGAGAGATCATTTAGGAAATCTCCGCGATTTCACATCCCTTCCTTTATAATGGACTTTGTGGATGCATTTGATGTCTGCATTACTACAAATTATAAATAAAATATTAATTAAAAGAATATAACCTATAAAAGATCTAAGATCTACCTTACCTAGCAGGGAAGCAAAAGTCTCAATATACTAAACGTATATACACAATCCTGAATTTCTGACAGAAACGTATGCCATCTATGTAACAAAACTTATATTCTCAACATACGCTTTTCTAACTTTACCACTTAATAAAACTTTATAACCTAAAACCTTTGAAAAATTCGACTTAATCAAGTAAAATTCCAATGATTTACTTTTGAATTTCCAAAAGAATTTCGTTTACCAGTTTCCCTAACATCTATAGGTAGATATGAACTAATAAATCACATAAATGAATAAGCAAATGACTTTAGAATATCCTAATATTCCTTCACAAATAGTGAAGAGTTTCTAGTGCCTACCGCTCTAAAAGTCAAAAAGTTAAAACTGGTGACTGGTCACGGTGGAGCAATTTGAAGAAATAATTTTCATAAAAAAACTAAATTTTTAGGGGTCAAGAAAAATTTCTAACGCTATACATGAAGAATAAAAGCTATATTTTTTCAAACTGCAATATTTATTAATTGAAAATATAGATTAATAATAATATTTTATACAGTTAATAACAAGAACTAGAACTATAATCATCTCAAACTGCAGCTCATGAAGGGTCTTGGGTTAAAAATATGGCAGATACTATTTCTAGAACGATTGTGTATGAAGTAGACTGAAGCTGGGTGAGCCCAAGGAGGGTCAGTAGATATCTCAGGGTCCACCCGAGGCTTAGGAAGATATAAAATGAAATACATTAGGAATATAATTGCCAACTATAAACTAAATAATACTCTTCGTTCCTAAAAAGCCGTTATTAAATAGGACATTGTTATCGATAATTAACCAATTTACATTTTATAGGAAACTAAGCTAAAAACTCGATGGTAAGGAAATCATCAATGACATGGTGGAAATTCTTGTAACTCATTTCAGTGAATCACTGTCCATCAATTCCATCAACTGGCATTTCATTTTGAGTCAAATTACGGCCCATTGTAGAAAAATAATTCGGTTAAATAAAAAATAAGCTTAATGATATCTATTGAGATGAACTTTACCATTCTTTGTAAGGTTTAGATTAACAAATATGGCATTAAAAAATTGTTAGAATCTTGGTTTAACCTTGAATAGTGTTATAACTTATCGATACTGAAAAGTAAAAACTATCAAGTGTGACTCAATTCTCAGAACCAATAGGAAACGACTCCGTCGATTTTACTAAGCATTTAACAATTATCTGGATCGATTGATTGCTGAATGTTTATCCTCCGATCCTAAGACGTAAAGGAAAACCCTTCCAAGACTGCGAATCAATCCCTTAAGAAATATTAATTTACGTTGTGGAAACTGGGACAAAACGCGAAAAGGACAAGGGAAAGGGATGAAGGAAAGGGATAAGGGAAAGGGAGTGAGCAAACAGGCGACAAAAAGACAAAGAGGAGAAAGTTTATGAATAGTAGCCCTCGGTGAAGTTGCCAGTCTAATTTACTTTGGGCCAATTTCGCCACCCCCCCCACAATTTTACTCCCCCCCACCAGACCTCAAATAGGAGTTGCTCCTTCCTAAAACCCCCACCACTTTTTTCCTTCTTTTTTTCGTACCTGAAATATTTATGTCTTTGTGCTTGTTCTTCCTTAGCTGTCGGCTTCTAAGGGTTCTTTTTTTCTTCAGTGTTTAAAAAGTCTTCCCACGTGTAGAAGACTGGAATACTACGTGTCATTCTGTGTTTAAAATAATTAATATTTGTAATCATTCTATTATATAAAAAGTTTTTAGTGATGTTACATTTCTTTGGTGATTAGTCATGTTCTAATCCACTTGAAAAATGTAGAATCTTCTGAAACAACACAAGGTTTGTTGACATTGTTATATACCTTTATAAAACTCTTTTGCTGCACCGAGTGCATTTTGAGGATGTCATTGGTTACAAGGAATCTAGGTTCTAGTGATTTTTTTTTTCCTAGCACTTTGGCTTTCATTCTTGTTTCATAATAATATAGTAAGGATAAATGGAATTTCTTTCACTGAGCCAGGTGCATTTTAAAAGAGAAATGTGGATAGGATTTTCTGGATTTCAATTAGACGGTAGGAGTGGGGTCTAGTGATGGGGCTCACTAGAAGGAATTCGTAAGAGGGATGGACCGTGACGGACACACCCAACTTCTTAATCCCAGAATTATTTCTCCCTTATATTGTTTTGTGTTGAATTAGTACCTGTTAACTGTCATCTGAATTTCAGCTTCGAATAAGAGATGCTTGTGCGAAATCGGAGCGGGGAGTTGTGGTGGTAAAGGAGTTCTGACACCTGAGAATAGAATCTCACATGGAAGCCCGAAGTAAAGTCTAATTGTAGCCGAGTAGAATTTAAAACAATATCAACTCGTAAAGAAAGCAAAGATATAATTGAAGCAGGAAACTAGCAACGATTAAGACCGAGGGTGGATCTAGGATTTTTTTTTGGGGGGGCACAAGGGGCAAACGGTAAAAGAAATCAACAATAACTTAGAAATAAACTTGTAGTATTTATAGAAAGGTTTCAAAGGTTTATTAATATATCTAAACAATAATTTCACTCATGTTATTTCTGTTATAACATCACATGATTTGCCTATAAGTATGTACTGTAATGGATTCTCCTCAGTACACAACAAAACGTCTAGGGGGCACGTGCCCCCGTGCCTCCCCCTATGAAGACCAAGGTTGAGTGAAGAGAGTGAGGTAGTGAGGGAAAGGGCGTGGCTTCTATATTCTAAGCCAGACCGAGGCCACTTTCGATCGTTTTAAAAATTCTCGAGTAATGATTAGTCATTATATCTTTTTCAGAAATAACCATAAAGTCTTTGAATAGATTAAAAAAAATACTGCAAAATATTTCTTATCTTGCAGTTATGAAGTATTGCATCATTCATTTGGTGAATATATTTTCTCCAGATTATATAACTATAAACATCAAAAATAGTTATCAATATCAACATTTAAAATATACAGTAGGTTCAAAAAAGTAAATAATCAATCAACGGTCGTTGCTAGCAAAGCATTTTTAATCAAATTTCTAAAAACAGGGATGACAACTCAATGCAACACGGGTAATCAGCTTACTAAACACGATACAAGTGTTGTCTATTGCACTGTTTAAACGGTTTATCCCATATCTGTAACCACATATTCGAAAATACCGATGATGTAGGGCCAATCGTTTAACTACTGACCTCCTACTTTCTCTAAGGCAGATTATGAAAATAATGATTGAATTTGACAATTGCATGTCGCTTGTGTTTATAGATTATACAGCTACAATAGATTATAAAACTGCATATGATTCAGTCCTCAGTAAGGAACTGTACCAGGCTATGAGAGAAATGGAAATCCAAGCTAAGCCGATCCGACTGATGAAGTGTACGATGAAGGATACGGTTGGCAAGGTCAGGATTGGGGGAAATGTCGGAGTTAGCTCAGAACTTAGGCTTAGACTCACCCCAATACTGTTAACATCGTTCTAACTGTAATTATAAAAAGAGTATAACTAATATCCTATGGTACAATATGTAACCGGGTGACTTAAGTGATAGCATATGCGGAATGTGTCATTGCTGGGAGGACTTAACAAAGAATCAAGGATGCTCTCACTATGCTTGAAATGAAAGGGAAAATAATGGGTCTCCGAATTGAGGAGGATATGGCCAAGATACTTGTATTGAAAAAGAAGTACCCATCTTACCTAGAAGAGGCATATTTGGAAACTACATATTTGGGAGGGTTATAAGCTTTAAAAACTTGGGATCAGCTGTTAGCGACACTTTGGACGAGAGAGAACAAGTGAAATACAGAATAGTGGCAGATAATCTGGTGTATTTCAGCCTCTCTAAACTCATTTAAAAACTGTCTAATAGACTGCTCAGTCGCTCAACCAAGCTGAGAATGTAAAAAACAATTGTCCAACTTATCATGGAATTTAGATTGGAAACCTGGGTATTGAGTAAAACATCTGTGACAGGTTCGAAAGAAGGATAATGAGACGAATTTATAGACTTTATGATGACCTATGTATCTCACATTTTGTATGGATACAACGATTTATCAGGTTCGGGCACGTAATCCGGATGGGTGAGGAGAGGACAATCAGAAGACGACTGGGCATGGAAGAGCAGTTGAGCTGGCCAAGGACCAGCGCCATAAATGAATGAATAACAAAACACTCCTATTCGCCATTTCTGAATTATAATGTGAACAAAACCGGACAGAAAAGGGTCATGATAATATCTGCTTTTAGAGAGTTAGATTCGCACCATAAGTAGTGGAAATCGCAATGAAGTCGGCCTAATAATGGTATCAAGGGCTAATAAAGGACCGAATTTTCGGGAAAAGTTTTTAATTAAACTTACTTAAAAGAAAGGACTTTATAAACATATCCCAAGCAAGGAGATAAATGCGAGTAAGTTGGTTATCACACTTCTTAATTCTGGCCAGTCCATTAGCTGCTCTGCCCCAGGTCATTCCCTCGTAACTTCATTAATTACGAGCTTCCTCATGAAGAAATGATTATTGAAGCAAACTCTGCTAGGGAATGCTAATTTAATTCGAGCATGCTTAATCTTGTTCACTTCTACCCCTCCGCTTTTTTTATCATAATGTAATATGGTATAAATTAAAAAAAAAAATTAATAACTGATTATATTTAGCATTGATAATTTCCAATAACCTTCAAACAACTTCGGCGTTAAGGATCGTGGAAACGCAATTTTTCATAGTTAGATCTTCATATTTTTTGTCGAGTTTTGAGAATATGGTACAAATAGCTGCACGGGGTCCACGGAACCAGCTAAATTTTGAAAGTGAGCTAAGTTAAATTTTATTTTTGTTCAACAGAAGACTGATTGTTCCAAACTGAAGTTTAAAGGCAACAGTTAAAATTCACCATATTTAGTTTGATTTCAGAAGCTCAAAAGGAAAAAGAATGCACAAGTTTTTTTCTAATTATAATTTATATATCAAAAGATCATTTTTACATAAATTTTTTTCTTGAAGTATGGCCGAAATTTATAACTACCCAAAAATAGAAAATTATTCTATCTTTTAAAATAATTTATAAAAGCAAAACCGAGGCCCCAGACTTTTTTGTTATAGACCTCTTTCAAAATTTAGCTGGTTCCTGTGGATCCCTTGCAGCTACATTTGCACCATATTCTCAAAACACGACAAAAATGTGAATATTAGATCAAACTATAGAAAGTGGGGTTGCGGCTGAATTCCAACCACGAATTAATAGTTTTCGGTAAAGAAAAGTGATAATTGATTTGTTAATTAATTGATTGATTGCGCTGTGAGTGGATGTCGAAAAAGTAAAGTTGGCCAATCAAGTTAGTGATTCCATCCAACTTTACTTTTTTGACATATACTCACAGCACAAGGGACCAATCAATTCTCACTTATTCCATTTAGAAAACTCCCCATTCGGAGTGGTAAAAAGAAAAAGAAAAATAGTATATTTTTTCGTGTTGTATTTATTCAAATATGTAATTATTATACTATTAATTATTATGGTTATCATATTACATTGTAATAATATTTGATAACAGTCGTAATTCTCGTACTTACTTTTTTCGACACTGGCAAGCAACATCGATTCACTTTACAATACATTTCTTTTTGAAATTCTGGAAACAAATGAGCAATATTTATCCTTGGAATTCGTATTTTTATTGGTTCGTATTCATGAAAGATTGCAAGCTCACACACCATAAGTTGTATTTCGTCCCTTTGCTCATTTGAACAAGCGTTGCGGACGGCGGTGGCGGCGCTTTGCAAGTCTCGACAAGTTGTACAGAATATGGAATATGCAAGTTTTTACAAGTAACAGTCACCGAGCTTCTTAAAATATCATTTGCCTACATTGATAGGCGAATTCAAGCCAACATTTTAGTTGTTCACTATCGAAAGCAGATAAATTTCCGTGGACCCCCGCTTACGAATTGTGAACCTCCATTTTTTAGTCATGCCAACATAGACCCCCCGTAGAGTCTCCCGTGGACCACTTTCGAAACTAAGACTCTAAATGTTAATGAAACATTAGTGAATGACGACTGTAGGACATGAAACCATTCTCTTAATATTTTTTTTTTTTTTTGCCTTCACCTAATAGGATTATAGAGGACTCTATAAAGTCTTTGTTAGACACTCATTGCGTTGATATTCCTGCTTTTCTTTCAACTAATAGTTTATTAGTTTTCCGCAATGGTTTAGCATAATTTAACTAATAACAGCATTTCAGCAGGATTTGTTTGTTCTCTATTTTTTTCCTGGTCTCTATACGTGTTTATCCTTTTTTTCACATAATTCTCTTAGTTATCGTTTTCTTTTTTTAATTCTAATCTGAATTATTTTTTACAACAGTTGATCGACCCTTCCAAGCTACCTTCCTTGTCCACTTCACGAATATTAAAATATAGGTACTAAGAATAACTATCTACATAAAGTATTATATTAATTTAAATTACTACATTATTGATAATTTTATAATCTGTAATTTTGGAAAGTGGTAAAGTCCATTTTTTCATATTCGCGATATCTAAAGGTTTCCATTTGAATTATTTTGGAAATAAGATCTATCAGGCAAATGTCTTTATCACTTAAAACTTCGCAATGAGTAATAATTTAAACGCAATCATTAATATGATATAAAAGAATAAATGATTTTTTGAGATCCAAATTGACTTTTAAAAATAGCAGATCAGTTAATTTTTTATCGTAACTTTTTAGATCGACTTAAAGAAAATGGTCATATCAAACTGTTCACTGATTTTAAAAAAAACTGTATAACTACAACGATATATAAAGTCTAGAGCCCAGTACATGTTATAGACTTTACTGTTTTCAGGACAACGATTTTTCAGGGAGTTGATTAGTCCTATGTCACTCTCCTCCAATTAAGAGACCCATTTAACGGCTACCTGGTTGTCGCACAGTGGTATCTGTAAGGCTCACCGAGCTTCAGGAAAATAAGTAAACTTAATTGAGGTAAAAATCTGGCGGTTAAGAGTGATTTCTTACAAATCACCTCTCTGCACAACCTTTGTCTTAGATACAGTACAGTCTCTACCATTTACTGAACCGAAGACACTTCATGGATATTACAGGATTTCTATCCTTCTTGCTTCAGCTACTGATTTGATTTATTTTATCAAAGTGGGTCGGGAAATCTATTTGCTAGTCAATCTGTAGTCCGTCTGAGATATTATTTGAGCACCCGTTCAGTTGAAACAATGGCCCTCGAGGCCCTTCATTGGATTGAAAAGTACAGATTATTTTATATTTATTTCAGCCTATCATCATAGCGTTATGTAACCATTTTTGATGACGAACAGAATATCAAAAGTTTGGTTTCTTATGATCAGAATGTTTTCAAACATGCTTTTTTAAATCATTGTGGAAAGAAGTATTGAAAAATTTGTGAATTAAAAAATACATTATGAGTTCGTTACATTTGTATCCCATCTTTGATTATTTTGATAGTCCATTTCATTGACCTACTTTTCACTTTTCCATCCCTGTTAGATTCCACTTCAAGATGATCTCCCATAAAATATATCTATAAACAAGATCTTATGACTTTGAGACCAAGAATAAGCAGACACATTGTAATCCGTTTTTCAAAGAGACCGTAAATCCCATGGTTTTTTTTCTCTCTTTTTTAATAGCTCTAGCTCTGGCTTCACAAGGACACAAAAGAAAACCGATCACCGGGGGAATAAAAACCCTGTTTTTACGATAAACATTGGTTTCGAACTACAAAGGGCTCGGGCCCTTTGAAATCGATCCTGCAAAGAATACAGGGACTAAAGAAGTGTAGGTAGTGCTTTAATAAGAAGAGATAAAATATTAACGAGACAATAAAGGGCGGGCGAGGCCCTAAATTCAGAAGGGCGCCCCATTGAGGCCGCTAAATCGCCTTTCTAGCCATCGCCCTGCTTCTGATAGCCCTACACTGTTCTACTTTATTTAAAATAATATTTTATGTATAATGGAAAAAAATACACAGGACAGAGTTTAATGCCATAACTTTTTTTATTGTATATTTATTGTTATTTCTAAATTCACAAATCTAAAGCTGTATCATTACAATATATGAAGAGTCTAAGTCTTGGGTTCAGTATATGTTAAAAACTGTATTGTTGTACAGAGACAATGGATGTGCAGGGAAATCGCCAAGTTTCCCTTATTTTGGGTGCTCACTTCAAAGAAGCTGGGAGGATCTGAAAATCCTTACAGTACCCTTAGAGATCTGCTGAATCACCTTTCGCTCTCTCAGGCATAACACTTTCCTGCGCAACCGTTTTCTAAGTAGCATTACTGTTTTTCCTAAGGCTTTAACCAAAGACACTTAGGGAAAAAAAATAATATTTTTTCTTATTCAAATCAAATGTTCAAGTAAAATGTTTTGTTTTTTTTAACCAAAATTATGATTTAATTGTCTATTAACAGCCACGGATGAACCTTATGGGGCTTACAGGCACTGGGGCTCACCAAGCCTCTTTAAAGTCTTTACCTTTAATTAGGGAAAACGCCTGGTGGTAATTTGAAAAAGCACGATCCTGGATAAACCACTTCCCTGCACAACCATTGTCAAAAAAATGGTATAATAGTAATAGTAATGTCTAGGCAAAATACTGACACCAAAGACCCCTTTGGGTTAATCTGACTTAGTTTCTGCAGAAAAAAAAGAACATTTTCAATGTAACTAATTTTCTAAAATTATTCAATAGTTAAATTTCTTGTACATCGAAAGGTATATTAATAAACAGAAATTATTTCCAGTGACAGCAATTAACTGGAATTAATTATCTCGTTGCAGAGAAAAACATTTATTTATATTAAAATATAAACAACATTTATCGCAATTAAAATTAAATGTTATACTCGTGAATAACCTAAATAAATTATAATATTGTCGCTATCAAAACAATACCGCCTCTCTTTGGGCAATTTTTGCTTGCGTCCAACCTTGACAACGTTTTTTAATAGTGTGTAATTCAACCTGTAGAATGCGTTACAGTTTCTAACTGATGTTCACTAAAAGTTGTATACAGGCATTATTGTTTTGACAGCGACAATGTGTTTATACATTATAGATATATAATAAAGTTTATTCTTATATTTTGAAGAAACTGTTAATTACCATTACAATCTTATTTAAACTTTAATGAAAATTTAGTAAGAAAAGTCAAATGTCAATAGTTGACATGTCTTGATAGAGACCAAAAAATAATTCCTCAATTAGTGATCAAATATTTACAATAAACCTATGTTTTGACCCACATTGCAGGATCTTTTCACGGCTGAATGAACAAGATAAGAATACTTAGTACTGAAATATTTGAAATAAACAGCAAAATTGAATAAGATAAACTACTGGAAGACACAAAAACTGTTTAAATAAATTATATAATTAAATTATAAACAATATATAAACCTGTACCACTATAACTTATGGAGAGCGTCTTGGGCTCAGAACGTCGTAGAGACTGTACTGTTTCTTAGACAACGGTTGTGCAGGGAGGTGATTTGTCCTAGATCACCCTCGACCACCAGATTCCCCCCTATTTTGGATTTGTAAGAGACGTTATAAAGACTGGGAGAGTTCTAGAAGGGTTCTAGATCTAATTGGATCTATCCCCGGCTGCCAAATGTCTGCCAAGCACCATGATTTAAACACAGAACCTATGGCACGGCAACTCAGCGCTCTGCTTATGAGCCACTCCGCTCCCTTATAACATTATATACTACACGCTATTTATATTATATTATGTACTATATATTATATACTAATGGCCTACGGTTTCATTTATATATATATTTTGCGATTTATTCCAAAAATTTCAGTTTTAAATATTTCTGTATTTTGTTAATTAAACCTCCTACATGACTATAGTTTCATTTTTAAATATTTGTATTGTTGATTCCAATTATTTAAGTTTAAAAATATTTTTGTATCTTGTCAATCCAGTCCTGAAGAAGACCTGCAAACATTGGTTAAATGTATGTTTCTAAAAAATAGTTTGTTCATCAATATTTTATTAATTATACTTTTTTCCACACCTAGACAATTTTCTTATCCATATTAATAAGGTCGACGAATTATCATTCAAGATATTTTTACTTTACTTAAAATTGTTTATCAGAATTTTGAAATATTATTAATCATGCCTGAAAAAAATACTGTTTACAGCATTTAAAATGAATTCAATTAGGCAAAGTAAATAAGTTCAGAATGACTTAATGAAGCTAATTAGGATAGCCTTCGAAGGACTTAAAAAAAGACTTGCAACTAAAGAAGGTTCCTGAATTGATCGAGTGATTCCCTTCAAAGTGTTCCTTTGCCCTTCTTCACTTCGAGACCTCTTTCAGCCAACACACGCTCAATCACTCTTTCCCGACCCTTGCCCTTTGCTTTTTTGTGCATTAAGTAGTCGTTATGTACTTAATTAAATTTCCACTTAGCTACATTTCCCGATGGCTATTTAAAAATTTTGTATCATTCGTCAATTATGCTAACAGTGTCCACTTTAGAGTTTGATATAGCTATCGAATAGCATTATTTAAAAAAAGTAAAAAACAATCGATTATATATAAATTTTTATAGGTTAATGATTGTTTGTTTGTTTTTTATTATATTTACCAATTAAAAAGAAATTATAGTAATAAAACTGAAATACATCTGGCGTACATATGAGATATAAAACCTCTACTTGCTTTTCTGTTTGCAATCCAGACATTCTTTCGATCAAGCGATTTTAAAAGGGTATATGAGTTTCAGAGAAAATCCAAGAACGCAGTTTCGGAATCATTATACTAAGACAATGACCATTCTTTTTTTTATTTTTTTTTTGTATACCTTCCTTAACATCTGATTGGCCAATATTTTAAAACGGAAGAGTCTGAGGATCATCCTTATGTGACTCTGTGACAAATCTGAACCAAAAAAAAATCGGCTTTGTGTTCTGGGAAAAGCCACTTACGGTGGACATCTATATGGTCTCTGGTAATCCCCATAAGCCTGGAGCGTAGGGAGGAAATGAAAAAATAAAATGATCGATGGATTTGTTTTTATTCAATTTTTGAGCTGTGTCCTAAAAAGTATTGGGTCGTTTCATATGAAACTTTTTTAAAGGAAAGGTTATTTGATAAAACAGCTATATGAAATCAAAACATAATCATTCAAAATATTTACCTTCGTTTTTGTCATACATTTATCCCGACATCTTATATGATTTTCAACCCCAGAACTAAAAAAATGTCGGTTTTGTGAATAAATAAAGTTTGAAAATGCTTTTTTGATTTGAGAATCTTTTTAAAATACCTGTAAAAGGGATTATCCAAATTTCTGAACAGATGTAAATCAGTTGTAGATACGTCTGTCGAATAAGATGGGTGCGGGAGCACTTAGTAACCCCGATTGTGTCTTCTACTCTCTTGAAACCTGAGGTCTGGTGTCCTATTATGGATATATAGATATATGTCGCAGGTAGTGCTTTTGTAAATGTTTTTTGCTTCGTATCAATATCCCTGCAGTACGATGTGGGTATTCATATCACCTCTGAATCATTGTGCATTACTTATTTATTTAGAAATTAACTTGAATCACAAAATGAAAATCATTCAGACCAACGGGTAATGGTCCATTCGTTACAACACCCTTCTCCGAAAACGGTTTATTTTTGGAGCTTGGGCTGCCGTGTTTCCAAGTTTAAACTGATAAAAATAAATTACGCGAAAATAGTTTCTTTTCATGGTAATAAAAACAGGCGTTTCGCTTGAAACAACAATAAATTCAAAATAATTTTTTTTTTTAAGTGCAAAATTCTGTAGCCGCGTTTAGCGACTTTCGGTATGGGAAAAACTTATTGTAATTTTTTATAATTATTGGTCATTTGTTATGAGTTATAAATATTTTTATTTTTTAAAGAGAAAAGATAGGCCCTCGACCGGGATTTGAACCCGGAACCTTTGTCTCACCGTGACATCGCTCTGCCAATTGAGCTATCCAAGGCACTTCTCGGTCGAGGACAAAGCTTCTCTCTTTTAGATCCTAAAGCCCCAATGTACTCCCGCCATTTTTGCGATGAATACACTAGAACGAAGTTCATTGAACATTAATTTTAATTTAGGATCTTATTGACTTTCGTCATATTATTATTTATAATTTTTTATAATTATTGGTCATTTTTTATGAGTTATAAATATTTTTATTTTTTAAAGAGAAAAGATAGGCCCTCGACCGGGATTTGAACCCGGAACCTTTGTCTCACCGTGACATCGCTCTGCCAATTGAGCTATCAAGGCCCCTCCCGGTCGAGGACTAACCTTCTCTCTTTTAGATCCTAAAGCCCCAGTGTACTCCCGCCATTTTTGCGATGAATACACTAGAACGAAGTTCTTTGAACATTAATTTTAATTTAGGATCTTATTGACTTTCGTCATATTATTATTTATAATTTTTTATAATTATTGGTCATTTTTTATGAGTTATAAATATTTTTATTTTTTAAAGAGAAAAGATAGGCCCTCGACCGGGATTTGAACCCGGAACCTTTGTCTCATCGTGACATCGCTCTGCCAATTGAGCTATCCAAGGCACTTCTCGGTCGAGGACAAAGCTTCTCTCTTTTAGATCCTAAAGCCCCAGTGTACTCCCGCCATTTTTGCGATGAATACACTAGAACGAAGTTCATTGAACATTAATTTTAATTTAGGATCTTATTGACTTTCGTCATATTATTATTTATAATTTTTTATAATTATTGGTCATTTTTTATGAGTTATAAATATTTTTATTTTTTAAAGAGAAAAGATAGGCCCTCGACCGGGATTTGAACCCGGAACCTTTGTCTCACCGTGACATCGCTCTGCCAATTGAGCTATCAAGGCCCCTCCCGGTCGAGGACTAACCTTCTCTCTTTTAGATCCTAAAGCCCCAGTGTACTCCCGCCATTTTTGCGATGAATACACTAGAACGAAGTTCTTTGAACATTAATTTTAATTTAGGATCTTATTGACTTTCGTCATATTATTATTTATAATTTTTTATAATTATTGGTCATTTTTTATGAGTTATAAATATTTTTATTTTTTAAAGAGAAAAGATAGGCCCTCGACCGGGATTTGAACCCGGAACCTTTGTCTCATCGTGACATCGCTCTGCCAATTGAGCTATCCAAGGCACTTCTCGGTCGAGGACAAAGCTTCTCTCTTTTAGATCCTAAAGCCCCAGTGTACTCCCGCCATTTTTGCGATGAATACACTAGAACGAAGTTCATTGAACATTAATTTTAATTTAGGATCTTATTGACTTTCGTCATATTATTATTTATAATTTTTTATAATTATTGGTCATTTTTTATGAGTTATAAATATTTTTATTTTTTAAAGAGAAAAGATAGGCCCTCGACCGGGATTTGAACCCGGAACCTTTGTCTCACCGTGACATCGCTCTGCCAATTGAGCTATCAAGGCCCCTCCCGGTCGAGGACTAACCTTCTCTCTTTTAGATCCTAAAGCCCCAGTGTACTCCCGCCATTTTTGCGATGAATACACTAGAACGAAGTTCTTTGAACATTAATTTTAATTTAGGATCTTATTGACTTTCGTCATATTATTATTTATAATTCATACCAATAAAAACTTATTGGTTCGCATAATCTAAATGATCGTGAGACTGGCGAAACCTAGTGGCCTGTGCGTTAGTTATACAATGTCTTTTAAAGAACTTTTGTTTAAAGGTTAGAATTCCATTGAAAAAAGAATAATAATATTTAACTAATATTCAGACATAGAGTTCATGTTATCAGTTTTAGTTGCATGCAATAACGTGCAATCCAATCTAATAATAACTAAAGACATCAGTAACTAGTTGGACTTTTCGTTTTCGTTAAAAGATTTTATTTGCAATAGTTTAAAGTCTCGTTTTATGGAATGATTGAAAGTACAAATGATCTAAGTGTTGTGGAACTTAACTACGATATATAAATACAAGGTTAGCATGTTTAGCATATATATATATATAATATTAGTTATTATTTAAATTAAATTATTGATATTTTGTACTGACCTTGTGCTTCCCAATGGGAAGTTCCCAACGTAGGTTTCGATTAATAAATAAACTACTTAAAAATGAAGATAATTTTTTTTAGAAGTGTCAATATATGTAAAACCAAATCTTGAACAATATTAGTTGACATTAAATATATGATGAATAAAATGGTCCGGGTGGAGGTAACAAAAAATTAATAAAAAAAATAGTAAGAGATTCTCTAATCTTTAGTAAGAGATTCTCTAATCTTTAGTAAGAGATTCTCTTTTGGTTAACTCTTGACCCCATTAAAAAGCCCTGAAGAAAACCTGCAATGTGGATCGAGACGTTGGCTTTAAAATAAACAATTCTCCTCACCAAACAGAATTTTTCTTCGTTGATATTTTAAATCTACAAACTTTATATTGAAATAATTCAGACTTTTGTTGATTTTCTAAATCAACAATAAAGTCATTCCAAAGTCTTCAGCAGTTCTGTCGGCATTATTTTTTTTTCTTAGTGCGAAAAAACTAAAATCGACGATTATCCCTAATAGAAAAATATTGGAGTGTGGGTAAATGGTCGGTTATTGATGGGTTAGGATCCTGTACCATAGCTGTGCAGTTGTTGGCGTTAATTGAATCCGATGCTCACTATGGTATCGCCTGTTAGCGGATAATGGAACCAAAGCGGCCTATAACAAACTTAGCATCCCTGGCTACTGCCGTCCCACTGGAAAACACTTCTATTTAAAACTATTTTACACAATCAAAAGAACATTGTAAAAATTAAAACAAAAAGTTAACTGGCATTTCCGAATCCCTTCTTATTTTTTTTAAGACCTTGGGCCTTTTCTGTTTTAGGAATGTAACCTCTAATTACGTTTACTGGCTGAAAAGTAACTGTTTATATCGAACGGAACCAAATTTCGTGATGACGTTTCGGAGAATTTAACGTGAAAATAAAATGCGTTAGAGTAATATACAATATCGGCGCAACCGGGTAACCGGAAATTCAATAAGCGGTTACAGCCTTTAATATCCGACCACCGCCAGATCCACCGCTTCCTGGATTTGGCAATATTGACGGCCAAATTTTGTTATCGCGAATAACACATCATCGATGCGAAAGGGTGTAGTGGATAAAATTAATATTTAAAATATATGACCCATCTTTTTTTTTTGTTCCCCCAACGGACGCAATATTTTGAGCAATTATCCTATTTTTATACATATAAAAAAAGAGCAATGTTCATTTTCATTTTTTAAATGTTAAAAATATGAATAATTTATTTTTTTTAAATACTAGCCCGGGACAATAGTTATTATGCAACCATTCCTTTAATTTTACTACACCAAGTACTTGACATATTAGTAGATATATCTTGATATTGCTCTAGAAATTTAAGTTCAGTTTAGTACCGCTTAGTGAGACACTTTAAATTCGAGATATCGAGAATTTCGCTTTAAATCGAACAATGATTTTTCTTTTGAAGAGATTTGTCCTGGCCGGAATTCGATCCCTGGTTGTCTGTTTCTCCGTCGCAGTGCTCTAAGCCACTGAACTACCAGAGGTCATATCCCAGTTAGGTAAATCTATTATCTTTACCGATCCTATATACCCTTGTTCTCGAAATTTTCGCGATGTATGTACGTGGAAGAATGTTATGAATAATAAATATTTTTAACTATTATTATTATTATTAATGTCAAATTAATTTAACTAAGGGAAATTGTCTGTGGCGAAATTAGAGTAAAAAAGAATAATGTAGCGCCTTCATTGCCGGCCGATACTTAACCCGCAAGGCCGTCACGCCAGGCCGAATGTTAGGTCTTTTCTCCGTCCCTTATTAGACCACCCTAATGGCTGATACCATATATCACTAATATTATCTTTACCAAATGATCTTTTTTGAACTTATATACTAACGTCACAAATGTAATATATTTTATTAATAAAATTCTAATTAATTAAATAAAATCCTAACACAATAGTGAATAACTGTCAATAACAAAGATTTAGCATAATTGTTTGGAGGCAACTAGTGAAATCGCCTATTATTTACAAAATTAATTAATGTTTAATTTGTGCAAATCTAATAAATAATCTATTCATTATTTTAGTAGCTCTACTTTCTTTTTTTAATTACTCCTTAATTTATACTAGAGCTTGCCCCATTTTATATCTTTCTGTGGGATCGTTATGACAATATTTATGACAACCTTCTAACGAGATAAAAATTAATATGAGACCAAAACACAGACACACACACACACACACACACACATTTATATATAATATATATATATATATATATATATATATATATATATATATATATATATAATATATATATATATATATATATATACATATATATATATATATATATATTTATTAATTCTGAAATGTCAGTTATCAAAAATAAATAAAAATTTCTTATTTCGAAAATGGGATCCTTTTTTGCAGGGTCCATATTTTATAGATACTTTTTGCAGTATTGCCATGCATATCTTTCTGTAACAATAAATATATACTAAATTACACTTTTACTATCTGTGAAACAGTTTTTGAAATATATGTATTCAAAATACTTTATATATTTTTATAATGACAATTTAACGATTAATACAAATGTACTTACGATAGGTTAAGTTTGAAAGTTGTGTCCCTTATCCGTGTTCATATAACGAGACTTAGAATAACAAATACTTTTCAGTATTTTTTTTTTTTTATAAATTATTTCAACTTACAACTTGTATCTTGAGTTCAAATCTTCTTCAAAGAATGTATAATTGATAGTAGTCTCAATTTTTATTTAACTGCCCCAGGTGAATATTTCCAGTCCGGAACATAATACAATTTCCGTTGTCCGTTGAAAAATTGATTTAAATTTTATTTAAATTGAATACCCTTTTTTAGGCAGATCAATGTGAATCTCAGAATAATTATATAGATATGCAAACACATTTTACTATTTCGTATTGACCACTTCGGATAACGTTTCAACTATATTTACCTTTCTTCTGTTGGAGTTTTTCTGTCCCCAATATTCCTTCAAGCATTCACTGGCATATTTCTTTTGATCCTTTGTCCAGCATCCTCTAACCTTCTCTGATCTTTTTCATCCTGAAACGCAGATTTTTCACTCTGCTTTCAAATTCTCTTCCTTCCATCAAGTGAGTCTCTGTAATATTCAACTTTTGATATTCACAATCTTCACGTTTTAGTCCAGGTTGGTCTTCTTTTTCCAAAGTATATGACCGAATTATTAATAATATACATTAAGACATTAGTGGAGAAATACCAAATAAAAAGTCTTAAGTCTCTTAACTAAATAACATGTCATGAGGGTAGCTGACAGAAGTGAAAACTCAAAACTTTGAGATTCCGACTTCTTATGTTGATTTTATAAATCAATTATAGTCTGAATTCTTTAAATTTCAAATTTGTAAACTTAAATTACTAACATTATTCTGGTTTTCACTCCGAACAATAATTTTATATACATTTTAGAGTAGTTTATTTAACCATTTATTTATACATATGATGGACTGCAAAAGTTCAATACAAAATATCAATAATATAATTGAAATAATAATTGGTATATAGTTATATTATTTATACTTAGTATTTGTATTCTCATATTTTTTTTTTCATTTTTAGCATTATTATCATCGTTAAGTTCATGACAAGCATGTCGGGCATGTCGGTGACGTGACGTCAGAAGTTTATTCCATACCAAAATTCGTTAAAAGCGGCAAAAGAAGTTATGACTTCAAAAATGAAAAAATGTTTTTTTATAGCTATATGGGATATTTATACGGTTACGCATAAAAATAAATCATATACAATATTAATCGTACAAATAAAGTTATTCTTGAGTTCAAATTTAATTATCTCCAAATATTTTAACGTGTCACAGGGAGTTCAATTTATGTATAAAATCTTTTTTTTTTTTTTCACGGCTGTTGTACACACTTCCACATGATTTGGTATTTTTTCAATATAGAACCTTGGAATTCTTATGAGCCCTTCGAAGGAAACTACCCTCGGATCAGAAGACCATCACCAATTCATAGTCCTCTTAGCTCTGGGTGCAGAGCCCGCATAAAAGGCTTAGCGAAGAGGCCGACCTCATTCTGTATTCACCCGGTTTAAAAGTTTATTGACTCTAGGGCCAGATTGGGAACCTACAGTCAACTCTATCTCCCTTGGTAATTACCCCCGAGGTTTAAAACTCCCAGCGAATTCATTGATACATGCGATAAATAAATCAACTCCAAGCTTCCTACTAACGAGGAACTCCTTACAATGAAGTATTAAGCAAACCTGAATTAATAATATTTGTTTATGTTTAAATATTATTATATTATTACTTAAGCAAAACTGAATTAAATATATTTTTGTTCTTGCCTAATATTTATAAACTTCATAATATATTTTAAGCCCTATATAATTTTTTTCACAATAAAATGTAAAATATAACTTGATTAAAATTTATTATGGTTATAATTACTATAATAGGTGCAGCGTTATAAATTCAAAGAAATATGTTGTCCAATGCATTTTTAATTTTATTTTTACTCCTAAGAAAAGATTTATTTAACAATGTCATTCGTACAAATAAATAAATAAATTTTTGTCTGGACATAATATTCATAAACTTCATAATATAAACCGTTTAAAAATAAATACCTTATTTTTAATGTTCTTTATTCTAAACTTTATTATTATTAGGAACTCAATCGTTATTAATTCAAAGAACTCTAGTTTCCAATTTTTTTTTTAATTTTATTTATTCCTGTAACGTAAAAAAATAAATTAATATAACTATATCTTTGACCCTGTACATAAACATATTTTTATTATACTTGGAAATCTAGCGCTAACATTTTAAGGAATTTTAATGGATTTTTCATTTTATTTTCAGCACAATGGAATGTTTTATTTTACATTAAAATGCATACATATAAATATATGTTTAAGCCTGTTTAATAATATAAACATCTTCATTTTTTTATTCATTAATTTAAATTGGATTAATATTATTTTGTTGCAATTATTTTATTTATATTACATCTTCGAATTTATTTTGCTGTTTTTATTTTATACCGCCTGTATATATTTTTAAAAATATATTATTGTTATGGGAAGAACGATATTATTAATGCAAATAACTACATGTTTCAAGGCTCTTCTAAATTTTATTTTCAGTACTTGAAAGTTTTATTTTTTAATGATAAGTATAATAATAAATAAATATAATTGGATTATCGGACCTGCCTGATATTTATAGACATCTTTTTTTCATCACTATAGTAAATACAGAGCTATTAATCCAAAGAAAAGTATTATATTATATTTTGAAGAAAAGACTTTTTTTTTATAATAAGATGTATAAAAATAGATATATTTATTTAAAGAAAAAGTATAAACATATTTTTGACCTTGCCTAATGTTCATAAACATCCTTATTTATGCTAAATACCTATTTATTAATTTTTATATTTAAAAAGTCCATTCAGGTTTATTTAAAAGAATAAATAAACTATCACCCAATGCTAGCCGTTTTACCCAACTATTTCCAATGATTGGCCCTTCACCTTGCCTCACCTTTATACAATGACAGATCACTTCGTTTTATATTTTTATTTCTGATAAGTCCTTACTTCTGTGACATTTAATTTTCCTTCTTGGCATGTCGGCGTTTTTCCAGCTACTTCTTGTTCGATCCTTTCAAAAACGTTCCGCGAAATTCTGTTGTTATGAATTCCTCAACGAAATAGTTCCATTGGGAGCAGATAAGAAGGTATGAAGATTGCTAGGCATGTTGGCTTCTTTTATTTTAGTTTTTTAGGAGCTCATTTCAATCTACAGTTCTTTGTTTTATTTTAAATACATATCTCAATAAATTCTTTTAAATATGAGATGCCAGACATCTGACTACTGCCTTTTAATTGTATGTATACATGTATATTAATCAGCTGTATCCTTATACACATAAACCCTGATAAACTCATATTTCAGGTTAATTGCAATCTTCACTCATCCGTTTATTTCAGATAAAGTTTCAAAGAGGAAGCAGAAATTTTCATATTATTTTCATAATGTAAAATACTGTTTAATTAAATGCATTAATTAACGATAGCAACTAATAAGCGAGTAAAATATTTGTTGTTGTGTATATTATTAATTATACTAATAGTAACAAATAATGATCGATATTTAAATTAGATAGATATTTAAACTTAGTTTTAGACAAAGTTTAAATTTAGAAAGACCATGGTCATAATTTAGAACAGCAAAGGGAATCTAATAACTTAGCTTTTTATAGCTTCAGATAGTTTTAATCTTTTAATATTTCATAACAGTATCAGTCCCTCCTGCCCTTATTTACATTATAATACCATTTTCGTTGTGTTTTTTTAAATATATTTTTAAGCATTATAGAAAATTTCATTTTTAAATTAAATGTAAAAAAAGATAGAACTAATCATTTCTAATTTAAAATATCGTGGCTTATAAAAATATTAATATTTTTCTTCATTAATTAGAGAAATATTATCTATTGTAGGCAATGAATAATGAATTTACAAGATATAATATTGATATATATATATATATATATGTTATTCTTAATGAAGCATAAATTTTATGTAAAATAAAAATTTTATTATAAAAAAAAAGTATATATTGAAAAATTATTTTGAAATAAGAGTTCTTGTTTCAAAAGCTAATGAAATTGTACCTTATATTTTCCTATATAGCGTGATGTCGGACAAATCACCTCATTTATTTAACTTGCCTACTACTTAATTAAACGAAGGTTTTTTTGCCAAAGTAACTTTTGGCTTAGAAATAGTCATATTATACCATCATTCATGCAGTGGTACAGATTTTTTATATAGTAGAGCGTCTATTATCTGATCGAATGCCGTCGGAAGGGGTGAGGATTATAAAAGTTGGGATAGTTAAAATTCCCTTAATCACATTTGTATATTAAAAAAAATCTTCGTTTAATTAAGTAGTAGGCAAGTTAAATAAAATAACCAACTAAACGTCAGTAAAAATATAGACGCACAAGATCTATCAAAGTTGTGACACAAAGTAAGTCGTGATATTAGTGATATGAGTCTTCTTCAATATTTACTTCCTCTTCATAGCAGCTAAGTTTCTAATTACTTTATATAACATTTATTAGTAATTATTAAATAATAGTTTCAGGAAATAAGACTTCAGATTTCAGAGAAAATTCTCTTTAAAATCATTTTCTAATTATAACAATGTCGATCTATCCTTGTATGTTGTTGAAGCCAGTTGGAAAATTGAAAATTCAGATAATCGACAAACTACTGTTTAGTCATGATTTGATTTCGTTCCCTTCTCTTTCGAGATTATTCATTTCCAAGATTTTATTTCGAATCCATAAGAGATAGAAAATATATGAGATATTTATTGGTTAGCTCTGCTGTTCTAAATTTTACATTATATTTAAGTGTGAAAAATTGTCTTTCAGTAGTTGAATGGATCGGCTGTCCAAATTTATATGTCCTGATACTTATCTACTCTCTGAAATAACAGCTTATATTTTTGCATTACCTTTTATATCCTTTTTTCCCAATGTAGGGTTACCGTTACATCAATCATTTAAATTTTTTTTAGCAGATCACTTAGGCAAGTGCTTCCACTACAGTTTAGAGGGTCTTGTCGAACCTTAGGGTGTTATTCCCTACATGCAAATTGGTTATACGTTCTTAGCAGTATAGCCTCTGTTATCCCACTCTTTTCAGGGCGTTTATAAGAGACGATCACGAGTAAGTAGAGACGGATTTTCCTCCCCTTATTATTTACACCCAAAACCTTACAGAAATTATGCCAAGTGAAATAATTACTAAACATTTAGTAAACCTTTCTGTCAAACACTATTTTGTTGTTTAATAGATACTGTTTGATCGCGTGATTAGACTGAATAGAAAAAAAAATAAATATTCTAAATATGAGTTGAATAGATTCGTGGCGTTGAAATAAATTAGGCCAGATACTGAAACATGTGGTTTTATTAAATCTAAATATATTAAAAAAGGTTAGGGAATTTTTACATATAAAGAAAATACACAAATTACCAATTTTACAAAGAAAGAGAAAAAAAGAATGGTTAATAATAATGTATAACAAAGAAATTAGTAAATATTAATTTCTAACTCGAAATGTAGATTCGTAAGAACATAATGTTAACACTGGACGATAGAGCCACATGGTGTTTGAGTCCTTATCTCGAACGGTTTTGTTATATCGTATTGTCTTTTGATGATTGAATGAAAGAGAACTTACAGTTGGAGGCGGAGACTAACTGGTGGAAAGTTACTACCCTTGTTCTGGCAATATACGGTTGATTGGCGATCTAGTGGTATTATAAGGGCCATGCATCTTGTGTCTGGTGATAGGCGTCTCTTGGCCAATGGGCGAATGTGATTATTGTACCGTCCCAATGCAGTGCTGGATAGCGAGGTTAGCTTCAGTCGAGAAGAACGGAGAGATGTGGTGAGCTAGCGGTCTGAAATTGGAAGAAGTAGTACTCGACGGTCGAGAGGGGGAAAACAAAAGTCCTCTCTATCTGTTGCCAAGGTAACAACTGTGAAGCAGCTCGCGGAATTTAAATTGGTTTGACTCGCGACTGAACATACCCCTCCCCATGGCACGATAGTGGCATCATAGAGAAAGTAGGGAGACGTATGCGGGTGATTGTGGTATTGGCGGACCGGAGAAGGTGAGGAAGCGAACCGCCATGGTTGACTGAAGGTGAATAATGATTTTTGAGAAGATGGGAAATAAGATAGTGACGATGGAGGATAAGAGGGTGAAAAAGTAGGAGATGAAGAGCTAATGAGGAGATGTTTAATGATAATTGGGAGAGCTGCTGTAGCTAGAACTTGTGCGTGAATATTGGGAATAAGTAAGAGAGTAAGCGGGAGAGGTTGGAGAAGTGTGGGGCGATGCTTAAGAATAAGGAGAGGTTGCTGAATATGCAAGATGCGGTATTGCTTGATGAACTGGGTGAGTTTGATGGAGATGTAGTAGGATACAAAGGGGGTGTAGAAGAAATAAGTCGGAGAAATAAGAGGGATAAGTCTGCGAATATGAAGGTGAGGTAGGAGATAGCAAGAAGCCGTATTGATTGACGAACTTGGTGAATAAGGAGGAAAGGTTGATAAATCTGAGGGAAATGTCGGTGAATAGGAGAAAGATGTTAGGAAATAATTGGAACTAAAACCTTGAGAATAATTAGAAGTAGAAGTGGAAGCGTAGCGGGATGGAGGGTGAAGTTGGAGACTAAGAGAGAAGTGGGTGAATATAAGAAGCAGCATTGCTGAAATGAGTAAGAATAAGAAAAAGGTTGGTGAGTACGAAGAAGGTGCAGGAGAAGAAAATGGTGAAATCGGAGGAAAAGAGAGAGAAGTTGGTGAAAGTGTAGGAAGCAGCATTGCTGGGTGAAATTTGCAAATAAGAAGTGAGAAGTGGTTGAATACGAAGGATATAGGAGAATAAAATGGTGAAATTGGAGAAGATGAGAGAGATGGTGGTGAACCTGATGATGAGGTAGGAGAATAAGATGGAGAGGTGAGTGTGAGCGAAAAGTGGGTGAGGGCGAAGTGTTTGTAGAAGGAATACGCTAGTGAAGTGGAAGAATAAGAAGAAGTAGGCGAATATGATCTTGAGATAGGAGCATAAGGTGGAGAGGTGGGAGAGTGTGAAGTGATGTGGAGAACAGGTAAGAAGCAGCAGTGATTGTTGAACTGGGTGAGCATGAGATAAAAGATGGTGAGTACGAAGGGGGTGTAGGAAAATAAGATGGTGAATGGGATAATACGAGGGAGAAGTAGGCGAGTATGAGAATGAGGGAGAAGAATGAGATGAAGAGGTAAGAGTGAAAGAGAAGTTGGTGAGTAGGAATGGGGTCTAGAAGAATAAATGGTGAAATAGGAGAATAATAGAAAGGCGTTGGAGAATATGACAGTGATGTAGACGAATAAGAAGATGATGGGTGATAATAAGATCCCGGAGAAAAATTTGTAGAAGCAGGAGAATAGATTGAGTTGAGGATGAGTAGGCCAAATTCGGTAAATATCTTGAGCTAGATGTATAATACTGAAGACTAGTATCGAATGGAGTGAATAAGCTGAAGAGGTTGGTGAGTATGTAAGAGAAGAGATAATCGGAGTGAGAGAGCGTCCTTTGGTAGACCTAGTTTTACTGGAGATTGGTGATCGGCGAGTGATGGCTTCCTCAGGCGGACGTAAGATGGGATAGACGCGGCGAGCAGTTGATTTCTCAGGAGGACGTACATGCGAGTAGACGCGGTGACGATAAATATCTCTGCGGAGAACCCATTGACACGGAAGAATGGAATGCGGGAGAGTATGATGATTTATCGGTGTATTACGCCAAGTCGGATTATATGTGGGTGAAATTTTTCGTGATCCCTGCGAGGTTGATGATGGACGCGCGGAGGCTTTATCCGGCGGAAATAAGAGGGGTAGTAAGGGGAGACGATAGATATTTCTATGGAAGGCCCGGTGAGAAAGGCGAAACGATCGCTGAGGAATATGATAAGTTTTCGGTGCGTCAAGAAAAGTAAAATGAGAAGGGCGAAAGGATCGCTGAGGATTATGGTAAATTTTAGGAGCGTCAAGAAAGGTAAAATGAGAAGGGCGTAAGGATCGCTGAGGATTATGGTAAATTTTAGGGGCTTCAAGAAATTTAAAATGAGAAGGGCGTAAGGATCGCTGAGGATTATGGTAAATTTTAGGAGCGTCAAGAAAGGTAAAATGAGAAGGGCGAAAGGATCGCGGAAAGGTAGAATCATGAGGTGGAGTTTTGTGGGATACCTCCGAAAGAGGAGCCGGGGTTGGCGACTGGCTTGGTGATTCACGAACGAGTGGTGGAGGTGAAGCTTGCAAAGTGATAATAGTCGGTGAAGAACTATTTCTGGACTCGGGAGTGCTGTGGCGTTGAGCGGAATTACGGTGCGGCTGAGGCGGCTTACATTCCCGCGAACCTGAACGAGGAGAACGATGCGGTGAATTATAAGATATTTCCGGTCGCGGCAGAGACTCGGCGATACCCCGATGTAGCAGGGTGTGATGAGAGCCTTGGCACCTATGGCAGCGCTGATTAGATTGACACGGCTCCGATGGATGAAATTCTAGACACGTTACGCAAAGCTTCGCTTGGTGAATGACCTTTAGTCGGTCCTGGTCGCATGAATTTTTAAATTCGCGGCAATGGTGAATATAATGAGATTTATGACAGTAGGGGCATTGTGATGCGATGTTAGGTGAGGGAGTGAATTGTACCGGAGGTTGAGGATTGGGCGGAAACGACTCATCTGTTAGATCATGGTCCGGGGCGGTGTTTAAAGGTGAAGCGGCGATGGAAGAAGCTTTAAGGCGGGAAATAAAGTCTGGAAAGTCTTCCGGATGTTTATGTTTACATTCTCTCTGGATGACCGGATCAAGTTTCTGGAATGAATGGTTTCTGGAATAATCCCCCCGATTTGGAATGTTCAATGGTTTTAATTGTTGAAATTTAGAGATATTCCCATTGAGCCGGGGTAACTCAAGAGGCGTCGGGACAGCGGTATCATAAAGATCTAATATCTTTGCTTCTAAATCAACGGCTTCTAACTGCACCTGAATTATTTGTTCCTCAATGTTGGTTGGGATCGATCGACCCTTACCACAACATTCGATAATTAGGGCATTCTTGGCGGTACGCATTTTTGAAATTAATTGGTTTATTTGATCAATATAATTTTGAGCTAAAAAGATTTCGTTACTGTTCACAATTGTTTTACATTTCTCGGCCAGAAATTGAAAGTCTTTTAATAAGCTGATAATTATTGCCTTTTGAGATTTCCCCTTAAAATTAGATTGGCGACGATTGGCCATTCTGAACTATTAACAATTTATAAGTTGGCTGAAAAGAGAATTAGAACAATAATAGCATTTACAAATGAACTTAAATTAATATATGGGATTGAGCTTAAAGAAAATTAATATCAGATGGAATTTGTAACCTAAATGGAATTAATAGATGATGTACATATAATGTGAATCACATATGTGGCGAAAGTAACCTAGAAACAATATGGCCGAATAACAAGGTAAAATGGCCAGTAAAATAGCGATGAATCAGTATCTGACGAGAAAAAAAATTATTGATTTAATTGAATCCCGGGTTTCGGCACCAAAATGTTTGATCGCGTGATTAGACTGAATAGAAAAAAAAATAAATATTCTAAATATGAGTTGAATAGATTCGTGGCGTTGAAATAAATTAGGCCAGATACTGAAACATGTGGTTTTATTAAATTTAAATATATTAAAAAAGGTTAGGGAATTTTTACATATAAAGAAAATACACAAATTACCAATTTTACAAAGAAAGAGAAAAAAAGAATGGTTAATAATAATGTATAACAAAGAAATTAGTAAATATTAATTTCTAACTCGAAATGTAGATTCGTAAGAACATAATGTTAACACTGGACGATAGAGCCACATGGTGTTTGAGTCCTTATCTCGAACGGTTTTGTTATATCGTATTGTCTTTTGATGATTGAATGAAAGAGAACTTACAGTTGGAGGCGGAGACTAACTGGTGGAAAGTTACTACCCTTGTTCTGGCAATATACGGTTGATTGGCGATCTAGTGGTATTATAAGGGCCATGCATCTTGTGTCTGGTGATAGGCGTCTCTTGGCCAATGGGCGAATGTGATTATTGTACCGTCCCAATGCAGTGCTGGATAGCGAGGTTAGCTTCAGTCGAGAAGAACGGAGAGATGTGGTGAGCTAGCGGTCTGAAATTGGAAGAAGTAGTACTCGACGGTCGAGAGGGGGAAAACAAAAGTCCTCTCTATCTGTTGCCAAGGTAACAACTGTGAAGCAGCTCGCGGAATTTAAATTGGTTTGACTCGCGACTGAACAGATACTACTAAGCTGCTATACCGCTACTAGACGTGCCCTGCCGCCGGCACTACGCCCGAATAGCTGAGCCAACACTAGACTCTCGCCTCTACAAAGAGGAACTCACTAATTACAAACACTAGCTACTAACTATCACCTTTGTGTCCAAGGTAAACAGGAGACAGTTTGGGCATGGGGCTATCTACTGCTAGCTTTGTTATTGAATGAACCTGTCGATGTCGCTTCACGGGCCATTGCCTTGTAATAAACCCTCATTTGTAGAAGTAAAGGAATCCATTATTATTGTAACTAACGGAGTCTTGGAAATCTGTCTGAAAAAGGAAATTAGTTAGTATTTGTAAGATTAGTTTCAACTACTGTTATTTAGTATTTCGTATTAAATTGGTAGGTTGTTATTAAATTTGTCATCAACGCCTTAGTTACATCATGACGTAATTATCAATTGTTTATTATTACTATAGGAGCAGAGTGGCTCAGTAGTAGAGCACTAATTGCCGAAAATTCTGATTCAAATTCCGCTGATGGCAAGACCTTTATTTAGTCTGTTAGTAGACGTAGATGGATCATATGGGATCGAGGACTCTCCCAGGGATCACTCAACCTCTATAAAGGGGAATGAAAAAAGAGGGGGGAAAACTGGGGGTTGAGCGTGATCTATAAAAAATCACCTCCCTGCATAACCGTTGTCAATGAAAGAGTCTCTACCCTGAACTGAACTCCAGACTCGTTTACGTTTTGCAGTGGTTTATTACTACTATAAATTTAACAAATGTTATCAACAAGTATTGGCAAAATTAATTGATAAAAGAGTCACATTAATTGCTAACAAAGTATTCAATTCGATACAGAAATTTTATAAGTTTTTAATATTAAGTTTATGGATTATATCTGAAATGTAGGAAAAATAAAAATAAACCAGTACCACTACAATCCGTGAAGGGTCTATAGTAGGAACTGTACTGTTTATAAGACAACTGTTGTGGAGGTAGATGTTTTTTCCGATATCATACTAAGCAACTCTCCTCCAATTAAGGATACCCACTTCATAGGGTCTGTGTAAGACCAAGGAGGATCATCAGATCCCATATAGTACTTAATATATTCTTTATATGTGAAATGAAAAAATAATAGTTTTTAAAAATGTAGAGTTATAAAATATATACTAGCGAGTTTTGTTATATCCTTATTTAGCAAGTGTGTTTTGTACTGCTGATTTGAAATGTACTCTCTAGTATCTTACTTGATATTTTCTTTTAACTTCTTATGATGCCTGGATAGGCGAAACCAAGATTATTACTTATTTACTGTTGCATGAGGAATTTACTGTTTTGTTTTATGTTGTTTATAACATTAATGCGGTAATGCGCTGAATTTCCATGCCGAAGGTCCCAGTTAAAATCCATCAGTATCAGATAAATTATTTAATCTGTTGACAACCATGGATGGAACCTTTTGGATCTGCTGACCTTTCTGGGGCTCACTCAGCCTCTATAAAACGGGTATCCTTAATTCGGGGAAACCTGGCGGTAGAGTTTGATCTCGATTTTTTCATTTTTTTTTCAATATTTTGTAACAAATGTTTAAATATTGTTACCTCTTCAGGCAAGAAATTTAAATGATTTCACTGGTACTTGTATTGTATATCAATGTCAACCTCGCTACTCTCAGATTAAGCTCTAGGAGAACTTCATTATAAGTACGACGCGAATAGACTTTGCTGAAACATGAGTCCCAGTACTTAGTGATAATGCACTATGACGTCTCCAAACACGTCTGAAGGCTGTCACCTAACGAGCTCTTTACCTTCGGTTTTTGTCCATTCCTTCAGGACTTAGGATACAGTGAAGGTCTTCTAAAAGCTTCAGAAGCTGTTAAAAACATGAGAAATTTTCGCTACCTGTCACATACATTAATATATATTATTAATAAGGACGAAGAATTTTACAAAAAGTAAAAAGTAGGTTATCTACAGGTTATAAAAATATCAATAATTTAAATAAATATATCGAATATATAATATAAATATAGTGTTTATTTCGACCTATACTTAATTTTTTTAGTACCGAAAGCCTATGTTTTTCCTCTAAGAAAAAAACACAGAAAAATAAGATAAAAATTACTTCCTCAAAACCAAAACGAAACTCTTGAGTTTAAAAAAATGAGTGATTTTATATTCAATACCTTTTGGGGGGTTTTAATTGGTTATTGTCATTATTAAATCATTTTCTATTTCCATTGATTTTTTTTCAAATGAAAGTATTTGTAATCATTTTGATAGTTTTCAGTCGTTAAACATTATTTTACATTTTCAATTATAATTTATTTTTCTTATTTTTGTTTTTAACTAATTTTCAATTGGATAAATTATTTTTTCTTTTGTTCTTAGTGATGAATATTTTTAATACTTAAAGAAAATGCTATAATAAATATTTAGTGATTCATTCAGTATTGTTTTTTTTGTTTTTTTAATTATTTCATTTTTATGCAACTAAATTTCACCTCCCTAATTTAACCTCTATTTCCTATTAATAAGTTTTATTTTTTTTGTTTACTAATTATTTATTTAATGCCATTTTATGCTACTTTGGCTAATCGGACGATAATATAGTGAGAGGCCGAAAATTTGTCTATCGAGTCATTATTAGGATAGCAGTCTTTAACGATTACTTTTTACCGCACTACCATTTTAATAATAATAAAGTCTTTTTTATTTTAGGATAGGTCCCATTAGAATAAAAAAAACAAATAATAATATATGAAATATAATGTCTGATAGTAGAATATCATTAAGGTTAATCAATAGTTACAATTTAATTAATAAATGAAAAATAATTTTTTTCTTTTTTTTTAAACAAATTAAAAATGGAAAAATCATTAAAGATTTTACGTCCTCTCCGAAGATTTTTTACTGTATTTAGAAATTCTAAGGCAACCTAACTTTTCGCTAACTCTCCAGCATAGGCATGCAGGTTTTTATGCAAAATAACTACAACACAGGTGACGTCTAGAAGGATTTTAGTAGAACCTTATTATCTAAATCTCAGTTTTCGTGTAATGGTTGTTTTAAAATTATTTTTAATGACTTTTGAGAAATTTCTTCTACCCTTCAACATTGAACGGTATAAAAAAAAAACCGCTGCTTACTAGAACTAAAAGAATTTTTCACTCCAATCTCAGCAGCACTCCGGCTTGTATTAGGACTTTTCAAGTTGTTGTAAACAGCTTATATAAAAGTTGATAATGTTGAACTTATTAAGTTGATTATGATGCTATTAATGCAGTTCCCCTAACCCAAAATTTCAATGTTATAAGTAGTCATCCCTAATTTTCCTTAACAAGAAGAATCATAAATTGTAAAAGAAAACTGTATATTATCTGTACAGTACTCTTATATATTAAGAGCTAGGTAGTATTACTTTATTCGAGCACTCCTTATTTTATACCCGACATATTTCTCTCTTCTTTGTAGATCTTAAAAGCTTCTTAGAAGAGAAGAACTGGTAAGTAAAGGGAGCTATAGGGAACAGATATGGTTTTATAGCGCTCATATAACATGGAAGATATATTGCGTAACTGGCCGGAGGATATATTAGAGATATATTACTGTTATATATACGGCCCGGAGGGACACGGGTTAGTAAACATTGGTAGTGGTATCGCCTTCCCACTCCCTGGGGTAACACGCGTAACACTTCTCTCCTCTGCTAAGAGTAACAAGTCTTCCATCTGACGTATAAAAGTTCTTCACAGAGATATCCGTTCAGGGTTGGAAAAAGGTGTTTACTCTTATACCTGTTAATTGGGAAGACAAGGTCTAGACGTAAAGTGATAGCAATTATGGGCGCCTGAGTATGCTGGGCCAAGATATTTCCTCCGATTCATGGTGCCTAATTTATAGAGACTGTCGGAGTCCCAGAAGAGTCAGCGAATCCCATAAGGTCGATCTATGGCTGTCAAAAATTATAATCATGTCACCATTAGATTATTAATGTTCGGTGTGAACCCATGACCAAAAGCTCATCAACTCTATCTAAAATTCGCTCCCATAATATTTAAAAATATATATATATTTATTAGACATTTTTTATGACATGCACTAAATTTATGACGGCACTCCATCAGATAGTTTCTTACTTTCTTAGTTTTAGTCATAATTTTTAGAGATAACACGTTTTTTATTTCATTTGAAGGCAATATGTATTGATATAATATATTAATATATTATTGAGGTTCCGAGCTCAGATCTGACTGTGGCAGATAAATTATTTAATATGTTAACAGCTACTGATGGACCCTGTGGATCTACAGAACTTTCTGGGGCCCACCCAGCCTCTTTAAAATGGGTACCCTGGGATTGCGGTAAATCTGGTGGTTGAGCAGGATATAAAAACCACCTTCTTTCACTATCACCGTCCTAGAAACAAGTCTCTACCATGTACTGAACTAAAGCAGAGATTTTAAAAAATATTTTGTTAGCAGATATTACTGAAAAGCAGATAATATCTCTAATTCTAAACATAACAAAAAAAAATCATTTGATTGCATTAAACATATCCAAACCAATTATAAAGTGCATTAATTAATTTAACATTTAATTTTTAATAAAGTCTATAATTATATATAAGAGGTATGTATATTTCAAAGAAAAAGTAATAAAACCTAACGAAGTTCTGAATCAAATAATACTTAAATAAAACCATCCAAATATAAATTTATTTGAAACAGCCATTTTCATAATATTTATCCGTTACGTTTTTATCTGAAGTTTAATGTAATTGTGTAAACATATAAGTAATTAATACAAAAGCCTGACGATGGTTACAAATTTTAAAAATATATTATTGTTGATGGGCTTGAGGTAATGTTTATTCATGACCAATAAAGCCTTGATTGGCATCCATTTAATCCTTTCCGATTTAAAGGATTTTTGTGTATAAAAACATTTTTTTTTACCATTCGGTTTCGTTTAATCTTCATTCGTTTTAACGACAGTTCATTACCACATTTACATTGGATCCTGATGAGTTTCTAGAATATCTATTTATTTTTTTATTCATTTATTGAACTTTACAACTATATTATAACAATACACCAAGAAAATATAATGAATGATACACAATTGTATCGATAAAGGCAATTAGATTACTTAGTGGTGGTACTCAAATTAAAATATATTTAAAATTATAATTAATTCACATTACTGCATATTAATAATCTTATATTTTATTATTAATGAAAGGCATAGTGCAAACGATTTCTCAACCATTCGTAACGGCTCTATATTACAAAAAATGTCTCCGGGAAACTGCGATGATAGAAGTTAGTATCTACTTACTGGTGTCTACTTATTATGGATCAATTCCGAACAAAAGTCATAAGTATCGAAAACCAAATAGGAAACGATAATACCTGTCAAATGTTTGACATTTCCTATTTTATTTTAGATACTAAATAATTTTATTATTTAATATATAATAACTATTAGAAGTTTGGGAGCGGGATGGCTCAATGTCAGAGCGCTGAGTTTCTTATCAGAAGATCCCGGGTTCAAATCATGTTGTGACAGTCAAATTATTCAATCAGTTCACATAACAGGGATCTGCAAGCGCTCCTGAAGCCTCCCTAGCCTCTATAAATTTGTTTACCCTGAATTGGGGGGGGGAGACTTAGAAGCTGAGCGTGATCTCGGAATAGTCACCACACTGCCCAGCCGTTGTTCTTCTACCAGAACGACAGTCAGTACAGTCTCTACTATGTACTCAATCCAAGACCCTTAATGTCTCGTAGTAGTTTAGGTTTTTTTTTAGTTTTTATTGTGTTTTAAAAACAAATTTACATATAAATATAAAAAAAAATATCTTTGCTATTAGGATTATAAATAAGGTTACAAAATCATGATACATATCTCTATGTTCCTAAATATTAGCCACTGTTGAAAACATATTTCATATTGGATTTTTATTATTATCTCTATGTGGATGTTAAAGGGTGATTGGGAAAACATTGGGATTCCATATTTCTGAGCAACTCGAAGTACTTTCATTTTTATCAAAAAAACTTCAACTTCTTTCACAAGACTTTTAGAGAAGATGCTGTCGTCGATGGAGTATCTATAAGACAATAAATGATATCTATAAGACAATAATAGAAAGATGTGAAACGTAAAGTGTTCTTCATACAATGGAGTACTACATTGCGATAATACCACTCTAGTTAGAGAGGATGAATGCACCGATCAGTTCTCATCCTCAATCTATTCGATTACAGGAGACTGTCCGATAAAATCTTGTTAGGAAGGATAAGGATATGGGACAAAGTTAAATAAAATGATAATAAGTTCCTTTGAAGTCCTTTAGTAGACGATTTATATTTTCTTTTGAGTTGGGTTCGGTTAAATTCCTATTTCGCCGAAGATTCCGAGGTAATACTTGTCTTTCCATTACAAATTTTAGAGGAACTTCAACTTTGTATGGATTATGATTTGATAAAATCTGTGTTGTGTAACAATTGGACTGAATATGTTTAGTATATTCAATTGAACAGACTATTTGAAAACTTTAGTCAGATATAACCTTTACCACATTTGTACTGAACATTGTTTACATTCGGTTAGTTTATTTCTTTTGTATAACGTCACTTTACGCTTCTATGGCTAATCGGACGATCCTACATTGGGAGTCCTAAATTTTGCCTATCCAGGTTTTATTAGGATAGGGATCTTTTTTAGGGATCGTTCCATTCTCAATCCTTCTTTCCTAAAAATATATCTCTATTAAATATTCAGCTCTTATATTGTTTCTTTCCATTATTCTTCTTCAAGTTCCATCGAACCGCCACTTCTATTTTCTCCCTCATCCTCTCAACAGTCTCGCTTGTATCCTATCCATCCAACTTATTTTGATAATTCTTCAGTAGAACACATTTCAAACCCATGCAGTCTTTGTATCTGTTTCTTTATGTTCCAGCATTCAACCTCTTAAAAAAAAAAGCAGAACAGGTTTAAATTGAGGTCTCTGCTGCAAAATGCTCTCTCCAACTTGATAAATGTAACTCCCGCCTGTACAATGTTTGAATTGGGTTGAGGTTTCTTTAATATGGTCAGAAACTTGGTCTTTTTGGCATATAAGTCAGTTCGTGTTCTATTTTCTAGCGATATCTTCTAGAAGAAACTGTTAATTGTCTAAGGATGCCGCTATCATAATTATAGCTTCAGGATATCTGATATTGTTCATCATTTTTTCGTTATTTACTTCAATTTTCTTCTTAAATTCTTGAATCCAAGTTATATATAAAATATATACCGGTTATATCTGTGGCACCTGTGCATAGTGAGCTAAGTCGAATTTTGTGAATTTCAAGCTATCTACTTAGAATCGTAATTTTTTACTCTTTCCTTGTGTCTAACATGCTAAGTGCTCCGTCCATTGCAATGAAGGATATTCTTTTGTGAATCGTAGGCTGATACTCCAATCTTGAACTTAAAATAAGTTCAGGAAAATTACGATTCTAAGTAGATAACTGGAAATTCACAAAATTCGACTTAGCCTACTATGCACAGGTGCCACAGATTTATAATGATATTTTTTAAATTTATAATGTTTTTATGCCTTTGGATATAGAAATAAAGATGGAATTGTTTCTCTGAAGAAACAAAGATTTATTTAAAACATATATTTACTTGTCTTAAATTGTGTGTTTGTTTGTTTATTTAACGTCACTTTTTGCTTCTATGGCTAATCGGACGATGCTACATGTCTTAAATAATTAATACTTATCAATACTTTTCAACAAAACATCCCCTCACCTGAAAAAAACAACAAAGAAACAGCATTCAATGCCTTTACTTCACGTTTCTTTCTTTCAGGATATTAGTTTCAATTTTATCAACACACTGAAATCGTACATTAAAACTGTTACTCTCATATCTTTTATTTATAACAGCTGTTGTGTCAAGAAGGCTGTGACGCTACCGCAGCAAATACAAAATTAAGAACAGCGTTCGTATATTAGGGACGCAGTTTTCTTAACATATAAGGTTATATATTAAATTTATTAAAAATGTTATATGTCATATACATATTAAGCTAATTTATTTTATTTTTTACGTTTTTTACGATCGAGTCCACTATTGACTACGTTTGTTACAATTGTTTTCTTGTTTTACATATTTTTTTTATTCTCTGCCCGTGTTTTTGCTTTCTCTCCTATGGTCAAATTGCGACCGTTTTTCTCTTTGGTCTTATTTTTAGTCGTGAGAGACCTCGAGCTCTTCGATGTTTTTTTTAATTTCCTTAATGCACGAGTTTAAAATATTATTATAATTTATGGTTATTTTATTTACCAAATTACAATTATTCATTATTAATTTCAAACTAAGTGATAATAGCTTTATATGACAAGTGCATCCCTTGCTCAACGATTTAAGAGGACCGAAGTTCATCGGACCGAAGGCATCTTTGAAAAGGATGAAAGTTAGGAGCCTATAAGAAACTTTGCCCACCCCCGCCATGAAAATTTATAACATAGCTGGGACCTCCCACTTCTCTTGACAAATCTCCCTCCTGCCTCCCTCACTACATCATTAATTTTCATTGTGCCAAGTTATGAACCAAATTTGAATTTTATTCTTTTATGAGTACCTAAAAAAAAACAACGAAAAACCTTCATAATGAATCATTGAAATTCAAACTGCCTCTTAACTCTAATTATTAAATAAATAGAATTTGTGAAAATAGAGTTTATTAAACAATTTTTTTGTATACTTTTATTAACAGATCAAGAGTCTTATCGGGAATATCGACTGAAAAATAAAATAAAAAATCTACCAACCTCGCTCTTTTATAACAGCTTAGAGCCTGAAATATGTCAACTGCATTCTGTAAGGCCTGCCTGACATACAGAATATAAGTCAGGTATAAAATGTGATTCTAGAAGTCTCCTTTCCTTCCATAACTATCCCTCCAATGCTCACTTGACATTTTAAAAAGGAGAAAAAAACATCATGACATGCCGGATTTCCCCTTGACATCCCCGAGTCGTATTGCCTTATACAAAACTGCAGAATAACAGACAGAATAGGATACTCGACCTAGTTTATTGTATTGCTCATAACTATACATGACGATTCTGTACATGAGAAAAATTCCTTCATGACGATATATCATAGTTTGCTTCTCTATTGTCTATTTTGCCCTTTAATCGATAAGATTTTGTTCTATATAACAGAAAAAAAAAGGATCTTAAATACTCAAATGAAATCCTTTGATCACTGATATGAAATTAGGTCGCGTATACAGAAGACAATAATTGCATTTAGCCAACTCAGAAAGGTGATATGCAACCTAAATTTGAACATGCAGACTCAAATCAAGATACTCCTATAAGTGTTCTCAGTTTTATCATACGGATCAGAGGCAGGAAAGCTTAAGGATGTTCCAAATAACCGTATACAAGCATTCACGCTCTAATTTTCATGGGTGCACCACGTCTGCAACGAAAGCATACTGCTGTAGTTAATCATACAGGGCAAGATTAGAGGAAAGAGACGTTCAAGTCACAGGTGTCATTCCTGGTTGAGGAACCTGAGACAATGGGCAGGATTATATAGAATTTACATATAGGATACAGGATACGTATTATTTCAAGCTTCTGCTCTTAGCTAAAATTATCCTAAATTGATTCTTCAGCTCACTCATTGCATTCAAGAATTATAACGATGAAGTGGTTCTACGATTTTTTCCTAATAAGGTAATCTTGAAAGAATAGTTCTGAGGAGTATTTTTGGACACATATGTGTAGGTGAAAAGAGAAGATCCGTCAACAGAGAATTCTTTAGTGCCTCAGATGTACCACCATATCCCTTAGATATCTTTTCTTACAAGCTTACGTCCACAGACCACTACCCAAACCCAAATCCGCCAGATCAATCTTAACATAATTCTTCCACCTTCGCCTTGGTCTATTCCTCAGACGCTTCTCAGTAGGTATAACATTATAACAATAAGTAAAAATAATATAATGTGCAATTAATGAATATTAATAAGATCAGATATTAGCAACTGTAATAATAAAAAAATAATATTCTATACCAATTTTTTTAAAATTAATAACACTAATACTACTAATAATAAAAATAAAAGGCTTAGAGAACCCAAAGTCTCGATGCCGATACTACTAATCACTGTTTACTAAATACATGCATACTGTAAATATATGCATAATATATGGATACTACAAGTCTATGCATCATCATCTATACTTGGAAATGATGTATGAAAGGTTTATTTCTAGATGAATTGATTACCAAAATATATACATTTCACATAATTTCACTCTTTTTTTTCATACTCACGATTATTTTTATTTTTAAAATATTAAAAGGGAAACAAATGAACCGTTAAAACTTGTGACTCGACTTGATGTAACAACCTGAGGAACGAATATCAAAACATTTTTAGGCACTTATTCCGCAGATTGCTAGATTAGTAGGGATATTAAAGTCCCTTCATGCAACGCCACGTAACGTCATGTCGGTATCAATGTCAAAGGTTGTCGCTTCGAGTTAAGTAATGAAATGATTGCCGAAATATAAACATTTCCCGCTATTTTTTCATACTAAAACTCGCGATTATATTTATTTTCAAGAATATTAAAAAGAAAACTAGGTTAAACGTTAAACTGAAACGTTAAAACTAGGTTAAACTGAAACGTTAAAACTTGCTGACTTAACTAATAAACGTTTTAGCTAACATTTCGAAGTATAGATGATCATATACCGTCCCTGCCATTTCCAACTATTGAATTTGAAAATCGGTACATTTGAGGGGAATTAAAAAAAAGCAGTTTCAAGGTTCAATAAAAATTAGTGCCTATAGTCAAACCAATGACATTCGTTTTACATTGTTTTTGTGACTGATAGATGCCTCTATATGAATTTTACATCAATTATCAATCCTAAATCAACTGCTATAAGTCGAAAATGAATACTGTTTTTTTTCTTCACATTCGATACTTTGCGATGTCAGGGACGATATGTTTGTTTTAACTTTAATTTCTTGATGACATGATTATGGGAAATGTGTTTATTTCGGTTATCATTTCAACGAGAAATAAGCGACAACCTGCGGAACTGATACCCATGTTTTCATTAGGGTAGCTGCATATAAGCAATGTCACGCCAGTTTATATTAACAAAATCAAGTTGAAATTAGTGACTTAATTGATTCAGATGATTATTGTTTAACTTATTTCCTTTAGTTATATCGTAGTTTTTTAATGATCGATCCTCTTGCAGGAGGACTGCCCCGCTGAAGGAGCGTGCGGGCAGACAAGCGACATCGAGCTGCAGGCAGGTGACGTCCTGGCCATCATCCACAACGAGACAAGCCCTTCCGTCTTCTCCGTCCCCAGGCCCGGCCCCAAGGGCTGCGACTCCAGCGAGGGTGTTCCGCTGGACGTGACCATGTCCGAACCGGGAATCATCACTCTCTACGACAAGGATCTCAGCGAAGGAGTCAATCTACTCATGGGTAATACGAAAATAGTAATTAGTAACAAGTTAATCCTTAAAGCAGAACTTTAAACCAACTCCATGATTTCATCTAATCGATTACTAAATATCTTGTTTTGGATAGCAATAAATAAAATATGCCACTTTAAGGACATAAAATATTAGCGAAATATCGCTCCTTCAAAAGAATAATGCCATAACTAAAAAAACAATATTTTTCAATAGAGGTATTTTAAAGTTCCATTTGTGTTAAAAAAATATAAATTTAGGTTTTGGTAAAGCAAAGTATTGTAATGATGGTATTGAAATTATTTTATTAGCCATTAGACAATTTTTAAAAACTTGAATTTTTTATCGATTTTAACTTTTAATGTTCCCATGAAACTTCAGACTTGAAATTCAAACAAGATACAACTCAAGATATGGCTTTATTAAAAAAAAATTGTTAGAAATGGAATATATTCAGACATATGGAATATGTCGTTCCAGAATTAAATTATTTTGTTAGCCATTAGAAAATTTTTAAAAACTTGAATTTTTTATCGATTTTAACTTTTAATGTTCCCATGAAACTTCAAACTTCAAGTTCAAATATGATACAACTCAAAATATTGCTTTATTAAAAAACAATTTGTTGGAAATGGAATATATTCGGACATATGGAATATGTCGTTCCAGAATTAAATTATTTTGTTAGCCATTAGAAAATTTTTAAAAACTTGAATTTTTTATCGATTTTAACTTTTAATGTTCCCACGAAACTTCAAACTTCAAGTTCAAATATGATACAACTCAAAATATCGCTTTATTAAAAAAAAATTGTTAGAAATGGAATATATTCAGACATATGGAATATGTCGTTCCAGAATTAAATTATTTTGTTAGCCATTAGAAAATTTTTAAAAACTTGAATTTTTTATCGATTTTAACTTTTAATGTTCCCATGAAACTTCAAACTTCAAGTTCAAATATGATACAACTCAAAATATCGCTTTATTAAAAAAAATTTGTTAGAAATGGAATATATTCGGACATATGGAATATGTCGTTCCAGAATTAAATTATTTTAATAGCCATTAGACAATTTTTAAAAACTTGAATTTTTTATCGATTTTTAACTTTTAATGTTCCCTTGAAACTTCAAACTTCAAGTTCAAATATGATACAACCCAAAATATCGCTTTATTAAAAAACAATTTGTTGGAAATGGAATATATTCGGACATATGGAGTATGTCGTTCCAGAATTAAATAGCTTCAACCAGTACACCTACTACTGAAGACTTAGACATGCCAATTTTTTAGTTATTTCGTTATTTTGGACGAGAGATATGAATACACAAACTATATATATTGTATCAACAACCCTTTAGGGATCTCCGAACATAGCTTTTCTTTTCTAGCCGCGACATTGTTGAGACCAGTGTAGACTGAATAAGAGCATTAGACTCGTAGACGATCAAGACAAGAGTGAAGAAACCACTGCCAGGACTCCAATGGCATATTAACAATAGGTCTCAATGCCATTACGGCTTCAACCTCCGGGGAGGATTATAAGGATGAGGGGGCTGGATATATATTGCACTAAAGGATGTGGATGATTGGATGTGTTCATGAGGATTTGGAATCTTAGGTTGGCATAAAGTCAACTAAGGACGAGATGTAGGTTTTATTGGTTATGCAGTAGACAACACTAACTACTGTTCTTAGGACTTAAAACTGAAAGGGTCGGGTGCGTTTGATATTCGAAGGTTCAGAGATTATCGGCAAAGTAAAGAGTTCATCAACCAAAAGATTACTATCAACGTGGAAATGGTTGACTGGATATCTTTAGAAAACTTCGAAATCTGACCATTTCAGGGGTACAGTTAAAAAAAAATTTCAAAAAATAATCATAACTTATTTGTATTGTATCAACGTTTCGGTATAATTGGTATGCCATCAGGTCTAAGAGGAATCGGACTGGCTCAGTGGTAGAACATTCCTCGGCCGCATTTGTTCGCGGTAAACTCAATAACTACTGCACGGATTTTCATGCGGTTTTCACCAATAGATACAGTGATTCACCAGGAAGGTTTAGGTATATAGCTTGTCGAGGTTTTGTGTAAGTGGATTGGAATATCGATGGGTTTCACCGAAGACGCTGCTTGCCTAATCCCGTGCAATTATCTAACGTGCAAGATAATAAATTCGTATGCAAACAAATATTTGGTTTTGTCTTTATTTTTATAATCTCTAAATAATAAAGTACACTAGCTGAGATGGGAAGAAAGAAAATCAAGACTCCCAAAGAAGCCTTCGGTATATTCGGTTGGTCCTTAGTGGCCGATACGTAAAAAAAAAAATAATAATATATTTTTAATTTTTAATGTGGATGCCACTGGACTATATTTATATTGTAATTATTTCATTAATTTGGTAAAACCATTTTCCAGTCATTTATATATTTGTAATTATTTCGTTAATTTGGTAAAACCATTTTCCAGTCATTGATATATTTGTAATTATTTCATTAATTTGGTAAAACCAATTTCCAGTCAATTTTTAAATAAAAAAATAAAAACAGATTCATCTAAACTATAAATAAAACAATTTAAAGATAATTAGCTCATTTGTATTGTCATACTTTTAGGAATTTTATATATTTTTTTAAGTTAAAATAGTATCAAGGTATAAATAAAATATATTATTACAGTCCAAATTCTAATCATAAGATTAGAGATTGACCATGGAGAATAATGAAACGCCAAGTAAGCAATTTTAAAATTATGGACATCTATATAAAGGTATCTATACTTAATTACAGTCTTTCAGGACATATTTTTATAGCTGTTGTATTTATTGTATCGTTGTTGTTTTTCATATTATTTATGTGGTTAAATTAAAGAATTGGTAAAATGGCAATTCTAATATTGACTTGTAAGTGGTAAAAGTAATGCTCATGAAAACAAAAAGGAAAAATTGAAAATGACTATGTAGTCGAAACGTTTTTTGAAATAAAGAAAATTTGACTGGAAAATGGTTTTAACAAATTAATGAAATAATTAATAATAATATATTACACAGACAAATTATGTAGGCATAATATGCCTTATTTAGGATATACTAGCTAGACATCGCATCATCCGATTAAGAAACCAACTAAGGGACGATATCATGAATAGAAAATATCTATATTCCTGTGCTCCTATCGTTGTAGACGCCCCCTTTTTCTAAAACCCCCTCATTATTCTAAGCCACTGAACCGTTATTACATAGTCGTGAAGAGAATAAAGGAAATCGTTAAACAAATCTTCCGCAACGGGGTTTCAGACCACCTATAATACATTGTAACAATACACAATGCTTGTGCATTGTTCATTTATTATTGTTTATGTTGACAACCATATTAATATATGTTTAACTGTCTATTATTATGTATTATTTACTAATATATTCGTAATTTACTTTGTAGTTTTTTTTATTTATTCATTTAAAGCCACTTTGTGTTGCTATGGCAAACACAAAAACTTCCACTGTAGCCTCGGATGAGGCTACAGTGGAAGTTTTGCCTATACAGGTATAATTAGAATAGGGATATTGAACAAAGTCATCGCACATTATCAGAACCACCATTTTACGTTCTCCCTGAAGGAAGGTTCAACTTATGATTTTATCAATTTTAAAAAAATTCTTAGGCCACCTGGCTGGATTATATCAGTAAAATAAAATCATACAGGTTTAACTGTATATAGTATAACAAGGTTATTCATAATAGGATTATCTAAAAAGGGTTTAGTTTTATCCAAGTTATGGTTACATAACTTGATTATATTATTTCATCGATGTGGGATGCGGTTTCTCTATATGATTAGCTTGTATCGTAGTGCGGTTTAATTGGTCTTAAATTTTTTAAAAGTAACATTACATTTTTAACTAATCAATGTCACCTTTCAAATTTATTTAGTGCTAGTTATAAAATAAAACTGAGAAAGAAAAGTTTTTCTCATTTTACTGACTATCAGAAATCTAAGAAATGATAACAAAAATGTTTATTTTTTAATGAATGATTGGTCAAGTAGGTTCCACATGGTTGGTGAATAAATAATTAACTTTAATATCTCATTTCAGATACGTCCAATCAAATTGGTGTTGTAATAGTGAAATATAGATAAAATTCTAGTAATTTACACAAAATTTCAACCATCTGACATAAAACCCTGATTTAGGGGAAAGGTTCACAGGTTTCGAAATTTAAAAACGCTGCCCTGAAAAGTGGGCAAAACCGTGATAACCACATATTCACCGGGACTGTAGATGTACTCATGTATAAGTTTGTATTAATTATATCATAATTTTTATAATACAAGATTTGATGAACATTATATTATACTAATATACTACATATACTATTGTTTCTTCTTCTTTGACTTCCTCTTATGCCATTTTTAGCGTCGAGGAGCCTGGAGGCTATTTAGTTTGAATTTATTTTTTGAAAATTAGCATTGAATATATTTTCTGCCGTGCTGGTTATTACCCCCCGTGTCCTCGGGACAACTGGTTTCCTGAATATTTATGTTCTCTCGGGAGAAAGGGTGTTCGGGCTATACCCTCCTGTACTGGGTTTCCCCCAATCTGGAGGACCAGTGGCTAATTGCAGTCAGATAACTGGAGGATGGGACCGCTAACTCCCTACGCCATATATACTAGTGTAGTATATATAAATTATACCGTATATAGTAGCTATACTAGTGTAGTGGTAGTAATACAAGATGTAACTATAAAATTACCCTAATTATAAAACGTCCACTACCAACAAATTTAATGAAAAAAAAAACGTTTCCTACATACGTTTATACCTTTTATCAGCAGGATTGTTCATCTCCAAAAGACCTATCAATATTTAAAATAATCGATTAAAAAGAAAAAATAAGAAATGGAAAAACAATATTCGTGGGGATCCTACGTTTTAAATTACTGAAAAGATAAAACGGAATGGCTCTTGATGTATTCCATGAATTTTTAGTGAGCGTTAGATTGTCGCCCAAGGGGATTGTATTTCAAAATCTAAATTTTATGTTTTGAGTCTCATAAATATATTTTAAGCGAAGGGGTGTCTTACATTTTCGTAACAGAAAAATATAGACCAATATGTAGATCATAAATTGAAAAAAAAAATATTAGTTTTAATTTTATTCCATTGACTCTTTCTGTATATTACTAACATATATAATATATATTTTAAAAGCTAAAAAAGGTTTTGTATTAGGCCCTGTGTCGCGAATTAACAAACCGGCAATTGAATCTTAGGATCTCATTAGGATTCTATAAAGGGAGTAAAACATCCTCAATTATGCCGTCCTTCGTAGGGGACGTAAACTGGCGGTCCTGTTCGGTGGTTCCTGTTCCTAAGCTTGCGCTTATTATTGGCAAAATTTAGAATTCCAGCTGTAGTATAGACCTAGTAGCAATACCAGTATAAAGTGACGTTAAGTAAATAAACAATAAACAAATTAAATTTTAAAAAATAAAAAAATATTAGAGACGAATTTTGGTTAAATGTAAAATATTATTTCTTAAGATTTTATGCCTTGCATTTCAACATTTTATATTAATAACTCTAAAAGAGATTATCCCTCCCCCCCCCCCAAAAAAAAATTATCCCTATTCATATCATGGAAGAGTTGCCTCTTATTTGAAGGATCTTTGAAAACTTAGGTATAACTTATAATAAGAGTAATGACTAGTTATACCAAAAATCCTCTAAAATACTCTTAGGTCTAAAAAAATCCATATAAAATAAAATAAATCTAATAAAATTACATAATTAAACAATTTACAATATCATCATATGATTAAATCTGGAGTTAACGATAAATGATCGACGTTTCAGTCTACTTCAACACTTACTAGACAGATGCTCTAAGATTCCAATTACTTACAAAATACTTTTATACTGGACTATTATAAGGCCCAGCTGGGCTTACGGAGTAGAGCTTTGGGACTCCAATAAATCGAATTCGGACGATACAATTCCTCTCCAATCAAAACCATACGATCCAAAATCCTTAATCTTATCCTGAATGCTCCTTACTTAATTACGAATAAAGTGGTCCATAATGTCCCTATAGTTACTGATTTTGCCCGAACCCGATATCAATTTTTTCATTACAAACTTTGCCACTCAAACCAACTAGTTTCACACTTTCTCTTCATTTCTATATAATCCTACGAGGCGTCTGAAAAGAAGATGGCCTCGTGACATTTTAAGTTGAAATTGCTATTCGAGTACTATCATTGGGTAGTCTCTCTACTTTTCATTACTAACTTGTAATATTTTTTTAAAAGCAATGAATGATTTTAGTTTATAATGATATGTTCGCACAGAATCAATACTTAGATTGATTTAACTACATACGTGACACAATCCTATATCAATTCGACAAAAACCTCATCATTTTATTCTAGTGTAAAGATACTCGCTGCTGAAGGACGTTGTACTAAAAATAGCCGAGGACGTGGAGGTGGTTGTCAAGAGCTGGGGCGTGTTCTTGCTTGTCTTAGCTCAGCAGTTTTCTTTCTTCTTCGAGTACGCTCTCTGTGTCACAGATTTCCAATTGATCGTATATTTATTTCGCTATCCATTTAAGAGATTTTTCTTTGTGAGTGTTTTTTCTAGTTTTCAGAAAGTTAAAATATGTCAGCATTGAAATGCAGGGAAAAACCTAAATATGCCGCGTCTCTGTTTCATGAAAGTTAGGCATTATTGGAAAATCTGATTGATCTGTTACACGCAAATGGTGAATCAATAATTGACCAGCACCTGAGTTCTGGAATATTTTCTAAATAATTAAAAAAAAAATAACAAATATAAGGCTTAAAATGGAAATGATGCCTGGATTCGAAATAATAATATAATCAGTTTTGTCTTGACTTTTTATAAATTTAGATCTTCAATCGATCTAGTCAAAAAGTTATTTTTAAAAAAATATGAAAATCACTTCATTTGATGATTATGATTACTGTTTGAGAGAGTAGGGTATGTAGAGTAGGGTATGCAGAGTAGGGTGCTAAGTTGCTATACTGAAGGTCCCGGGTTCAAATCTGTCTATTAAATTATTTAATCTGTAAATAGCCATCGATGGGATATTCAGACCTTCCTGTGGCCCACCCAGCTTCTATAAAGTAGATATTCTTAATTACGGGAAAACCTGGCGATTTAGCGTGATCTTGGGCGCCACATGTTGTGTTTAACAGAACATTCAGCAGTTCCACATCGGAGCATGATCCGAATTCATAATAATAGATCTCTCGTTAAGCTTCTGTATAATTTCCTTATATGACTACTATTTTGCGTGTCAGAAAACGCATATATATATTTATTCATTAAGGAACAAACTACGTGCTTTATAATTTATTTTTATTAATTATTATTTTGATAATGATTATTTTTACTTGCTTTATACTTTAGATTCTTATTTCTGTGTCCTGAAGATGGTCTAAAAATTAAGTTGAAACGCAGGCACGAATAAAATAAATCCAACTTATTTTGAATATTTTTTTTTACTGAACCCCCTGAACATTTTACATTCTTTTAAGGTCTATCCAGTCAGCCATTTCCGCATGAATGGTTGGTTAGAGATGTACATGGACTCCGCCAGAAAATGATATCTGGGAACCTTCACATAAAAAGAAGATACGAGAAACCCTCTGAGGTTATATTTTCAGATTCTTGGCAAAATTCATTTGTAGGAGGACCCATTGCCAGGGTTAACGGCTACCGTAAAAGCGAAGGGAATGGCCGGATAATTTTTTTCAAGCCCTATTCTTTATGGCTATTCCCGGAGGGATTAAAATTTCATGAAACTGCCCTTACACGTGGATTCTTCAAGGGAATTAACTGAGTCAGTGGGGAATGTTCCACGATTGGCCGCCCTTCAGTCATGGTATAATTGCTCTTTCCGCCTTCTGGCTCCATCGTCGTTTGTATCGCCACTGCGACCTCTATCTGTTTATTATGACTCTGTGTAAGTTTTTCACAAAGGTGTTGGCATACCAGAGGATAGGGTGTTTCGACGGAGTTACGAATCGCTTTTCTTTCTAAGCTATATTCCCTACCTACATAGGGATTGTTTGGGTTTCTTCATGTTTTTACACTATAGGCGCGACAACGTATCGCTGAGTCACAGCCCCCTTTATCAGTCTACGCCATTTTTCCCTATCCTGTGCGCCCATCATACACTATAAACAGATAAAAAAGATATCATAAACACAATCATTCTTCTTCTTCTTCTTCTTCTTCTTCTTCTTCTTCTTCTTCTTCTTCTTCTTCCTCTTCAGTGCCTCTCAGCGTGGAGTTACCTCGATCCAAGTGTTCCATTGGTCTTTCACCAATGTCTTCATTTAATCCAATAGTTTTCCTCTTTTCTCTCTTTTGATAGCCACATTATCCAGCCACGACATCCTTGGCCTGCCTCTTAGTCTTTTGCCAGTTGGCCTAGCTTCGAAGAACTTGCGTGGTCTGCGATCTTCATCCATTCGGCACACATGTCCGAACCACTTCAACTGCCTCTTCTCAATAATTCCAGTTACTGATTTCACTCCTATGTGCTGTGTTCCCTCCGTGTTTGGCCAGCTACTCTTCTGAGGTATTTCATCTCTGAGGCGGTGATTCTGTTCTTCAATCTGTCGAGAAGGACCCAGCTCTCACTTCCGCATAGTAGGGTAGGAAGGTAAATTGCATTAAAAAATTGAAGTTTTACCCCTTTTCTCAACTTCACCTTTCCCAAAAACAGTATTGCAGATTTGGTAATAAATTTTTTTCGCTTTTTTAATCCTGTTGGATAGTTCTTGTTGAATTTTACCATTTCTGCTGAGAACTGTACCTAGCTACGTGTAGTCTTTTGCTGTCCCTATGATTTCTCCTCCGCAAGTGATCTGCACATCTTCAGGCTCTCGTCCCATTTGTATGAATTTACTTTTACTTGCATTTGTTATCATGCCTTTTCTCTTCAGCCCCGTTTCCCATTCCACTATAGCTTGCTGAAGATTCTGGACGGAGTCGGCTATGAGTACAATACCATCAGCAGAGAGAAGCGTCTGAGCAAGAACTGTTCTCAGGTTCCATTTCCCTACTATTGTTCTTGCCGTCCTTCGTTTACAGATGTTTATGACCTCATCCATCTGAATAATAAACAGAAGAGGACTCAGACTATCTCCTTGTATGACGCCCCTCTTCATATCGAATCTTCCAGACTCCTTAACATTTATCCTTTACTCTTTGAGCCTGAATAGGAGGATTTGATGGCGTCTATGAGTTTTACAGGGACATTCTTTGCCTTCAATGCATTCCATATATCGACTCTTGGTACTGAGTCAAAAGCGGCTTGTAGATCTAAAAATGCCAAATATATATTTTTATCTCTATCCCTAGCATTTTCTATGATTGTCCTTATTGAGAATATCTGATCTTGGGTCTGTCTAAAAGCAATGCCAGTCTGAATGCGGCTTGCTCTTCTTCAAGGTCTTTTCGCGAGGACTGATGAATATACTTTGTTGACCACCCGGGGAAAGCATATAGTTCCATAGTTATTGCTTTCACTTTGGCTTCCTTTCTCATGGATTGGGATAATGACATTATATGTCGCATGTCTTTGGGAATGCTTTTCTCGTCGTATATTTTCTGAAATAAGCTCTGTAGCACTTTAATAATTTCATACTCTCCATATTTGATGAGCTCCGGGAAAATACCGCTTCCTCCGGCTGATCTTCCTGTCTTGACTCCTCCAAAACCCTCGCAGATCCTGCTTTTCAGTGTTCTTCAAGGTCCATATTTCTGATGTGTAGGTGACAACTGGTCTAATCAGTCTTTTATATAACTTCATCTTTGTGCTCCTGGAGAGTACACTTGATCTCATCACTTTTCTCAATCCGAAATAGGCTCTATTCCCAGCCATGATGCGCTTCCTTATTTCATCTTCTATCTTATTTTCACCGTTTATTTCTGCTCCAAGATTGGTCAAGCTCTTGACAAACTCGAAACAATATTCACCAATGTTCAGTTCAATATTGTCTGCTGGGGAGACTCTATGATATTTGGTTTCGTTTTTGTTAATCTGTCCTATATCTTTACAAGATCTCCTCTAATTCACAAAATAATGTATTGAGTGCTTGCTCATTTCGGATCAACACGGCGGCATCATCTGCGAACGACTGAATTGGTGTAGTTTTATTTATTATAGAGCCTTTTGTTTCAAACCGCTTTATTGTCTTATGCAGAGCTAATATAAACAGAAGTGATGAGAGACCATCTCCCTGCCGCACACCCGATTCTACCTGAAATGCTATACTTGAGCTTTCGACTTTCTGCCAATTATCACCTTTGCCTGGATATGGCAAAATGTAATTTTAACCAGGTTGATCAGTTTTGTTGGGATCCCGAACTCAACCAAGGCCTTTATTAGAGTGGGGCGTGAAATCTTGTCACATGCCTCCTGAAAATCAATAAACAGGAAAAGCAGGTCCAGACCAAATTCATAAAATTTTTCAAGAGCCTATCGCAATAAATACTTGGTCGATGGTGCTTCTCCTTGGCCTAAAGCCACACCGATATCTCAGAAGATTCCGATCCTACTAGCTAGCTTACTGGAGATAATCTTGTAGGTTTACTTAAATGAACTTAATTTATACACTTCAACAACTAAAATATAGCGATGTTTTTTTTTTTTAATTTATTTTTATATTTTAATCTTCGTTTGCCATTGTCCCTTTTACATAACAAATAATCATTAAACCATCGCCTGAAAATACCCCCGTGACTGAGACAATAAAAAAAAATCATAAAAACATTTCATGACTCATTTGCTGTCTACCTAAACTTACTTGTACAAACATTACTGACAGACACATTACCACAGAGTCCAACAAGAAGCGTCTCTGGGGCAGGGATCCACTACAGAAATCTCAAACACGCTAGGAGTGCCTCTACGCCAGGAGGTTTCTCCATCCACGCTCCCAAGTGAATCCCTTGGGGAGGTTTGCCAAAGAAGATCACAGATCCAAAATGTTCCAAATGGCATTTTATAATTATAACTAATTTTCGGAACTAATGTCGGTCACTCGGATTGATCAAATGAGATAATATAGTAATATTTTAATTAATTAACTCGACCAAAAGTCTACCAAAAGACTGAGATTACTTTTAGATGTAACTTAAGCCTTTGGATCTCATTCGTTGAAAACGTTGCTAGTGTTTCGTCATTGGAAATTACCTGACTTTGAAAATATTTCGTTTTAGGTCCATCGATTTTTAGAATATGTTTCCTTTTTTAATGACAATCTAAAAACCAATTTAACTGAAAAATAACGAGATAGATTGATATTCGCTGTCTTTGTGAAAATCATGCATTTCCAACAATGTTGTGTTTCTAATCTGACAAGTTGTAATTGGTCTCTTTTGAATTAACAATTCTCAATCATGTTTCGATTTGTGTTTTTTTTTTAAGGAAATTCCTTTTATCAATTGCCAAAAATTACCGAACATTATGTTGTTATGTGTTTATAAAAAATAAATTATATAAAATTTCAAAAATCAAAAACGCAATAGGCATCAGGAACACTTCAAGCCAAGTGAAAACAGTGCTAGGATATAACTCTTTCATAAAATTATATAAATTATTTTTTTTTTAAATCCCATCAAAAAAGCTAAAATTAATTAGTTTAGAATTTCTTAAACAATACTGCTGTGTGAAATATATAGCCTTTTTAAATTAGGAAAAAAAATCATCCATTAAGGACTTTTGTAACATTAGATCTTTTAGATCTTGAAAGGGACCAAGGCTTTTAATCTGAGTTTCTTTTTTAATAAAAGTAGCTTCTTATCCGATCTATACCCTTCTTTTTTTCTATCGCCTCTAATACGAAACGTAAAAAGGAACTAAAAAACAAATTGGTTGCATAGTGGATTTTCCTGTCTATTTTCTCTTCTGCGAATAATAAAAGGACACAATGAGAAACATTATGAATCAATTCTTATTATATCTCACGACGAAGTTATATATTTTATTTTTTTTTTATTTAATTAATCACTCGATTTATTTAAATGAAATTTTATAAAAAGAATATTTTGTTAATATTTGCCTCATATTTGAGGATCGGAGTAGCTCGTTAGTTAGAGTGCTGAGTTGCTGAGCTTAAGGCCCCGAGTTTGAATCCAGATGTAGAATATAAATTATTTAATATCTCACTAGCAATAAATATACCCTGTAGAATCTGCAGACTCTCGTGTGGCACATCCAGCCTCTACAAAGTGGGTACCCTAAAATAGGGGCAAACCTAGAGGTAGAGCATGGTCTTGGACAAATTACCTCCCTGCACAACCATTGTCTTAGAAACAGTACAGTTCTCTACTATGTACCGAACCGAAGACACCTTCATGGGTCCTACTAGTAATATATATTGAAATGTAATGTTTCAAACTTTTAGGTTGTGTAAACAATTATCTTAGGTTTGCTGTGTTTGTACTGTTAAATATATTTTGATTACGTAGGTTGATATTTGGGATGCCACAGTATCATTTAGGATGAGTACTCAAATTATTATTTATATGCCTTAATCTTAATTGTGCTCCTTCCCAAAGGTCTGTTCCTTGTGTTTACCAATTTACTCATCTATTATACCTTCAATATATTATTTATAAATAAATAGTGTAACAGAAAAAAAAGAATTTAAGTACGCGATCATTTAAATTTTCTCTCTCGAGTTTACGTTTCCAATTGAATTTAATATACTTTATTGGAGTTTCGTCGCATAGAATGGAGGACCATAGAAATGTTGTAATAAAAGAAATAAATTTAGACTGAAAATTAATTACAAAGTAATAAGCTGAAAGGAAAAAGGGTAAGAAAAAGATCAGCTCACCTGCATATCTGTATCTTCTATAATCTAAATTGTAGATGGTAAATAACGGAATGTGTACATTTTGTGGTAGCCGACTAAAGGTAGAAATAATGTAAAAAATTAGTAAAAGCAGTATAAGGCGGAGTTATTCAAAGAAAACAAGGTTAGATGATACCTGAGTGGTTTCTCTACCAGGTTCAAGTGTGTAATGAAAAGTAGCAGGCTTTTAATAAAAATATAGGAGAAGAGGTAATGGTGTAAAAGGAGCAAAAAGGAATAAAAAATACCTGTACAAATCTTCATACACATAAAATAGAAAACTGTACGTATGTGGCTACCACTTGAAACATCGTTGTAATCTTCACCACGGCTCAAATTAGACTACCACTTTTAAAACAGTCCAACTGCCTAAAGTGCGGGAGAACAAGAAACTAAGGGCGCTAGCAGTTCCAATTAAAAGAGGTGGGGGTTTAACACTAGGAAAAATTGACTGTAAGTCTATGATATCTTACGACTCTAGGCATAATTAAAAATAAATTAAATTAATTTATAGTAAAAGAAAACGTGCCGAAATACGGCACAAATAGTGTATCTGGGGTATGTAAGCATCAAAATAATTACAATAAGTATCTATGAGATGAAAATAGTTGACTGGATGATCTAATGTAAAGGAGATAGTTGGGGGGTGCAGTATAAAAAAACAACACTGAATAAGTAATAAACTTATAATTGTGTGCCGACGTTTCGACCTACAGTGTAGCAATGGGTCATTGCTAGCCAGCCGTTACACCACACGACTTCGCTCTCCAAATCGCCCTGAAGATGACCTACACTGTAGGTCGAAACGTCGGCACACAATTATAAGTTTATTACTTATTCAGTGTTATTTTTTTTTACTGCACCCCCCAACTATCTCCTTTACATACAATAAGGATCGTTTATTTATTGAATTTTAAACAAGGTTAATGATTCAGATGTTGCTAAAATAAATTAAACTTATCTGTGAACAGGGGTAGAGCTAGGGTTACAGGTCGGTCTTCGCTTTGCCGCCTCCGGGTTCGATCTCGTCTGGTTGCTTCTTCCTCAGGATCTGTGTAGCGAGTGTCCTCCTCAGTCTAGTTTGCTTGCCCCCCCCTTTCCTTTTTTCTCCACCATCTTGAACATAAAGGCCCCCTAAAGGGACCAAAAGGTCTGTTCTTTGTTCAAAAAAAAGTATCTTTCCTGTTTGCCGCCCGGCATCAGTGCCGACAATACACAGCAGGTTATTAGAGAATTACATATTGAAAAAAAGAAATCGTTTCTCCTATCTTATTTTCAAGGAAATATGAAATCTCTAATTTTAGTGTTATTTATTAGAAATGAATTTTAGTCAATTATAGAATTATATTTTAATTTTTTTTTAATATTCCAGAATGTTTTGTTAATTTCATATTTACGATATTTTTTTAAATAATGAAATGTAATATTGCAATCGTGTAGGTGATTACTTTTGTTTTATTTGTTGTATTTGTACTTGTGATTACTGTTGTTTGAAAACAAAAATCTCCGAAAACGTGCGGATTACGAAAAATGTGCTCCGGTTCCAAACATGGTCTCCATTGATGTCCAATCAGTTAAAAAAGCATTACAAACGACATCATTGGATACATCTCCGGGGCCTGACGGGGTCTTGATCCGCACCATAAAATGCGTTGATGTTTCGCACAAAATAAAATTAATTGTGGACATCATGCTGAAGGAGGGATATGTTCCAGAGCCTCTTCGACAAGGGCGAACCATATTGGTTTATAAAGGAAAAAGGGTTACCAAAAGCCTCTCATCATGGAGACCAATAACCATTTACTTCATTGTGTGCCGCGTCATAGAGAAGGTTCTGGACAAAGAATTAAGGAAACAGATCACCTTCAGTAAAGATCAAAGAGGCTTTATTATGGGTCTACCGGGAACACACGTCAGCGCTAGGATCATAGACGCGATCATAAAAGATGCCAAAAAAAAGAAAAATGATTGCGCGATAGTTTTCCTGGACGTTGTTGGCGCTTTTGACAGCGTTGGTCATGATCACATCGTCAGCTCATTAGAGGCAAGAGGTGTGTCACCGGACCTCAAGAACGTGATAGCGGCTCTCCTTGGAACGAACACGATTAAGATATGCGTAGGAGCCCACTCGACAAGCCAAATCAATGTCCTCCGAGGAGTGCCCCAAGGTGGACCCTTGTCGCCATCGCTTTTCAACCTTTTGGCCATTGACCACTTATATCGCGACCTATGTGATGAAAATATGTCCAAGATGTTTGGTTACAAACTTACGGGTGACCAAGAATCTGTGGTCCTCACCGGGTTTGCGGACGACCAGGCTGTTTCGGCACGTGACAAGGATGCCGCAGAAAGAATCATCAATAGCGTCCAAAGGATGCTTGCGGAGATTGGTTTGGCTGTCAATGCAAGCAAGAGTGTGGGTATCTTGATTGAAAAAGGAAAGCTGCGGACGCTCTCCCTAGAGAATGGAGATGCCATCCATACATGTAAGGCTGAAGAGCGAATAAAATTTTTAGGATGCACATTCTTGGGAGAGCTTGTATTTGATGAGGAGGCGGTGACTAAATTAAGTGATAATTTAGACAAATTACTGAGCTCTTGTCTACTCAAACCGGTACAAAAGATCAAAGTTGTCAATCAGTACCTGTTCTCGGGACTTACCTATCCTCTCCAACAAAGATACGCCCTGCGGTGTTAGAAGGCATTGATGTAAATATCCGCAGAAGGGTCAAGGCCATTATCAGGCTCCCTGCGAACACTTCTACGGCCATGATGTACGCACCGAGGAGGTATCGAGGCCTGGGACTGATCCGCTGTCAATGGGAGACTCCACTTCAGCATTGGTCAATTACCCAGCAACTGTCTACTGTCCCGGATGCCCTGTTCCAGTCTATATTTAATTATGAAACGGAAGTAACTCAATGTCTTGAAAGCTTGGGAGTTGATCATGACTTCCGAAGCGTGAGAGCTCTACGACAGTTGCTGCGTGAGAATTCTTACGAAGAATGGACTAATTGCAGATGGCAGGGCGTTGGAGTCCGTCATTTCAAGGAGACACCGAAAGCCAACAGGTATATATGCGAGAAACAGGTACTTTCGGGGTCGGAGTAGACCCTATAACAATAATGGAAAACGTGGATAATGGAACATCAATTATGCGCCTCTGCGTGGGGTCCCAGGAGCTGGCGGACAGGCGAGAAAAGTTGGGTCCCTCTGTCGCAAATGCGGCAGAGAGTCAGAAACACCAGCCCATGTGCTGGGAAAATGCCCCAACAACTTCCTCCTCATAACACGCCGACACCATAGGGTCAAACACGAATTAATGAGGCTCCTAAAGGAAAAAGACTTCGCCTGCTTTGAGGAGGTCTATTGTATCGACACTGAGGGATCCACAAGATATGCGGATATTGTCGCATTTCCGAAGACCAGAAACCGTTCCTAAGGGAGAAATTCCGCGAGACCTACGGAGAGAGAGAGTTCACCTCTGGTTTGGGTCTCGCGGAACGATTCCGAAAAGGCATGGAAGCTTCCTCGATGAGCTGGGTGTCAATGGCAGGGATGTGGCAGTGCTCGCCGAGAATATTATTCTTGACTCCCTGGGGATAATCCATCATCATATATGTAGTAGCTGATGCCCCACATGCTAATATTTAATATATTTTCTTTATTTTCCTGTATATAAAGATAAAAAAAAAAAAAGGAAAGAAGGAAGAAGGAAGGAGGATGGAAGAAAAAGAAATACTGATGAATACATATCGGACATACTGTACTTTTAAGTATGCATTTAAAACAAACAAATTGTAATGCACAATATGTCCGATATGGATTGATCAGTATGCTGTGTATTACGGCAATCCAATATAGTTGGATAGCATTGCTGCAAATAAAGCATTTCTCTCTTATTCATTAGTATCAGGAAAGATTTTAATTTTTACCAAGCCTCTTCTTCAAGTAGCCTCATCAAAACAATTGATTATAATTTATAAGGAAAAAAATAATCCCATCATAATTTGAAAAAGCGGCTTTTCTGGAAAATTCTCCAACAATGTAAATCCTTAGTGGAAAGGAAGTACTCGAATTATAAAAGAAATACTTTTTTTTATCGAATATAAGGAAAACTTTTATAAACATTTTCATCTTATTTATATTCATCGTTGAATAACTTTCAATCTGTCTTAAACTGGAAAAAATTGAAAATAGTCTTGTAGGCTTGAAATATGTTGTAAGGTCCTTAAATTATTTCGATAACTTAAGTTGAGGTTAGAAAAATAAAAATTAAAAGGAATAAAATAATAAATTGTAACCTTAACGTTCTTTTGTTTCAGTTATTTCAGGGAACAGGTGCGCTAAACTCAAAATAACAGTTAAATCTGAGAACTGCGGTGACAATGAGAACTGTTCCGGAAAAGGCGCCTGCTTCACAAATACATCAATGGTTAGAATACGCTTATAAATAAATAATATATATAGTTTTTTTTTTGTCAATACTATACAACTTGTTTACTATGCTTATTAAAGTAACAAATTATTTTTTAATTAATAATGGTGTCGTTTATAAATTGCCATAATTGTATTTCTCAATCTCTCATGTATTTCCCATAACTTTATATAAGGGATTTGCACGGTATATGTTTCATTTTGAAAGAATAAGAAAAAAAATGAATAAAGTATATTTATTATTTTTCATATAATTATTTTTTTTCTACTGTATCCTCTTAGCGAACTTAATATATGTGTACTCTCTCAGTCTGAGGATTATGGTTGCTGGCCATATTAAAGAGTGGATACTTTCCAAAGGCAGTATTATTTGTGTAAGTATTTTAGTTACTTTGTAAAGTCTGTGATCATCGAAAATATTAATTTAACTCATGACAAGAGTATGCACATGTTTAGCAACAAAATTCAAAACAAAAAAAAAACAGCTAAACAAATTACTAACTAAAGTTCACTTTTAATCATTATATAAGTAAAAACAATTCGTTTCATTAAAATAAAGATAATAATATTATAAGGTACTTACTGAAAAAATACAAAATAATAAGCCTGGAGTCTCTAAAATACTGAAAAATATGAAACCTGTCAACGTTTCGCCAATTCAGATCTAATTTACATAAAAATTTCACATCAGTGAAGACCAAATGCAGCACATCTCACATCAGCGTACCAAACATACGCATCAATGAGTGATAGCGGCTGCACCTGTATGCAATAATATGTTCATTCGAATATATTTTTTGGTTTATGGTCAATGGTGTTTGAATTGGAGAAGCGTTGACTTGTTAGTTATTTTCAAGTACTTAGAGACTTATAACTTTATATGGTTCCAATTCCATTTTAGTTACCTTTTTATGTCTCTTTTTGAGTTTTCACTCTTTTTTATTTATTTAATTTTTGATGTTACTAGACTGCAACGACAAGAAATTGCTCGTCGTTTTAGGTTACTTCAACATTTACTAGACAAACGCTTAAAGCTCTCATTTAATTGCAAGAGACCCATATACTCGTACATGACTATTTTAGCACCCATTCGTATTTACGGAGTAGAACTTGAGGGCTCCACTAAGCAATCGAATCCCTCCCATATACAATATTTACAATCCAAAATCCTTCGTAAAATCCTCAATGCTTCTTACTCTGTTACGAATAAATTCATCTATAATGAACTTAATGTTTAAATTTGTAGCTGATTTTGAACAAACTCGATATGAATCCTTTCATGGCAAACTTTATTCCAAATTAAAACCACTAGTTTCAAATCTCTTCAATTCCCAATAACCCTCCGAGGCGTCTAAAAAGATGGCCTAGTTTATGCTATGTCAATGACCTTAAGTAAATTGTTTATAAAATAGTTTTGTAACAAGGAAGTTTCATCAATGCTTTTGTGTTGTCAGCAATGTAAACTTCCTTGTCCTCCCCTCTTCTTTTCCATGTATATACTAGCTCTGAGATTTGGGAAGAGAGAAGGTAGAATAAAAAAGTGGTAAAAAAGTAACTTATTGTAAAAAGTAGTAAAAAAGTGGAGAGTAGAAATGTAGTAGATAGTTTATTGTATGTAAGAGAATAGTTAAATGTTTTGTTTCAAAGTTATATGTAGTCAATAGTCAAAGTTATGACGATAGTCAATAGCAATTAGTCACCTAGTTAGTTCATTAGAATGTCTTTTTTATATTCCTACTAGCTTTTGCCCGCGGCTTCGCTCACGTGGAATTTGGTCTGCAACATAAAGTTTCGTGACAGATCATTTTAAATAAATAATATTGTTTTTTTAACAATAAGTTACTCGTACATCCAAAATTTCAGATGTCTAACTTCAAAACTGACGGATTCCATACAATCTTTGAACCCCTATTATATTAAGAGGGGAACCTTTGGGGGTGAAATTATCCAAATTCCTTTCTTAGTGCTCATTTAAGCAATACAAAGAACCTATCTGCAAATTTCAAGATGCTAAATTCAGTGGTTTCTGCTGAGCGTTGACCGCTGGGTGTATTAGTCAATCATGTTAGTTTTATATAAACCTCGCCTGTGTGGTGTGTTGATAAAAAGTAGCCTATGTCCTTCCCCATATCCATATCAAATTTCATCATAAACGGATCAGCACAGCCGTAAAAAATACACTGACACTGATTAACAAACGGGATGGACAGAAGTTTACAGCTGTTCGTGTCAGTAATGGATTAGTATGTAATGTTATTGAATTTATTGAAAAGGAGTACTTTTAGTATAACGGTTTCACTTGTCGTACGGTAGCAGCTAGAAATTAAAACTGAAAGGATTAGAATGTACATAGGTAGGTAATTTATCAATGTGTTTTTGTTTTGGCGGTCCTTCTTACCTACTGCAATATACTGCTGTAAACTTTTTTTTTTCCACATCCTCCAAGATTTTATTTACAATATAAATACAAATTTACAATAAATACCTGCAAATGCTTCTATATAAACAAAAGCCTTCTGTTACCTTTCCAATAAGACATGCCCACTTCAATCTTGCCTGAACTTGCTTTGAGAAGGTAAGAGGTCTATCAAAGGTGACGCCAAGGTAGAGGATTGAAGTGGATAATCTTTTATCCTCGCAGTCCACGGTAAAAGTCTTCGGTAGAGGTTTCCTACTCACACTCTGAAATGACATCACGATGGCATCCATCGTAGGCGGATTCACCCTAATGCCAATCAGTTTCAGCTCGTTCACTATGGTTTCAGTCGCCTTTTTTGCCTTGGTAAGGGCATGTGGGGTGCTGATGCTGGTGGCGCAAATCCCATTCTTACTAGTCGTCCACCATTTCATAACTGCCTAATCAAAATTTAATTATTTGAGTACTACCAGTGCATTGTTTTTCATCTTTATCTCACTCCATTATTAATTATGCATTCAATCTATTTACTTGTTGAATTAATAATAATGCAGTTATGAGAAAAAGGAGAACAGCATTTTATGGCCACCTGTTGAGAATGAAACCCACAAGACTGAAGAAACGGATTTTTACGTACTTAAAAGAAGAGAAGACCAAACCTGCCTGGTTGGAAGAGGTAGAAAAAGATTTACAGGAGATGGGGATTACCTTCGAGGATATTATGGAAAGTCTCAGGATAAAACTGGATACACACGTGGGCTTGCAAGAAAAACCAAAGCTGAAGACGGGAAAGAAATGGACGGGAGGAACAGCACCGGCAAAGAAAAAAGATAGCTGGAATGAAGTGGTCCATAGTAAGCCAATTTAAAATTAGAAAACAATTATTTTGGCTTTTCAATGGGTTCGAATTTCAAGGAAAATGTTTTTCTTTATAGTGCAAGATGGAGCAGCGTTGTTAGCTGGGCTGAGTTATCCAAGCTCTGATATGAAGGTAGAGAAGGGTCCTGTTGTACTACAACCACCCGCATTTCCTGAAAACATAAAGTGACTTTTCACCTGATGTTCTATCAGACAGCTGCCACAGAGTTCTCGGTAGGACTGAATTAAATGCCGGGACGAGTAGAATTCAGAAAAGGGTCGCCCGAAGATGGACAGATAAAATATCGAGGAGCTAGTTCTGAGCGAGCGAGGTCCATATATCATCCAGCTCTAAGCGAGTTAGCCGCTCTAACAACTTCCACCTGCGAGGCACAAACTCGATTTGGGTTGCGACCTTTAGGAATGTATTCACGGCTAATTTGATAAGGCTCTGGCAGTTTGGACGTTTCCTCTTCAGGTGTCCCTCCGGTTCTGCAAGTTAACTCGGATAAAGGGATTAGTTTGCGTCCCTTCCTCTTTGTCTTCTGTCCGTCCGATTCCGAAGTTGACGTAATACTATGCCCTTGTCAGTTATATTGACAATGGGAGTTGGAGGATCAAAGAGGAATGTTCAGTAATTTATTATCTTGGCTATGAAAATATAGCCAAACAAAAGGACTGGTTAATTAACTTCTGGTTATGCTGTCCTTTAAAAGGCGCGTAAAATAGCAGCTCCGAGTCTGAGTCTGATTTAAAATATAGATTTTTTAATTTATTTATACGAATTCCACTAAAAAGAAGTGGATTTTTTTTTTAAATATTTAAAAATTTAGCATATTCATTAATCAATAGTTCATCATGAAAATTACCTAATCCAAATTTTCAAAACAAATGCACATTTTTAGTTTAATTGACTGTAAGAGGAAAATGTTTGACTCGTGTTATATAAATAAACCTTATGCATAAGTAATTAGGCGAAATTTTTCACTTTGTTTTCATTTAGACTCGGTTTGTTTCACTTTGATCTGTAAACTATGAACATTAGTAACCAAGAGTAGTAAACAAAAGTAATTATATTAGTATTATTATAATCATGATTTATATTATAATAATTTAATCTGGTAAAGCCATATATGAACGCTGTCAGATCTACAGACCCTCCTGGTCCTCATCTAGCCTCTATAATGTAGGTAACTCTTAACTGAGGGGAAAACCTAGCAGCTGAGCGAGATCTTGGCAAAATCACTTCCCTTCACAACGTTTGCCTCAAAAACAGTACTTTATCTTTACTAAATCCAAGATACTTTTTTTAGAATATTGCTATATCGTATATTACACGATATACTAGTAATATATACTCGGACTATATACTATGAAATATGATAGGAAAAGATCATTTAAATTAAATCGACTAATTCTTTATGACTTAATAAAAATTAATTAACTACTGACTACATAAAGATAATGGTACTTACAACAACTTTGTAATTCACTTTTCGTCTATAAAACGGTTAATAATATGTAACTAAATTAATATCATTCATTTATTTATTTTATATAGTTTTTTAAAAGTTTATTTCTAATCTCAAACACTCAAAATTAAGTTAAATTTATATATCATGCGTCGAGAATAATTTTTTTTTGAAAATGTGTCGTTTGGAATCGTGAATGTTAAGCTTTTTAATTTCTATTACTCGCCTTGTTAGAAAAGGCTATGCAGCTCTTCATACATAAAAGTTATGAGTAATAGTATTTGCACAAGAGGGGAGGGGCAAGATATTTGGCTCCTGTGTTTTCTTATCAAACAGTACTTCATAATTCAAATCAATCTGAAAACACATACAGAGATGCCTGAAAAGCAATCAGAGGTATTTTAGGATCTTAGAGTAGTAGATTGTGACTAAAATATAAAATATATTAATTACACATGATTAAATTTACGGTAGGTATTTGTGATTTCTTTAAATCATTATTTAAATATTTTTATTTTGAAGATTTGTCCTGGCTGGGGCACGACTCCTGGTAGTTCAGTGGGGAGAGTCCCCCACTAGAGATGCAGAAGACCCGGGTTCGAATTCCGGCCAGGATAAATCATTTCTTATATTATATTATAATTTATGATATAAAATGGAGAATGGAGATAGTTGGGGGTGCAGTAAAAAAACAACACCAAATAAGTACAAGACTTATATTATCAAGACTTATATCATTGTTGGTTACCCGGTCCACCCAGCTGCCTCTCCAGTTGGTGCGTCTTTTCTTAATATTTTATATCTTATATCTTATTCTCTTTAGTCTTTCTCCATTCCTCACACTATAAATTCTCCTATTTCTCCCTTATCATTTTGGCATCCATATGTTGGTGATCAAAGAGTTCAAATTTATAAGCATTATTTTTAATTTTTCAAATTTATTAATCCACTCAACTATTTTTATATTACATCCCATACTTATTTTCAAATTTTTACATTTCTAACTGTCATTCTACGAGATACCTATTCATTTCTTTCTACATATTCTTGTAATATTTTTCATACATTTTACTTATGTAACCTCTAGGGGTCTATTATCATGCATTTTATATCTGTAATTAAACTAGATTTTTCTTAATCCTTTATATCCCACATTTTTTTATATTTTAATCTTTTCATTTTGTATCTTTCTGTTTACCTCCTCATTTTTCTTTTCCTTTATATTATGTTTGCATTATTATCCTTTCTGTACATTTATTTTCTGTATTTTACATTCGTTATCTTTATTTATTATATCTGTCATTTTTTTTATTTCTGTCCGTTATCTTTAATTTTATTATATCTGTCACTATTTTAATATTCGTTATCTTTAATTATTATATCTGTCACTATTTTAATTTTCTACATTACATGTCACTATATTCTTGTTACTGTAACGTTTTTTATGTATTTTTTGTTCTGTTTGTTTCTCTCTCGTAGCCCTGAAGATGGCCTACAAGGTCGGCACACATTTAATATAAGTCTTGTACTTATTTGGTGTTGTTTTTTTTACTGCACCCCCCCCAACTATCTCCATTCTCCATTGTATCATCCAGTCAACTATTTTCCTCTCATATATGAATATAAAAATTTACGTGCGTCAACGAGATCCTTATTAAAAAAAGAAAAGGTAATGTTCAATGAACATTCGTCCCCGTATATACATCGCAAAAATTGTAAGAACTGGGGAAACAGGATCGGTGAAGAGAAAGGATTTGTCTGGCCTGGTTACGATCCCTGGTAGCTCAGTTGGGAGAGTGCCGCACTAGAGATGAGGAAGACCCTAGGACAAATCTGTTCTCTTCAAAATAAAAATATTTAAATAATCACAATCAAATAAAAATAAAATATAGAGTTAGAGAGGAATATAGTTGACTGGATGATATAAAAGAGAATGGAGATAGTTGGGGGGGTGCAGTCAAGAAAACACCAAGTAAGTCAAGACTTATTTGACTATCTCCATTCTCCAAAAATAAAATATAATTTAGAAATTTAAATCATTATAATTAGAATCACATTTTTGGAATGGAATATTTAAATTTTTGTTAATTTGTTTCTAGATTGTGAATATTATAAATAGGCAGTATTAAATGCTGTTATTTGTAAAATTCTTCTTCTTCTTTGTCTTCCTCTTATGCCATCTAGCGTCGAGGAGCCTCAAGCCAGCGCAACCATTCTTCCCGGTCTCTGCTTAGCCGCTTCATTTCATTGAGAGATCTGCCTCTTTTGCTTCCAATTCTCTGGATATACTCTTGATAAGTGATTCGGGGGCGTCCGCGCGGTCTCTTTCCTGTGGGCCGCGTCTCTAATACCTTTATTGAGTTCATATCCTCGTTCATTCGGCAGACATATCCAAACCACTGGAGTTGGCGTCTTTCTAGAGTGGTTTTAAGTTCTGTGGCTTCTAGTTGCTCTCTAATGCTCTCATTTCTGATGCGATCTCTTCTAGTTCTCCCAACAAATCTGCGAAGGAACCTCATCTCTGCTGCCGTTATGCGACTAGAATGCCTGTTAAATTGCCAGCATTGTCCAACTTTCTCCGCTGTAGGTGAGTGCAGTTAGGTAAACAGAGTTATATTTATGCATATTGGTCTTCTTGTATACTTCGCGGTGGCCGATGATGCTATTGGTAGCCTGGTAATACACTTGATTTGATTTAAATTTGTAAAGTTCTTGTTATTTATTTTATTAAACTTAAATCATTTACTTTCTTATTTCTATTTGTGCCTTTCGCTCTTGAGTTGACACATCTAAGTAAGTTCTATTAGGATCTCAATCTATCTCTTTCTCTCACATGTGTCATTATTTCTCGCAGCATCTTTCTTCTTGCTTAACCCAACTTTGATTTGTAGTTATGTAGCCTGTTGGCTGCTAATCTTATCTCCATAAACCTCTTTTTTGCAATATCATGGTTCATTCTCCGTACAAGTCTGTACCATCTCAGCTGCTGATTCCCCAAGAAATTTTTCATTACTGGTGTACTTGATTCTTCCCTGATTTATTCATGATTTTATTGTATTCATTAAATAACTATTGGCCTCATATTATTTTTCAATGAATGGTTTATAGAAATGTTTAATGTCTAGGCAATTGAAGAACCATATTAGGGACACTGAAGTATTCCAATAACTGCAGAGAAGAGCCAATCTGGTGTCAGCTTGACTTTATTTATTATGCTGTTCAGTACTTCTATTTCTTTTCTGTTTTCTTTCTCTTTATTTTTTTCTTTTTTCTTTTGCAGCATCAGCATCGCTTTAGCGGAATACCATTTTTTTTTCAATTATACAGATAAAGTTATTAATATTAAGCAATTAAGTTTAATGAGTTAAATAAAAGTGTTGTTAAATTTTATTATAGATGAATTTTCACTGCTCAAAGAAGAAATAGTATAATTAGAAACCCACTAAAAAATTTAATTTAAGATAACATCAATTGAAGTAATATTTTCTTAACTATTTATTTGTTGATTGGGCCATTTTGACAGCAGCGTATATGGACATTTGACTTAAGTGTTAGTTTTTTTTTATTATAATTATACTTAGTACATAAAATACTCGTTCTATAATGTTAATGATAAGGAAAGATTGATTCACAATATCAAATTGACTCAATCATTTTTTGTATATATAAATACCGATTACATAAAGGATATTCTTAATTGTAACAAATATTTTCTCAGTTGTTTTAACCGTAAAATGGAATTTATACAACAGGTTGATAGATGCAGACCTTTCATAGACCCTTTTTGAAACAATTGACATGTTTCTGATTCAATGACTCAACTGCAGTAGAGTGGTTGTGAAGATAGCCAAACCTAGCCTTAATTTTAATTTTCAAGGTCCAAATTTCTTGATTGTCAAGCTCAATAATTATATATTAATTTGGCATAGCTAAGAAGGTAACAAATTCCATAGAGGTGGTTTTTGTTTAAAGGTAATTGTATAGATCAATTGAATAATGATTTGTTGCTGTTGTATAAGAATGAAAATATTTTTTATTATTATAAATGATCAAATATTATTTTATGTTCATACATTTTTCTTTGCATGTATTCTTTCCCCCCTTAGAATTTTTTCAGTTGTTGTTTACATCTATTGGAAAAATGATGCTTTCATTTTCAGGAAGGTTATGAGTGCCTTTGCTGTGCTGGATACATTGGCCCTCACTGCGAAGAAAAAGATGCATGTTATCAAAATCCATGTCAAAACAATGGAATATGCGTTGACATTTCACAAGGACACGAAGGATCTACATTTCAATGTCTCTGCCCTTATGGTAATTTTAATTAATTTAAATCCGACTTATTATAATTTTTACAGAATAGTGATTTCTTAGTTCCCATGATTAATATTTTAATTTGAAACTTATAATAACAATTCAATAATTATTAAGAATACTTTTTCGAACAACAAGAAAATACATCGTTCGACAATTTTTAAAAATGTAATTTATAATATAATGTGCATTAATAAATAATAAAAAAAATCTTTTTATTTTTCAACTCATGACCCTAAAAACTATTAATTACATTGTACAATTTTCTGTATACTAAATAATTCAGTATAAATATCTGCACAAGTGGTTAAGTAGAATTTTTTCCGAAATAAGTTGCTCTTACTTAGGGATGCAAATTATGTTATTCTCATAGTATTTGGCTTAAAATAGAGCTATAATATAAGCAATAACTATGTCAAAGCCATGGTCTGACTTAGCCTCTTATGCACTATGACAATGAGACAATTTTGTTTCCCTTGGTACAACTAATTCATTTTGGAAAAAATTCTTGTTAACCCAGAAAGAATTAATTTTAATATATCTCTAGGTCAACCAACCATTTTAAACTTATTTTATTCATATATAAAAATTATTGTTTAATTATGTTGATATTTTATTTGACAGGTTTTACCGGTAAAGTTTGTGAGGACACATCCGACCCTTGCGAATCAGGACCTTGCCAGCATGGCGGAACTTGCAGACCCAGTAACGAAACGGCCAACCAGTTCAAGTGTATCTGCCCCCCTGGGTATACAGGGCCCCACTGCCAGACACAGCTTGATGCATGTTCTTCAGCGCCTTGCCGTCATGGCATCTGTGTTGATCAGAAGGAAGGCTACCGATGTTTTTGTCAACCAGGTATAATAAAAAATAAAATATATATTTTTTATATATGTTTTTGGCATTGAATATTAATTTAATTTGAAAACAATAAATCCAAAAATTTATATAAATATTTTTTCTTATTACATTCTTGATCAATCATCTATTTGAAGATTGAATAATATTTAGGGCTAAGGAGCTGTAGTTAGTATTATTAGACTAAATTTTGATTATAAATCCATCATAGGTAAGTTTCATATGAAATGTCTACTTTTATTATTTATAAAATTCATAGTGGAATTCTTTTGTTTACCAGATATAATGTTTAAACCTTGTAATGAGCTTTTTTAAAAAAAAATTTCTCTTTGATATTATTAAGTATCACTACAATTGAACGAGCATTGATAAGTATGCCATCGACTACAACCATGAGTACAAGTGATTTTCTTGTAACTTTTTTTTATGAGTTTATACAAGAACACATATCAAAATGCAAGGAACATTACCATCACATTTGGGGAAGGATGAACAAGCGATCGGTTCGCCATTTGTTTGAGAAATTTTCAGCCAATGAGACACATGAATTCATAAATAATTCATTTCTCCTTTCTACCCAGAGAAACAACCATCATATCCACATCGTATCGCAGGGATATTGACATAATGCATCAAAAACTTATCGAAAAACAATTTCTATTGGTTAAACTATACTCTTACACAACAATACCAGACTTTATGTTTTAAGACAGACATTGCAGAAACTAACCAAGCTGGATTATATAGTCCTCCCACAACCACTTTATTTGACTTTACTTTTATTCACTATACTTATCTCCAGCAGATATCCTTCTGTTAAGAAATTTTGACAACTTCCTTAAGGTTAAAATTTTTAAAAATGATTCTCAAGTCAGAAACCCCTTTTTATACTTTATTTCATCACAAAACACAGATTTTTTCATTTCTGAGTTTGAAATTTTGATATCAGGTTGAGAACAAAGTATATAACATGAAGATAAATATTTTAAATAAAAATGTTTTGATTTCATAAAGTTATTATACGTGGGTGAATCAAATATGGATGAGACTTTTTGTCCTGGAAGCCCAGCGAAGGTGTGGGAACGTTCCCGCGTTTAGGGTGTTGGGTAGGAATGCCAGGAGTGGGGGAAGCAGGCGGACGGATGCGCTCGAACTCACCAGTTACCATCGTGACGATGTCTGAGCAGGATGTATCCCCCTCGATTGCACAACGTATTATCATCAAATTTCTTGCTGCTGAAGGTGTAAAACCGGCTGAAATCTTGAGAAGGTTGGCTGTACAGTTTGGGGAAGGACACATTCTCGTGCCAGAGTGTTTGCATGGCATAAACAGTTTGTGGAGCGTCGTGATCGTGTTCAGAATGAAAGCCATGACCGCAGACCCCGCTCCAGCATCACAGCAGACAACATCAGCCGTGTTCGACAACTTATTGAAGGTGACAGACGTCTAACCACCAGTGCCATTGCAAGTGAGGTTGGGATAAGCTATGGAAGCACTTTTTCCATACTCACAGAGGAGCTAGGGTTTCGTGGGTGGAGCTAGGGTGCTCGCCCGCATACTGCGGCCCTGACGAGAGAAAAATTGGAGCAACTGGGCTGGGAGACGCTAGAACACCCTCCCTACAGTCCAGACTTATCACCATGTGACTTTCACCTGTTTGGCCCACTCAAGGAAGCTTCGGGAGGTCAGAGATTCGTCAGTGACGATGAGGTTGAAGCCTACGTGCTCAATTGGCTGAAGACACAACCTACTTCATTCTATGAGGACGGGATTGGAAAATTACCTATGCGCTGGGAAAAATGTATTTCCAAATCAGGAGACTATATAGAAAAATGAGGTGTACTTTTCTTTGTGTTCAAAGTAAAAATAAAAAAAATAAAAAATAAGTCTCGTTTATATTTGATTCATCCACGTAATAAATAACTTTACTTCGGAAACGGACATTTCTTAAGAAATAACCCAATTCTTTATCAGTTGATTTATCAAAATTATTTAGAGAATTATTCATAATTGCGTCTATCTTCAAATAATCACCTTCTGCACAATCCATTATTATCAAAATGTTATAACTCATCCAGACTCATTATTAAAAAGAATTTTATTGAATGAGAGAGATCATGCTCAATGATTACTATATTTAATGATTGCTATTCTTTAAGTTGTTACTAACGTTGAATTCTTTTTTTATATATGTTTATGCTACAAGTAATGTAATCTGCTTCAGGTTTCACGGGTAGCCAGTGTCAAGAAGAGTATAATGAATGTGAAAGTAACCCATGTGCAAATGGAGGAACATGTATCGATCATATAGACAGTTTTACGTGCAAATGTGCCCGTGGATATACAGGAGATACTTGTCATATCAAAGTATAATCGTTTCCTAGTTAAGAGAATATTTTAAAATATTTTTTTAGAAATAATTAATATGTTATTTTATCCTCAGATGAACTTGTGTGATCCGAATCCATGTTCCCATCACCATTACTGTGTTGACAAAGGAAATACCTACAGTTGTGATTGTCCCAAGGGTTTTACTGGTCCAGAATGTTTGATTCCAACGAGAGCAGTAAGATAAATTTTACAAATATTTGATAAAATGAATGGATCAATACAATTTCAACTCATTTTTATAACAATGAACTATAAGTTTTACTACGGGCCAATTATTGTTACCACTATGGTTGATAAACTATAAGAATGGAACAATTTTAACAATAATGTTTATCAAATTATTTTCTTATTAAGTATGTATTCATAATGGCATATATGCATATATTCAATTCATGATATTGAAATGGGTATAACAGCTTTCCTTATATTTTATCAATCATTATTTTTGGAAAAATAAATAATTAATAAAAATTATTTTGAAGAACCTTCTTTGATCCCTACAAACAATTTTTGACTATTTTAAGTTTCACACAAAAAAAAAAATGTCTTCAAGAAATTTAAAATTTTACTTAGCTATATTTAGAAAATGAAAATAATAATATTAATATTTAGAATAAGATTAATTTTTTTGGTTGTGTATCACTTACTTAAAGCCTAACTGTTAAGGAGTGATTAGACTGAATAAAATTTGATAGAAGCAAATGGAAGTACCTCGGGAATTGAATGATAGCTCAGATATTAACAAAGCGTTTGATTTATTAATTTAAATAACATGCGAGATTTTCTTAAATACTACTAATATACATGTAAAAGATACAAATTAATAATAGCGTCTACGAAAAAACTTAAAACTAAATATGTAACTTAGCGATCTAATGAACAAATAAATCTTAGACAAAAAAAAGAAGAAAAAAATTATTAACATGAATGGGAGCGATAATTAAGAATAACAGAAATGCTCCATGCTAGCATAATGGCCAAAGATATAAACAACAAAATGAACGTTATACTAAGAGTTCAATAAGGCGCGAAGTTGTGCGAATTATTATTATCTTCGCCAGTGATCACGGCATGACGGAACAATGAGTATGATATCATGAATTAACTTGAACTGTCCGGTTGATACCATGTGATACGTTGATCATCCGGAGAAAATTAGTTGAAACTTTGAAGCCTTATGGTAATGAAATGTGACTTACAAGTTGTGTGATGTATGCTCAATTATCATCTCAGCATAGCTTCTGGCGAGTGACAATCTTGAAACCTCTGGACGTTCTCATATGAAGAGCGGCTTGAAAGTAGAGTGTGTGATGGTCGTAGCTGCGAATGGTGCGAATGCGATGGTGGTATAACTGCTCCGCTCGGTGATCTGATGATAAGTAAGCGAAGTGACTCAATAGCGTCGCTCCCCCTCTCCTTGGTTTTGGCGGTACAGTACATTTTTCGATTTTAAAGGCAATGATCTGTCCGTTCCATCTGGCAGGCAGTCCAGGTCCGCGACTAAACATTCCCCCGCCCATGGCACGAAAGTGGCATTATTGAGATGGTAAAGGGCATATGCGGGTGATTGGGCGCTTTATGATGCCGGAAGCGGTTCGGAGGCTAGCGACTCGGGCGATACCGTCCGCTCCGGGATGCAATTCGGTAACCCGTGCTAATGGCCAACGCAGAAGAGGCGAGTTATTGGTTTGGATCAGCACGAGAGCGCCGATAGTTAGTTCGGGGGCGGATTCCGTCCAGCGGGATCGCTGCTGGAGTGTGTACAGATATTCGATGGTCCATCGCTTCCAAAAAGACTGATGGATCTTGTCAGTGAGTTTCCATCGAGCCACGCGATTGATGGGCACATCAGATAGATCCTGAGTGGGGGGAGCAGTTATCGGTCGACAGATAAGAAAGTGTCCGGGAGTTAAGGCTTCGAGATCATGAGGGTCGGATGAAAGCGCACATAAAGGTCTGCTATTGAGTACGGCTTCAATCTGAGTAAGTAATGTTGAGAATTCCTCGAAAGATAAAACCTGAATACCCATTACGGTACGGAGATGGCGTTTAGTAGATTTAATCGCGGCTTCCCAAAGACCCCCGAAATGGGGAGCCCTGGGAGGAATAAAATGCCATTGAATGCCCTCGCGCGAGGAATGTTGAACAATAGTTTCCTGAGTATTTACGTTTCGGAAGAAACGACCGACTTCGCTGATTTGACGGCTAGCTCCTACAAAGTTGGTTCCGTTATCGCTGTAGACATCTGAAGGACGTCCTCGTCTACCACAAAAAGGAGCAAAGGCGGCTAGAAAGGCTGCGACGGATAGTTCGGATGTAAGTTATAGGTGAATGGCTTTAGTGGTGAAACAAACAAATGCACAGATATATGCCTTGGTTAGGCGGCATCCTCGGATGCGAGCAGAAGATACGGAAAAAGGGCCTGCGTAATCAATTCCTACCTTTGAAAATGGGTATGTGGGTGTGATACGATCACGGGGCAGGCGTCCCATGGTGGGGATGAGTGGTTGAGGCTTAACGTGGAAACATTTGTTGCATTTAGCGAGGCGATGGCGAACTACGTTTCTCCCGTCCAATATCCAGAATCGCTGACGAATAAAGGAATGCGTAGCAGAGGGACCAGCGTGCAAATTTTGACAATGAGCTTGATCAATGACTAAGTTGGTAAAGGGATGATCTTTAGGAAGCAAGGCCGGATGTTTAGCGGAAAACGGTTGAGGACCATGATGGAGTCGTCCACCTACGCGTAGGACCCCCCGCGGATCGATGAATAATTGCAGAGTACGTTTAAGATGCAATTTTGATGTAGGGTCATCGGCTGCTTGATACTCATTTATGAGAGCGACTTGTTGAATGGCCTTAACTAATATGTCTAGAGCAGCAGATAGCTCAGCGGCGGAGAGAAACCCGGTAGTGCGGCATGCGGGGTTCCTGACGTTATGTGCTAAGCGGAAACACCACGCAGTGATGCGTTGCAGCCGGGATAGAGAAGAATAGCGGCTCTCTAAATTAAGAGTGGTAAGGGCGGTGCATGAAATAATTTTATGAGTGGTTCGCCATTCAGAATCAACGAGACCAGGAGGTACGTCGATGCGCGAGGTAGGCCATGAAGATGGCGGTTGAGAGAGCCAGGATGGACCTTTCCACCATAAGGCATGATTGGCTAATTCCTTAGGAGAAATCCCGCGAGAAGCGCAGTCGGCAGGGTTGTCCTTGCCGTCAATATGGCGCCATTGAGAAGGGGGTATGCTTTCTTGAATTTCCGTTACTCGGTTTGCTACGAAAGTTTTCCAACGGTGGGGTTCGCCACGGATCCAGGCGAGAGCTACAGCGGAGTCTGAAAAGGCTATCAGGTCTTCGAATGGCTGGGCAAACATTTCTGTAATTTTGGCGGTTAACTTAGCAAGGAGGTGAGCGCCACAGAGTTCCAATCGCGGGAGTGATACTTTTTTCAAGGGGGCGACCCTGGATTTGGCCATTAAGAGGCTGACGGCGATTTCCCCGGAAGAGGAGGCGGAATGCAAATATATAGCGGCGGCGTAACCCAGCTCGGAAGCGTCACAAAAGGCAACAAAGCGTTGGCAACTGCGCGACTCTTGATAATAAGGAAAGCGGCGAGGGATAGAAACGTGAGATACTGTTTCCAGTTCTTCTTGAAAGGAGTTCCAATCCTGGCTGATATCCAGGGGAGCGGGTTCATCCCAATCAGAGTGTCCGACCCATAAACGTTGGATTAATAACTTAGCGGTGAATGTCACGGGAACTAACCATCCAGGAGGGTCATAAATGCGAGCTAACTTGGAAAGAATAAGCCTCTTTGTAGCGGGAAGTTTTTCAGAAGACACGCGATAAGAAAAAGTGTCTGTGTCAGCTGACCATACGAGACCGAGGATCTTAATGGTAGAGTCATCTTCGGAAGAGAATTCGAATGAATGAGTCCCCACACGACAATGCTCAGCTGCTAGATTGGATAGAATTTGAGGATGATTCGCAGCCCATTTGCGGAGTTCAAAACCTCCGGATTGCAATAGAGCGATGAGATCGTCCCTTAATTGAACGGCTTCTGGCAACGTAGAGGCTCCAGTAATAATATCATCTACGTACGTGTTCTTGCGAAGAACGGAGGCGGCGTGAGGAAAACGAGCCTCTTCATCATGACTTAATTGCTGAAGAGTTCGAATAGCAAGGAACGGGGAGGAGCTGACACCGTACGTGACCGTGTGGAGGCGATAAGAGCGGATCGGCTCATCGGGTGAGAATCGCCATACGATTCTTTGTAAATCTTGATGTTTGGGAGGCACTAGTATCTGACGATACATCTGCCGAATGTCGGCAGTGAAAATGTATCGGTGCGTTCGAGCGCGAGTAATCATAGTGACAATATCTGATTGTAACTTTGGCCCGGTAAAAGAAATATCATTTAGTGATTTTCCATTTGAGGATTGCGCCGAAGCGTTGAACACCACTCTAATTTTAGAGGGCGGATCGTCAGGGCGGTGTACAGGATGATGAGGGAGGTAGTATGTGATACCGGAAGCGTCATCAGGCTCAGGAACGGCAGACATATGGCCTAACTCCAAGTATTCTCGCATGAAGGCGAGATAGGCTTCACGTAACGCGGGCTCCCGAAAAAGGCGGGCTTCGAGTCGGTGAAACTGTTTCACTGCTCGGTAACGAGATTCCCCCAAGTCGAGCGATTTCAGAGGTAACGGAGTTATGTATCGACCATGGGCATCGCGGGAGACGGATGTTCTAAATAATTCCTCACAACGTTGTTCTTCGGAGGAGAAACGAGGTGAAGTGGCTGTGACCTCCTCGAGGTACCAAAAGCGTTGGAGGTCGAGGTTTAATTGGACATTGGTGAGGGCGTTAAATACTGATAATTCGTGACGCTCGGGAGCGACGGTATTAGCGATAGGTGAAGGGGAAATGGATGTTAGATCTGCAGAAGATTGAGCACGCTGGGGACGAAGCGGGGAGCGAAAAGTCTTGCCTTCATTATCTTTTACTTCTTTGGCCCAGGTAATATGGCGCTTTGTCCGACGAGGACGACATTCCCCCATGAAACACCATCCAAATATGGTATTCAAGGCCGTGGGTCCACCCTTAGGTGATGGTTCGATTCCGAGGAGGATTCGTGGCAGGGCGTCGACTCCGAAGAGGAGATCTATAGGGCCAGGATGGCATAGCGATGGATCGGCGAGCGGGAGTTCCCGTATGTACGGCCAGGGTGATAAGTCCACAGGCATGGTCGGAAGTAAATGGGTTATGTTTTCGATCACAAATAACTGAAAGCTTAAGGGATCAGAGTCCGGAACCTGAATGGTTGCGGTGGTATACCCGGGGCAGGATAAGTTCGACGATCCCCCCAGGACACTTACCCCGACTGGGGATGATGATACGGGGAGGCCCAGATGAGACACGGCCCTGATGGTGATGAAGCTCACCTGGCTTCCAGAATCTAACAAGGCTCGGAAAGATTGAGCTTGGAGATCAGAACGCGATATTGAGACCTGCGCGGTGGACAACAGTGAAGGTGTCATGCCCCCCGAGGATCCTAGCATAGTTAATGGCGATCGATGCGAGACGGGAGTTAGCGGTATAGAATTATCGGCGGCACGGTTGCGTGGTAATTGATAGCGGTGGTGTAACAAGGAAGCATCCTTTTCGACCACGATAGGCGAGCATTGGGCGCGAGATGAAGGCGGCGATACGGCGGAAGAATTGGGTCATTGAGAAATTTTTAATTTGTCCGGGGGCGAAGCTGAGCGCACAGTGATTTCTTCGGACAAGCGGCGATCTCGATGTGGGGTCGGTTGATACGGACGAAAGGATGGCGGCGGGTTCTGGTAACATAACGGTGCGTCGAAGGAAATGGGTTAATGCGATGCTTGGCTTGTCATATAGTTGCGAGAGGACGTATCCCCTGTAGTGGCTAGGACAGGCGACCCGTGCATGGGTTGTGGTGATGACGCGTGTAACGTCTGAACCGTCGGGGAGGATCGGTGACTCTGGTTATTGTATATTTGGCGTTGAGCAGAGTAGCGGCGTGGTGGAAGCGTTCTAATATTTGGCGAATTTGACCGAGGGGAACCCAGGGGGGAGCTAATGGATGGCTCCGGACGCGATGGTGATCCGGTGATGCCCCGATGGAGCAAGGCGTGGTGGAAATCTTGGCAAAAATGACAACGCTGGGTGGATTGACATTTATCCGGTGGGTGTTGTCCGAGGCAATTGATGCACAAACCCTTTTTACGAACAAACCCTAGGCGATCCCGACCGGATAAGGTCTTAAATTCTCGGCAATGATAAAGGTTATGGGCTTCTTGACAATAAGTACACCGCAGCGCAGCTGCGAATACACGAGCAGAGCGATTGACAGATTGCGGTGGCCGATGCATAGGGGGGTGCTCTTTCCTCTTAGGTGACGATCGACGGCGATTATCTGACGGTGGTAATTCCGACACGGATGCGGTAGCAATTTGAAGTCGTGTGATGTAATTGAGCAGCTCAGAAAACGTAGGGAAGTCCTCAGGATATTGTAACTTAAATTCTTTTTGAGTAACGGGGTCTAAACTCCGGAAGGTTAAGAAAAATAAAAAATAGTCTCCCAGATCAGGGATGTTAGTCGCGGTTAATTGGTGACCCAGTTCAGAAAATAATTTAAGAACGGATTCAAGGGCCTTTTGCGATGGATGCGCGATGGGTTGGAAATTTAGCATTTCATGAAGTATCCGAGACGCGAGCGCCGCTTGATTGTTATACCGAGCAATTAGGGCGGCCCAGGCGATAGCATAGTTTGAGCCCAGAGTATCCAAATGGCTTATGACGGCTAAGGCTTCGCCTGAAAGGCAACTCTTTAGATATGTTAGCTTAAGTCCGTCATCGATGTCCTTATTGTGGTGTATAAGCGGAATATAAGTGGTTTTAAAATTCTGGAATTGCGTGATATCTCCGTTAAATTTCGGTAAATCAAGGGGGGGCAGCCGGACTTCCGGTACCCGGGGTGCGACACGTGCGGTCACTGATCGGTCCAATGATTGAGCTTCCAAGTCCATAGCCTCGGTCTGTGCTCGAATGAATTGATCCATAAGATCGGAAGGAACAGGTATCTCATCATTCATGGATTCGGTGATTACGGCATTATGGGTTTTTCTCATTTCGTCTATTAATTGCTTTAATTTGTCAATTCGCGTTTTAACTACTGCCTTTTCATCAGCGACCATTGCCCCTTTACATTCATCGGTGAAAATTCGAAATTGGGTAAACAATCCTAACAATATTGTTTGGGACACATTTTTAACTCTAGCTTGGCGACGATTAGCCATTTTGATTTTATACAATTTACTAGAAAGCTGAAAGAAAATTAATAATTTACAAGAGATAATATTATTTGAATACTTAATTATCTATAATAGTCATGCGTTAGAAAATGATATTGCAAATTAACAATTAAATTATGCACAATAAATGAATTTACAGGTGATGATATAATTTAAATGCTTAATTATCACTAATAATTATACGTTGGAATATAAAATTATAATTAATAATTAAAGTCTGCGTGCATACATTAATATTTGCTTTTGACAAGGCTGAACAAGACGCTGTGTGATTCACATAAGTTACAGCGGATCCGGATATCTATCCCCACTACAAAGAAAACCTACCTGTTGTTGCGCAATGTCTTTTTTGGCTATGTTAATATCTGAGATCGTAATTATTCCCGGGTTTTACGGCACCAAAATGTTAAGGCGTGATTAGACTGAATAAAATTTGATAGAAGCAAATGGAAGTACCTCGGGAATTGAATGAAAGCTCAGATATTAAAAAAGCGTTTGATTTATTAATTTAAATAACATGCGAGATTTTCTTAAATACTATTAATATACATGTAAAAGATACAAATTAATAATAGCGTCTACGAAATAACTTAAAACTAAATATGTAACTTAGCGATCTAATGAACAAATAAATCCTAGACAAAAAAAAAGAAGAAAAAAATTATTAACATGAATGGGAGCGATAATTAAGAATAACAGAAATGCTCCATGCTAGCATAATGGCCAAAGATATAAACAACAAAATGAACGTTATACTAAGAGTTCAATAAGGCGCGAAGATGTGCGAATTATTATTATCTTCGCCAGTGATCACGGCATGACGGAACAATGAGTATGATATCATGAATTAACTTGAACTGTCCGGTTGATACCATGTGATACGTTGATCATCCGGAGAAAATTAGTTGACACTTTGAAGCCTTATGGTAATGAAATGTGACTTACAATTTGTGTGATGTATGCTCAATTATCATCTCAGCATAGCTTCTGGCGAGTGACAATCTTGAAACCTCTGGACGTTCTCATATGAAGAGCGGCTTGAAAGTAGAGTGTGTGATGGTCGTAGCTGCGAATGGTGCGAATGCGATGGTGGTATAACTGCTCCGCTCGGTGATCTGATGATAAGTTAGCGAAGTGACTCAATAGCGTCGCTCCCCTCTCCTTGGTTTTGGCGGTACAGTACATTTTTCGATTTTAAAGGCAATGATCTGTCCGTTCCATCTGGCAGGCAGTCCAGGTCCGCGACTAAACACTAACAATTACAGAAACTTTAGATAAGGTAACCACTTTTAAAATGGTTTATACAAACATAAATAAATCGTGTACATAATAATTAGGTAAATTAAATAAATCGCCATACAAAGCTATAAAACAAAAATAAATTTCTTAAGGCTAAATGTTTCCCTTTAGGGAGTGTGAAAACAAACTTTAGTTGATTGACTTTAGTTGGGACTCGAACCCGGGACCTTCACCTCTCCGTGGTGACGCGTTATCCATCTCGGCTATTCTGGATATTTAAAAAATTATATGATATAAAAGAAAATATTAAAAAAATTATATGATATAGATAAAATAAATTATATAAATTTTTACGGAGTAGAGCTATGGGGCTCCACTAAGCCATCGAATTCCTCTCGTATCCAATCCCTACAATCCAAAATCCTTCGTAGAATCCTCAATGCTCCTTATTTTGTTAAGAATAAAGTCATCCATAACGACCTTAATGTCCCTTTTGTTGCTGATTTGGCCCGAAACCGGTATCTATCCTTTCATAGCAAACTTCATTCCCACTCAAACCCTCTAGTTTCAAACCTAGCTTCCTCTTCAATTCCCGATAATCCTCCGAGGCGTCTGAAAAGAAGATGGCCACGTGACCTTCTTATTGAACTTTGATTTGAGTACTACCAGTGGGTAGTTTCTCTACTTGTCATTCTCATGTCAATATGTAACACGCATTCTATTTACTTGTTGTATAATTGTAATACAGTTGTAAATATCAATAAATAAATTTAAAAAAAAAACAAAAAAAAAATTAAGATATAAATTTTAATAAGAAAAATCCCCAAAACAAAGCATTAAGTCTCCAAACTACTGGATCAAAACCAACCAGTCGAAATTTCATCTATTCCAGCATCATCAGGACAAGGCTTCACAAAAAAATCACATCAAAGAACACAAAGTTCAGTACATCTCACACCAACAGACTCATCAAGTAGAGACAGCAAGACTGCTCAACAACAGTTGTTTGTAGATTGCTGTCTCTATTTTATGAATCTGTTTGGAAGGTAGGTATGAGGTCTATTGCACTTAGTTTTCTAGGTCCTACAGAGGATGCCGAGATAGGCGAAATGTCTACTGGTTGTTTTTGTTCCAGTATTTTGGAGACTGTTAGTTTTCCTATAGCAACCTACAAGTGATCATGAGAGGAAAATAGTTGACTGGAAGATAAAATGGAGAACGGAGATAGTTGGGGGGTGCAGTAAAAAAAAAAAACACTGAATAAGTACTAGACTTACATTTATGTGCCGACGTTTCGACCTACAGTGTAGGTCATCTTCAGGGCTATGAGAGAGAAACAAACAGAACAAAAAATACACAAAAACATTACAGTAACAATAATATAGTGACATGCAATGTAGAAAATTAAAATAGTGACAGATATGAAAATTAAAGATAACGAATATTAAAAAAGTGACAGAATATAATAAAATTAAGATATAGATAGATTTAATAAAATTAAAGATAATGAACAGAAATTAAAATAGTGACAGATATAGTAATTAAAGATAACGAATATAAAATAAAATACAGAAAATAAATGTAAAGAAAGGATAGAAAAGTAAAAATAATATAAAGGGAAATACAAAAGAGGAGGTAAACCAAAGATACAAAATGAGAAGATTAACGTATAAAAAAGGTTGGAACATGAAGGATTTAGAAAAAACTAATAAATTAAAGATATAAAATGTATGATAACGGACTTCTAGAGGTTACATAAGTAAATTGTATGATAGAGGTTACATAAGTAAATGTATGATAAGTAAATTGTTTTCAAATTTATTAATCCTATCAACCTTTTTTCAAATTAATTATTGTACACAATAGTTACTGTACAATAGTAATACTATTATACACAATAGTTATTGTACATACAGTTCCATACTTATATTTTCATTTTGTTTACATTTCTAACTGTCATTCTAAGAGATACCTTTCATTCCTTTCTACATATTCTTGTATTATTATGTCTCATACAATTTACTTATGTAACCTCTAGAAGTCTGTTATCATACATTTTATATCTTTAATTTACTAGTTTTTTCTAAATCCTTCATGTTCCAACCTTTTTTTATATGTTAATCTTCTCATTTTGTATCTTTGGTTTACCTCCTCTTTTGGATTTCCCTTTATATTATTTTTACTTTTCTATCCTTTCTTAACATTTATTTTCTGTATTTTATTTTATATTTGTTATCTTTAATTACTATATCTGTCACTATTTTAATTTCTGTTCATTATCTTTAATTTTATTAAATCTGTCTATATCTTAATTTTATTATATTCTGTCACTTTTTTAATATTCGTTATCTTTAATTTTCATATCTGTCACTATTTTAATTTTCTACATTGCACGTCACTATATTATTGTTACTGTAACGTTTTTGTGTATTTTTTGTTCTGTTTGTTTCTCTCTCATAGCCCTGAAGATGACCTACACTGTAGGTCGAAACGTCGGCACATAAATATAAGTCTAGTACTTATTCAATGTTTTTTTTTTTTCTGCACCCCCCAACTATCTCCGTTCTACAAACGATTATGTTATCCAATGATATTTGAAATGAAATCCCATGTTGTTTGATGGAATTAACAGTAGTCCTTCTTAATCTTTGATATTTATTTAAAAAATATTGCGAAGTATCGGATATTTTTTAATGAATCATCATACAAGACTGAAAAGACAAGAAACTGCTCGACATTTTCGCCTACTTCAACATTTACTGGACAAATGGTCTAAGCTCCCAATTAATTACGAAAGACTCATTTACATGACAGTCATCAGACCTATTTCGAAATACGGAGTTGAGCATTGGGGCTCTACTAAACAATCCAATTCATCTCGTATCCAATCCTTAAAATTCAAAATCCTTCGTAAAATCCTCAATGCTCCTTATTATGTCACAAACAAACTCATCCATCATGATCTTAATATCCCATATGTTGATGATTTGGCCCAAACTAGATACCTGTCCTTCCATGACAAGCTCCATACACACTTGAATCCGCTAGTCTCTCAACTAACTTCCTGTACTGATAACTCTCCGAAGCGTCCGAAAAGAAGATGGCCTCGAGACCTTCTACTTCTTTATTGGAGTGTTACCGAGGGGTAGTTTCTCCACAAGTGTTTTTTTTTTTCATGTCATATTGTTCATATCAGCAGATTTACTAGTTGTAATATTATTATAGTTGTAAATATCAATAAATTAATCTAAAAATAAAATAAAAAAATTTTTTAACACAATTAATAATCTAGTACAAGACCTTAATCCATTTTTTAAATAATTTTAAATTTTAAAATAAATAAAATTTATTTAAAAATCATAAAGGTAAATTGTATTTGCTTATAATATTTAATACCTTGGACAAATATCTGAATTTTATTTATTTTCCTGATCAAAGAAAGGAATTAATATATATTTTAAAAATTAAAGTAATGCATGCAAAATTTTTCATCAACAATAAGTTGATGAAAATGCTTTGAAATTTCACTAAATTAATAAATAGAACATTTATACAAATAATAAACATTATTTTTTTATAATAATTTTTCAGGCTTGTAGCGCAAACCCATGTAGAAATGGTGGTAAATGCTGGAGTAGTGTTGAATCTTTCTATTGTGCTTGCAAACCAGGTTACACTGGAAAGATTTGTAATGGTAAATTAATTTAAATTATTTTTAATCGATATCTATTTAGGAATTTTCTGAGCAGCTTCATCAACACTTTTCAGAGGAAGTAATATTCGAAGTGATACCGCCAAGCAGTTCTTCAGACATTATTGACCTTAACGGTAACGAACAGCCAATCGACCTGCAAATGCCTGTGTCTATCCATTTAGATCATTTCCACAATGTTTACGTCGCCGCAGGAACTCTAGCTTGTGCTCTTCTGATTGTCATTGTAACTGTAAGTGTTCAAAATATGTGCCTAAGGATACAAATGAATTCTCTTCTATTATAACTAAATGAGACATTCTAATAATATATTTTCAGATGCATTATCTTTAGTATATACATTTAATTTTTTTTTTTATTGAATGAGATTGTAGAAAACTGGGCAAGTCCCCATGGTCCCATGGTAATTAATACACACACAACTAAATAAAATTTATAATTGTATATTGTATACATGTGTCTTTGCGTGCATCATCTGTAAAATTGCTGAATATTTTATTTTAAGGTTTATTTCATTAAATTTATTCTAGATATTAAAAAATATAGAAAGAAAAAGAAAAAATATGTAAATATAATTAAATTTTAAATATCCTATAGTTTTAAGAAATTAAAAAAATAATAATCTATTTTTAAGAAAAGACCATGGCCATGAATATAAAAATAATACTTGTGTATAAGCCAGTTCCCAGGGACTGTTATCCTACCTTGTTTATAACCTGAACATTGATAACAGCTTCCATGCTACTCATATTAATCAGAATAAAATGGATATGATATGGAGAAGGAAATATAGTTGCAAAAAACTTTTATTTTACAAGATTTAATTTTATTTTTGAATATAAAATAGCTTAATGCTGTTTAAAATAGCGAGGTCAAATATCTTCATTTCATATTCTTGTGCAAATCCATTTCACGACATTTTTGACATAATTTCATCTTTCTAATCATTCCGAGCTTCTGGAAGTATTTTATAGTTTCTTCTTCCAAAGATGGCAATTCCCAAACAGTCTTTGCATTTTAAATAGTCAAAAGTAAAATTAATAAAAAATAAAGAATCATCAGTAATAAATAACAAAAAAACACTAAATTATTATAGAAATGTAAATAGACAATCAGCAAAATTAACAAGGTAAAAATAACATGGAAACTATTTAATAACGCATAAAAAATAACTCATATGAGATGATATGATGAGGAGGGAGGTTTCACAGGGACCCATACACAAGTTCTAGTAAAAATTGTAAGTGCTTAAGTTACCAAGCAAATAATACACTTCTAATTCATTCATTTAAATTTATTATAGGTTATAATTTGCCACTGCAGAATGCATGAGACTTACAAGCATTGTTGTTTCAAAACTTCACCACTTTTACCACTCAACATCACTCGCTTGGATTCTGTATTGAAGAAAAACATGTAAGTAACAATAATTGGATTTGGTTCTATCAGATTTATTGTTTTATTACCTGCTCTTACTTGTTACTAAATAACACCAGTTCCACACTATCATAACAATGGTCGACTTCACTAGGTATGTATAAGTGTTCATTTTTTAGTTTTGAGTAAAACAGAAAAATTAGTTTTGTCATTCTGTGATTCCTTTTATTTCCTTCCCTATAAAAATAGAAAAATAAAAATCCCTAAAAAAATATATATATATATATTTTTTTTTTGGTTTATTGCAAAGCTTGTAGATCTTTAGCCGGCTCTGTCTATCTTGGGTAACTGATTTTTATATTTCCAGTTTACTACATGAATTTCGCAACATCTTTGTTGATTCTGTCTTTCTATCTGATTTTTGGGTTCCCACATAGTCTCTTTCCAACAATAGTGGCATTCATAATTGTGTAGAGGCGTCTGGATGAATTACTTCTAGCTACATGCCCCCCTTCGCCCCTTCTTGCCTTCATATCATGAGATATCGATTGACCAGTTTCTGAGAGCAATTTCTTCCTTATTGGGCCTTCACCACAAGTTTTGACTCAGATCTCATACCACTCTGGTTATTGTGCGGAGGACTTTTCTTTCAAAACTCTCAATTCTGCTTTTCAGGGTGCCGGTGAAAACCCACATCTCACAGCTGTATATCAGAACCGGCTTTATTGCAGAATTGTAAACCCTCAATTTTAAATTTCTAGAGATTTTAGTACTGCTGAAAGAGAGGCGAATGCTTTATTTGCGTTTGTTACACGCTGCTCTATCTCAGTAAATTGGTCATTCGCTGAGGTTATGGTGGAGCCAGGGTATTTGAAGCTGTCTACTTTTGGGAATGATTTGCCATCCACGCAGATACTGTTGTTAGGTGGACTTTACGCCATGATATCAGTCTGTTTCTCTTATCAGATACCTAAAATTTTATAATATGATATAAACACGAGGAGAGTACTTTATTTTGTTTTAATATTCTTTAACTATAAATATTGACTTAAAAATACTTGAATTTGTATATTTTGAAAATAACTTTTTAATATTTATTATAATATTGAAGAAATGAGTTTTTTTTTCAAAAATTGCATAATGTTGCTTGCAGGCATGGCTTGGATAAAGATAAGGAACCCCTGGCACAGTCTCGCGCCTTCCCTGGCATAGACAGTTCTGACATGTACTACGCACTCGACTTTAGTGACAGCCAGAGTTCACCGTTAATCCAGTAATCAGACAGTATACCATCCGATCAGCATATGTATGTCACACCAGACTAAGATGAATGTAATGTTTGGAATAGAAATTAAAAATTTCATAAATGTTTGATGTGTGTGCAAGTAATATCTTTTGTTTTTAGAGTATTTTTGAATAAAAAGGGAATTATCAATTTTCATATTCTCTTGTTTAGAGGATTGCTTTGAGACCTATAACTGTAACATGGGTTCCTCTTCCAGTGCGTTCATAGTTTTAAACAAATTAATCTGCTTTTAGATGAATTCTTTGAAGTAGTGTATACTAATAAAGTATGGAAGATGAATCTGTGGATTGATCATTATCTATAAATCCTCTAAATTAATTAGTTTTTTAAGTCCTTGGTCTTCAGCACTATATTTAGGACTGGTTGGAATCCCCTTTTAATGCTAGAATTGTAGTAATAAAAGAAAGTAAAGCTGGTTACAGTGCTTGGTTTAAGTTTGTAATTGTGGGTACTTTTCTGTTGTTTAATAAATCCTCAGTCGACCTCTGTTATCAAAAATAATTTTAATTGTTTTGTTTTTTTAATTCAGATAAGTACCCTATTTGCTACCCTAGCATAATCAAGTACATTATGTAACTATGATTGTTTTGTCCATTTATTTATATGCGTATTACAATTTTTCTATTGCTCAATACAGTTCATAAAACTGTCTGTCTTATTGTGCCAAAGAAACTTGGACTTATATTTCATTCAATAATATTTAATTTGAATTATTTTGATGCTCAAATTCTGGTCATTGATTTAAAGTCAAGACTGTCCATAGAAGTGGTGCAAAGTTGTTTTAAAAAGTAACTCTGCACCATTCAAATGTCCGGTTTTCAAATGCAGATTTGAATATTAATAAATAGAAAAAAATTGAATGAAAGATATGATTTATTCAGAGTAAAAAAGAAGATTCTAGTATTTCTTCAACTAAATAACCAAATAAAGTCCTTGCTCTGTTTCTAAAAATTCTTCTTTGCAGTGTTATTAATATCTACAATTATTGTTAAAACTTTAGACTATAATATAATTTTAAAAAATTCAGTGGTTAAATACAAAAAAAGAAAAAAAAGAATGAAGAATGAAAAAATTATTTTAATAATTTTATTAATCTTAATACTTTGAATCAAGTTTTTGGAAAAGGAAAGATCTCTTAATTTTTTACCAGATTATAGGTTTAAGATTCGTCAAGAAAAAAATTAGCTGCATAATTTAAATAAAAATTTAAAACCACATTTTTCTTAAATGAAAACAACATTGGTAGTTTGTACATCTTTATATATTTTGCAATAGTTTTTAGAAGAATAAAAATAATATTTGAAAGAATCATAATCTCTTCACTGTATAAATTAGTACAAAAATTAATATTTATTTTATTGCAAAATTTTTATATTTTATGGTTTTACTATTGCGCTAATTACTGAAGTTTAATTAGGTAGATTAAAAGCAATCAACCGTTTCGTCACCAGCATGGGCTCGCTGGGAACGAAACGAGATTGATTTAATTTTGTTAATGAGAATGAGAGATTGTGTTATTTTATATTTTTTTTATGATCTTACACATTTTATTTCCATTAGTTATTCACAAAGTAATGAAACAAAATTATTGTGTATGTTATATATTTTGTGAAATAAATGAGAGACACTCCTGTGAGTGTTGAAAACTAAAATACTATGGTTAAACAAGGTTTGTTGGATAATCACACCATTAGTTGTAATACTGCTTTATAGTCACAAATTCTTACATGAATGGATGTAAATAAGTTATACAAGTGTTAATTTGTTAATTGTTATAGCAAAAATTACACAAAAGCATAGAAAAAGCAAAAAAAAAAAGCACACATTCTGACATTATTGTAACTAAAGCATTTGGTATTCTAAAATAAAGCCATTTGTAAAATTTTCCCACATACCAATTACTACTTTGATTTAGTTGTAAATTTGTAGACATTTTTATTTTAGAAAACTTATCTACCGTAGTGACTTTAATAAAAACAAACTATAAAAAAAAGTGTTATGTAGCTCAGTTTTGTATTCTGTAAAAATAAATTTATAAAAAGTCTCACAATATTAGCGTTTCAAAATTAGTTATAAAATTTTTATTTGTTTATATTTTTTTCTAGTATTTATTATACTATACTTGTTAGTTTTACAAGTCAATGCTTCGAAATGAACAATCAATACATGTTGAAAAACATAAAAATAAGATTTCCTGCATTTTAACAAATTTGTATGTTACTGAATCCTTACTGTGAATGAAATTCTGAATAAAAGTTAAATTGTACAGACATCATCTATTAATGAATCCTTTAGAAACCTCTTAAAATAATTATGAATTATATCTCACCCACAATAAGTTTACCCTAAGCCGTATTAATGTTTTGTGTGTGAGTTATATTTTAATGCAAGGAGCTTTATTGTTCTTCATTAAACAAAAATTAAAATTTATCCTTTTATTTTTGAGAATGGGATATTTCAAAAAATATCTTTCAAAAATTAAATGAGAGTACTAGGTGAAATGTTTTATAGAAATTAAATATGTATGCACAGAAGAACTAAATAATAATCATTTATTTATTAGAACTGAACTTTAATCTTTAAATGAAATCATAGATTTTTTTCCTGAATGTCTCATGATTATAACCCCATTGATATACCCACGAAAACATAATGATTGAAATTCTTCAGTTCTCATCACACAAACAAGCAAATGAGTACCTCTCTTCAAGATTTTGGTTATACCAAATTGAATCCTAAAATGAAATTTAAAAAGAAATTTATTAATAAATGAATATTTAACTTTAGAAGGGTAAATACTTCTTTATTAATTTAGAAGAAGTATCAGATTTTTGGATTGGTTTCGTGTTCTGTATTTTTTTAAGATAACAGATTTCAAATTCATATAAGGCACTTGTTTCATAGAGGCTGTGTGATCCCTGGAAGAATAAAATAAATAATTTATCCAACAGATGGCCTCCAACCTACAGATCAGCAGCTCAGCACACTATAACACTGCCTACACAGTCCTTTCACACTTCTGAAAATTCATAGAAATTAATAATTGATTTATATTCATTTATAATCATTTATTTCTGCAGCTGCACTGAATAAGTAGTTCAGTCAAATTTAGTCGATAAAGAGTTAATTGTGTTGGTGCAAGTGGAATCGCGTCATTCTCATTGTTTTTCACTTGAATGGAGTTAAAATATAAGCAATAACTCCTATTCAAGCCAATGTCTGACTTAGCATCTAATACCATACACTATGAGAATGATAAGATTCCTCTTACCTAAGTAGAAGAAACTCATCATGGAAAAAAATCTACTTGACCATTTATTCACCAGAGGGAGCGGACTGGCTCAGTGGTAGAGCACTGAGTTGCCATGACGAAAATTCTGGTTTTAATTCCGCTGCTGGTAAGACTTGGATTTATAACCATCCTAGGGCCACCCAGCCCCTATAAAGTGGGTGTCCATAATAAGGGGAGGATCTGGCGATTGAGCGTGATCTAGGACAAATCACCTCCTTGCACAACCATTGTCCATGAAACAGTACACTCTCTACCGTGTACTGAACCATGTTCAAGGTTTGTAGTGATACAGGTTTTTTTTTTTAAATTTATTCACCGGGGCTCTACACATAATCCATTAGTTTTTAGTATACTCCTTTCAAACTGTTTTTCTGAAAGGTTAGTTAAAATGGTCTAGTGAAGTTTAGCTATATATTTTTTTTTCAAATTTTGAATTGAGTGATTATATTCTTCATATGCCTTTAAATAAAAAAAAAACTCTTAAAATTATCTGTAGAATTAATTATTGTAAAACGGCTCTCAATCCGCATAAATTTTTAAAACCTATTATATATTCAATCATCGGTTGACTTTCACCGCTATCTGGAGGGGTGACTCCCCCACTCCGCAGATCGTCAGCAGCTCGCGGCCACAGTCGCTCAAAGGCAGTGAGATGGGTAAGACTCCAGCAATCGGTATCGACTTGGGCACGACGTACTCCTGCGTCGGGGTATGGCAGCACGGCAAGGTAGAGATCATTGCGAACGATCAGGGCAATCGCACCACCCCGAGCTATGTCGCCTTCACGGACACCGAGAGGCTCATTGGCGACCCTGCCAAGAACCAGGTACTTAAAAGAATAATATCTTCTTGACAGTGTTTTATTATTTAGATTCGTAAAACAGAAAAATGTCTGCAGTAGTAGATGACAAGAACACTTTAAGAGTTAGTGAGATGCTGCTGGTAGTAGAAAATAAACTAATGTTTTGGTTCATCCATGCCAAGTACCGCAATATTCCATGAAGGGCCTGGGTTTCGAAGACAATGATTGTACAAGATGATTTGTCGGAGATCACATTAGCAACCATCCAGGTTTCCCCCTACTTAATGGTACCATTGCTGTACGAAACATAATCCATATTGGAACATACTCCATTCTAACTTTTATACTGAAAAGTTAGTTAAAATGTTTTAGTGAAGATTCACTACCATATCCAGAATATTGATCATATATAAACATATCATACATTGTACATGAAACGTTCAGGATCAAAATCAAAACCCTTCTATCATGATGGAATCAATTTAGGGTACCCACTTAAAAGAGGCCTGGTAAGCTCCAGTAGGGTCTTCAGATCCCACATCTATTGCTGTTTAAATAATATTATTGCTGTTTAAATAACTGATTAAATAATTTATCTGTCACAGCCGGATTCGAACCCTGGATCTTCAGGACAGAAACTCTACTCATATCAATAAGCTCGTTTCCCAAATCCCTGTCAAATTTGATTAAATTTAAAAAGAAGAAAGTACAAAAAAAAATTTAATCATCAATAAATTATGTTTTTATTGAAATTACTACATGATGCATTCTAACTTCAATAAGAACACTTCTATCATCTTGAAAGTATTTTATTGTTAGAATTTGCTAAAAAAAATCTGTAGTAGATAAAGGCTGTTTGAGCCCCAGGAGGGTCTGCTGATCCCACTTGGCCCATCTATGACTGATAACGGATTAAGTAATTTATCTGCCACAGCCGTGTTCGAATCTGTGGTCGTCAGCACAGGAACAATACTCATTGTAGAGATTCCCACTCTGTATTATCTTTAATAATATTTGCATGTTTGATCAAATTGTAAAATAAGAAACTACAACAATTTCCTTATGTCCATGAAAAAATAAACGCCTATTTATATACCTGATCTATCAGAATAAACTATGGGTTTATCTTACTTGCTACATGATCTATTCTTACTTGCGTATTGTTTTAATCCTTTTTTCGAACTTCAGAGATTAGCCGTTTATTGTATTATTTATTCTAATTAATTACCCAATTCAATACCATTTAACCATATTTTATGCTATGGCAAGAATGAATTTTTATTATTTGTTCGTATATCGATGCATTCATTATGGGAAGGTCATATTTGATTCCCCTGCGGAATCGAACTGCCCAACAATTTTTCGACTAATCAATCAAACAGGAAGCATTTTTACTAAATCTCGATTCAATAATGACAAGTTACCTGTGAATAATAATCAAGATATAAAATAAATTAATTATTGGTTAAAGTTATTTATTCATACATTTATTTTAAGATAAATTAAAAAAATATATTTTGGCGCCTAAGTGACCGAATTACACATTCTGAATCAGCCTCTACCAACATTCGCCCATTACACAAACATTTTTAATTACGTCCGTTCAAACTTCTGAAAATATAAGAATCAATAAACGATTTATTTAAGTATATACAATAATACGGAGAACATGTTTTGAATATGAACAAGATTTAATATAAAAAATAAGGAATATACATATGGATATTAATAAATATAAGAATACATTTTCGAGTTAAAGAAAAGTAGAAATATTTTTTGCTTTATCACAAATATTTAAATGTAATAAATAAAAACCCTATGGATGTTAAGCAAATCGGAAATAACTGCTTAACACATACATAGGCATTTTAAAATATATTTTTCGGATTCAGCTTTTAATCTTTTAAATGGTTTTAATGATCATTATTTCACAATCAAATTTAAGAAGTTTATAGGGTTTAAAGCATCACTCTTTGTTAAGTCATAAAAACATTTGCTCGTTTCCCCCTATTTTTAAATTAATTCAAATGGAAACCCTTTATAGCACATATTGTGAATATGAAAAATGGACTTACACCATTTTCACAATTAACAGCACAATTATACGTTAGATAATTTTGGACAGAGGTCTCATTGTGCTAGATTTGAAATTAGTTTATTTTAAATCGATTCGCAGAATGAGATAATGAACAAATATATTAAGGTTGAGCAAAGCGTAAGTAGGAAGATCATCTCGATGTTCACCTCGTGTAAGTAGGTTTGATGTTTTCGAAACCAGTATGTACATAAGTATTACTGTTGCAGTGATTCCGCATTGCAAATCATCCACCATTAGTATTGATCTCATGTAAGATAGCTAACAATTAAGTGGTAATCTGTTTAATGTTGTCCTTGAGGACTGTATCGTCTATGGGCTGTATCTATCGCTTGTAAATAAGCCTAATTTCATAAATCATTTATTTCTTTTTAAACAATTTTATATTATATATTGCAACCAATTTTATATTATGCATAATTACTAAGTTTATTACAAAAGACTTTGTTTATTTCTTCTGGTTTAGACCGTGTAGATAAATTTTTCACCAACGTTTCGTCAACCATGCTGCTGACTTCCTCAGGGCTGAGATGAGAAATAAAGTCTTTTGTAATAATAGTGGTCGTGGAAGCCTAAAAGAATATTTACTAAGTTTATGTTATATTTATTAACCAATTTTATATTTTATCTAGATACCCATTTTATATTATAAAGTAACCAATTTTACATTATTTATAGTAACTAATTTTATAGTATATATACTAAAAAAGGAAGAAAATGGTCCGGGTGGGGTTCAGAATAAATTCTCTTTAGTTTATTTTTAAACTTTGTTTAGAACTGTTTATTTTTAAAGCCGAGGTTCGAACCACATTGCCGGTCTTCTTCAGGGGATGATATACTTTCTTATATAAATATTTTAAAAAATATAGTATAGTTATTAAAAATATATAGTATAATATAACCAATTTTAATTTCCATCCAGAAGAAAAACAATTAAGGCAAATGTATTTATTATTACCACTAATCCAAGCCCTTTTTAAAATTAAAATTTTTCAATAAATCGATTACTAATAAATATAAAACTATCTTTAGTAAGCAAATATTGTAAGATACTAGTTTTTCACTAAATCGATCAAACTTATTTAATATGAAGTACAAAAACGTAATACAAGCGCAGTGGAAGTATTTTGATTAATAAAAACCAGTACTACTACAACCCACGAAGGGTCTTAGGTCCAATACATGGTAGAGACTGTACTTTTTTTAGGACAACGGTTGTCCAAGGAGGGGATGATTCAATCCCCGTGTTTTTCTCCCAATTGAGGGTATTCACTTTATAAAGGCTAGATAAAACCCAACAAGGTACCACAGGATCCAACCACGGCTGTTAACAGATTAAAATAATTTATTTAACGCAGTCGGAATTTTTGGTGGAACATTAGTCATAGTAATTCAGGGTTCTCCCACTCAGCTACCTCACTCCCCATTTTTGTTAATATTTCACGCACATAAAGAAGAAAGAATAGTTTTCTAATTAGAAAAATTATGCGTTAAAAAACATTTGCTGATTTTAGGCACTTATTTTTAGGCGCTTACTTACTGTTTTCATTTCAATTCATATCCACTGACAAAAAAATCTTCATACACCTTATTAAAAGAACGAATTAGCGTTCAAACAAATTTTGTTTGTTTATTCATTTAACGCAAATATACCCTACTATGTCTAATCGGCCGATGCTACAGTGGGAGTCTTAAATTTTTTCTATTCAGGTGATTTTTAATATTAATTTTTGATGGTGATTTTGAACGAATGCCTGACAGGGAAGGGAGCCCCGCTCCATACTAGCCTTAAATAATATTATAAAAAGTCAATAAAATTTCGAATTGGACATGATTCAATGTAATAGAAAACGATAATTCGTTTGCACATATACTCAATCATTTTTTTTTATTTTACTACAACATTTTGTAGTATATAAATGAAATACTTGATTTGAAATAATATACATATTCAAGTAATTATTTAAAATAATGCCCTTGTGCTTAGGACTTGTAGCGAAGTATTTACTGTTTAGTTCTAGTTAAATTTTATCGTGTCAAATAATAGCATGCATGTCTCATTTTTTTTTAACTTTAAACCGCATCAAATAACACCGTTTAGGTTTGGTGTTAACAATGTTACTATTCTTCTTCTGGGAATATAAAGTGACACAATATCTCGTAAACAGGTTAACTACAGCCATGAAATATTTTAAATCGTTTTTTAAGAATCATGTTGCACTTTAGGAATGCGAAGAAATTATTCCTCAGGTCAGTTTTAGCTTCCTCGAAGGTCAAGAAGTTAATGCAGTCTTGTTTAGCGAATTCCTGTTGCACTGAATTGCGCTACATCGACCTTGACTTTGTTGTCGGCAATAGGACATGCTCATCGATCCATGTCATTTACGTCTAGGAAAAGGAATCAATGAATTTTTTCTTTCTTTTTCTCCATCAAAAGAGTTTTTTTTCTCATCTTCCAAAATGTTATTCATAAATGGTTACTGTTTTATATGAAATGAATAAATAATTTGAAGTTTTACTTTATTAAAAATAAAAACAATCTTGTACGAAAAACCTATTAAACACACTTACATTCATTCATTTAAACAATCACTACATTCATATGACCATTTAAAGATACCTATCACCATGCTCAAAGACAGTGTCATACATTGTCTGCAACTTTTACATACAAAGACAATTACAATATAGAATAGATTGTGAACTGTATACACAATTATAAAGCTTTGT